>JAHLJT010002406.1:57045509-57620509 GCA_031308135.1 Acheta domesticus
TGTCTGTGGCAGTGAATGCGGAGCTGTAGTGTAAGAAGATGACTAAGTATCTTTAAGACGTTTACCTAGTGAGAGTGAGAAAGACCCGTGTGTGTGGAGGGGGGTGATTGTTATGAGGCTTCCTTACGAGGTGCGCCTGGCGCGTGTGGCAGTGAACGCGGCGCCGCAGTGGCGCAGCGTCAACGCGGGCGCGTGGGCGGCGGTGGA
Organism: Acheta domesticus; assembly: GCA_031308135.1. Taxonomy (NCBI): domain Eukaryota; kingdom Metazoa; phylum Arthropoda; class Insecta; order Orthoptera; family Gryllidae; genus Acheta; species Acheta domesticus. Next base: position 57,045,717 of record JAHLJT010002406.1, read on the forward strand.
GCGCGCGGCGCGCGGCCTGGCGGCGGCGCGCGGAGACCTGGTGGTGGTGACGGGGGTGTTGGGCGTGGCGGCGCTGCCCGACGCGAGCGGGACCCGCACCCCGCTCTTCCTCTTCGCCCAGGGCGCGCAGCGCAAGATGCCCGTGCCCGCGCTCTACTGGAAGGTGAGCGCAGCGGGGAGTTCGAACAAAACGCGCTACATTAACAAAACGGATCTTCGGAAAAGGTGGTGTCACTTAGTATAAATCACTGAGGCACGTCGCTTACTATATTTTACTATTGCTTAATATGGCACTGACATGACTAAATATCTTAAGTAGCTTTTTGTGTTATTTAAGGTTGCATCAACTACTACGTAATTAGTGACCACTATTATTTTGAGAATGAAACGATATGATAATGTTATGGTTTGAGAATGAAACGATACGATGATAGGGAGTGAAAGGACGAAATCATTCAACCATGCCCGAGGTGGGATTCGAACCCGCGAGTCCTTGGTTCGAGATCACTACGGTACTACTAACTTAGCGATCTCGGCCACGGGGCCGACATTGTAAGTAGTGTTCGGGTATTAAGTGATATTATCACACATCTCTAAATATAACCAGATACCAAAAAAGTGCGAGGCTAAACATCCTTACCAAAGAAACAAGTGGAGTTCCAACAGCACATACTTTCTCGCAATTTTACAATGTAATCGTTATGTACCAAGGGAGGCCCATATAAGTTTCATTAATTTCAAAAAGAAATTACGCGGAAACCACTACCTTTTACAAAGAACTCTTCACAAAAGTTTTTAAAGAGCTAAATTTGTACTCAGATAGAAAAATATGATATAAATTGCCTATTCTTTAAAACAAACCGATTGCAAATGAAAATTATCAAACAACAAATTGTATCATGTTTCTAACGAAAGAGATTTTTTTCATATTGAAAAGATATTGCAGTAAAACTGCAGGTACGCATCGATCAATATTGGAATTTCGTGCAACAATTTTGTCAAAAATATGCCTGTACAATTGGTACAGAGTACCCTGTCCAGTTTCAGCTCAGCGTAGTTTACGAAAAATAATTTTTTGAGCAACTGTAATATCAAATATTGAAACATATGCCTTAATATTTTAATGGATTATTTACTAAGTATTCGTAAATTTTTAATGCTGATTTATTTGTGTTCGCATTGATAAGATTATTAATGTGTTCACTTTAGCAGCATACAGGGCACGCACATAAGTTGCTGTAAGTAACTGAAAATAGCTGTAAGATGGATATTTTCCTACTTTCCACCTTGGACACCAGAATGTCTTGACAAACTTTTTTTTGTGTGTGTGTTTAATTAGGTATTCGGTTTAAACACGTTTTAGTTTTCTGCAGAGGCCTTATAACAGTATCAAGGAAATTTAGGGCAGAATGCTTGCATAATGCAATTTACAGCGATTAAAGTGATTTAGAAATGCTGAAGTACGAAAATGATATATTTGAAGGTAACACCAGTGCAGATTACACATAATATAATGCATGAACAAAAGTAAATTATTAATAAGTGTATTGTAATTCTATGTTAGGTAACAATTAATGTCACTTGTGTTGTATATGCTCTTATTTTAAATTAAAATTTGTGTCTTGTATCGTGTCCTATAAATTGGTAAAGTGAAAACAGCTTAACAATCTTACCAATGCGAAATCTAAGAAATCAGCATTAAAAATTCAGAAATACTTTGTAAGTAATCAAAAATATTAACAGTATATCTATCAGTATTTCATATTTCTGTTAGCTCGAAAACTATTTTCATTAAATAAGTAGTACGTACACTCAAAGTAAGAAATCGAATTAATTCTGTAGATAATTTTCAAGACAGACAGCAGATCATTATTAAAAGTAAGTGTTCATTAATTTGTGCTCAGTGAGGATTTTCAGCGAATACTTAGAAAGACCATGTGTAACAAAATTTTCACATTTACATTAAACTGGTCCACACACGATTTCGATGAAAAGTAATTTCTGACGGGTAGGCTTCATTACAAAGTCTAATTGGAATTTTGTTTTGAAAATATTACATTCGGTGGATAATTATATGGTTTCTCAAATTGCGATATCAATGCATAAATAAACAAACGAGTGGTAAATTAGTGCATTAAATTGTGAAATGTTGGTTGGATAAACATTTTCCAAGAGTCCAATAAATAAGCAGAGTGTAACTAACGTTTATATCCACAAAAACATATCCCACGGACTAGTTTACTAGAAAGTGTGAGCACGGAAAATATTGCCCACTTGCAGAATCAGTTTGAAAGAAATTTTTAACAATTTTTCATTAAAAAAACAGTAGAAGAAAGATATTGTGTGTTTTCAAAGATATCATCTGTCTTTGATTCTCAATTATTTTAATATACATTGCTTGTATGTTTCTTTTACTTTCTCACTACTGTTTATGCAGTAGAGAGAAAGTTAATTATGTAATGCTGCGCGAAAATACAGAGAATTTTCGGCAGAAAATCTCTTATTACAGAGCCCTGGTAACGAAAAGTGGATAAATTCACTTGCTAAATTTAGAAAATAAAATCTTCTAACACGTGATGTAGCCAGAATCCATGTTTAGTGTGTCTTTGATACCGAAAAATAGAATAACGGCAAAACGTCTGTCTGTGAACAACGCTAAGGGCTAAACTGTTCAACCGTTTTACTCCAAAATTAATATTCTCCAAACAATTTGGTTGATGTTGCGGTCCCTTTCATTTGAAAGACACATTTTAATTTTGGGGGTACTTTACATGAAGCCCCTGGGACATTATCAACATTTTTTAAAAAAATTCCTCCATCGTTTTTGAGCAACTTTTGTTATTGGAGAGTGTGAAGGACGCATGGTGTAGGTTTTATTTTTGTTGAAAACTAATTTTTCAAAAATTGCAAACATTAAAAATTTTTGGCTTTTTCATGCAACTACAATTATGAAGATAGATATTTTCCCCTAATTGAAATTTGTTATAAAAGATAGATTTAGAAATAACGTCGATTTTATACGTCAATTTGAAATAAGGTCAATAAATACAATTTTTTTTAAATTTTAGAACTTTTCGCGTAATTTTACGTGAAAGTTCGGACGAAAAAGAACATGGTGATTTAGCACCACTTGTTTTGTGTAGTATGTATGTATTCTGAAAAATTATACTGGCAAGAGGCTATACAAATCTTTTCGTAATGAGTAAATGTTTTTCATCATTGTGATGAAATACCACTCTCGATAGATATACGGAAGAGAAATGTACTCGGAATATACACACACATTTATTTTTTTTCAATTGAATGAAATGTTGTAAGTCGTTTCGATTCTAATGTATTTGTAAATATAATTTAAATAGAACGTCTTTAGAAGAAAGAAAATATTTATTTGTCCAACTTTCAAGGATTACATCACATTGGAAAATAGTGGTTTGATAGATTATATATATTTTCATTGGCTTACGGGAGAGAAACACTTAAGGCAAATAGATAATGTATTTTGTAAGTTTTAAAACTTTCTACAAAACAAACCAATTTTTCAAAATAACTGTAAAACACTAATATGGTATAAAATGTACGATCGATTTTTACTTTCCCGTATACGTACGTATACACGGAGTGATATACGTAGTATAGGGAAAGTTATGTAATGCTGCGCGAAACTAGTTGTGCTACATAATGGCACAGACTTTCCCGTATTAGTTTTCTATTTTCTTGGGTCTTCACTAGTTATTCGGAATTGCCACATACTCTTTCTTGCCAGCTACCATTTATGACCGCCAAAAAAAATTTTTGTCATTTTCTTAATTTTTCGGTTTCCTATTGGTAGAACGAAAATATTAATTTTAGAATATTAAAGAACACAAAAACCTAGCCGTAAATGGCAATTTTCGTTTAAAAATTATGTGCCGTTTAAGAGAAAATGGCGTTTTAGCACTACTAAAATTGCGAAATTTGAAGCTCATTTTCACAGAAAATTTTTGAGTTTTCAAAATACTTTATTTTAAGTTATTTGAAGCACTTACACTCATAAAAATAATAATGTTTACAAATTGCGGATAATGTGCATATTGTGGCGTCATACGGATGTATTAAAACAAGACGAGGGTGGGTAGAATAAACAGTTGGTTTATTAATGAAAAAACACAGACCGAAGTCGTAAAACACCATAACACTGCCTTCTACTAACTAAATAAATACAGCCCACCACAAGAAGCGATATTACAGTGCGGCTACCACACCGCCCAAACAACAAACGTTTCCCCTCGGTGTGATGCACCGCTCTGCCGAGACAAACCTACATGTCTCATGACTGACGACAAACTAATGCCGGCTTCCCCTCCGCGTGCTAGACGCACAGCCTCCTACTCACACAGCTCGAACTACAGAAAAGAAGAGTGGGGCGTTCGTCACCCGGCTTTTAAAGGCGCCATGGCGTCGCCCGCCGCCACCGTTGCCCGTCCCAGCACCTGAGACGACACTTCGCTCGCTCGGAAAAACCGGTGCGTCATTGCGCGTCACCACGCCAGATGTCCAGCCCTTTGTTCAGCTTCCGGTGAAATTCTACCGTCTGCGCGTTTGAGCGTGCATGACGCTACAATATTAAAGATGTGAGAGATCTTTCAAAAGATTTACATTTATATAATTTTTGAAAAAAAACAAAAAATAACTCAACATAAACTTTACGTTGTATTAAAGAGTTTAATTATCATCATCTGTTACAAAAGTTTGAAGAAAAAATGTTCAGCCTTATATGAGAAAATGGCGTTTGAGCGTTTCTGAAAATGCCGAAATTTGAGCTACCTTTCACAGAAAACGGTAGTGTTTTCGAGAAACTGTACTTGATATTATTTAAAGCATTTATACTCTAAATATATTAATGTGAAAAAATCGCCGATAATATAAATATTAACGACGTGAGAGACAAGTAAAAAAAACTTACATTTTTGTAATTTTTGAAAAAACCAGCCGATAGACCAATATGGATTTTATGTCATCTGATAGAGTAAATTTACCACTATTTCTACCAAAAGTTTAAAGAAAAAATTTGGAGCCGTTTCTGAGAAAATCTTGTTTTTGTATTTTTTTAATGTTGCACATATTGCACGCAATATTGCACGAAAACTACTAAAATTCTGAAAAACATTTACATGGCTTTTATGAAAGAATTCAATATGCAGAAAAAATTTTATTTGAAGAAAAAATCTCTATCTTCAATTTTGTAGCTGGAGAAAGACGCCGAAAAAAATTCAAACTTTCACAATTTTCGGAAATTCAGAGTTATCCGTGAAAATCAGACCTACGCCATGTTAATAAGTGTATTTTACTCTATTCATACAAGAAATTTAAAGAAAAATTCGGAGCCGTTTTTGAGAAAATTTTGAAAATTCCCGGGGGGCTTCATATAAAGTACCCCCAAATTTTGAAGAATCTTTTTCATAATCTTAAAGCTTCGACTAGAATCAGATCGACCGTGGAATATCTATTTTGGAAGAAATCATACGTATGGTTTAGGCGGTAGCAGTGTTCACAGACGGACAGACAGACGGACGGACAGACAGACGGACGGACGGACAGACAGAAGGACGGACAGACAGAAGGACGGACGGACGGACGGACGGACGGACGGACGGACGGACGGACGGACGGACGGACAGACGGACGTTTTCCTTTTTAATTGGGTTTTCGGTATCAAGGACCTAGAAAACAGGGTTTCTGGCTACACCACGTGTTAGGGGATTTTTTTTCTTAATTTATCAACTGGTTTTATCCACTTTTTCGTTTTCACGGCCCGGCAATTAATTTTTTCCGCCGAAAATTGGCCATTTTTTCGCGCAGCATTACATAACTTTTCCTATACTACGTATGTCACTCCGTGTATACGTACGTATGTGGGAAAGTAAAAATTACCAATTTTCGGCGGAAAAAATCATTGCCAGGCCGTGATAACGAAAAAGTGGATAAAACCAGTTGCTAAACTAAGAAAAAAATATCCTAACACGTGGTGTAGAAAGAAACCCTGTTTTCTAGGTCCTTGATACCGAAAACCCAAGTGAAAGGAAAACGTCCGTCTGTTCTGGGTTTCATTGTAATATTTTCAATTTTATTTCTTCAAGTAATTTTAATAAGAAAGATGACATTGTTTGCAGGTGAAAAAGTTTTCTCACACGGTTAAAATGCACATTTCCAGCCATTTGTAAACACTATTGAATTTGTGAGTATAAGTGCTTTGAATGACTTGAAATGAAGTTTTTCGATAACTCAAAACTTTTCTGTAAAAAAGAGCTTCAAATTTCGCATGAACAGTAGCGCTTATTCGCCATTTTCTTGAAACGGCTCCAAATTTTTCAACGAAAATTGCCATTTAGGGCAAGGTTTAATTGTTTTTTTATATTCATAAAATAATAATTTTGTTCTACTATTGGAAAACCGAAAACTTAAGAAAATGTCGAAAAACTGTAGTTTGGGCGGAGACAGATGGCAGCTGTCAAGAGTATTGGCAAGTCCGAAAAGCTAGCCGAGACCAAACCCAACACAAAACTAATACGGGAAAGTCTGTGCCATTCTGTAGCACCACTAGTTTAATTTATTTTGTCAACGAACAGAAAAAAGCTCTGTGATGTATGGAGGCGAAGTACAATGTGCGCACGTTTTCCTGGACTCTGGAATCTCTGGCCAACATTTAACCGAACACAAATGTTGAATGATGAATAAAAGAACCAACAAAACAAGGTTAGTTCCATTTGAAAATAGACGTGTGCGCTCCCGAGTTATATAAAATTGTTTGCAATTGGTAAACGAACTACAGATTTGAGTTGTTGGTGCTGATATGAAAATAGTCATTGGGCACCCAGGTGCACCCCTCCCCAAATAGCAAAAGCGGAGCTAAAATAAGCTTGCGCACGGTGAAGTTGCATTTATGATCAGAAGCAAAACAAGGGGTTATCTTAGCAATGGACCAGGACAACTGAACAAATAAAAACATCGATAATGTATTATCATTATTATTATATTTATTCTTATTATTATTTATTCTTATTATTATATTTATTCTTATTATTTATTATTATTATTATTATTATTTATTATTATTATTATATTTATTATTATTATATTTATTCTTATTATTATATTTATTACTATTATTATGGATTGTAGTATGGAAAAACTGAATACACGGTTTCATACAACAATTTCTCTAACTTTGCTCTTCAAGGCCACTCAAATCCAATCTTCGCGATGGTATATGTCACGGCATTTCGCGTCTTCCTCGGTCTTGCCGGTAGAAGTCGCATGATCGCAAGCCCTGCTTTATTCGGTCGCGATCGTGCGAAATCTTGCGGAACGACTGAGAAAGATGCGGAATGCCGTGGCGTATTCCATCGCGAAGATGGGATTTGAGTGGACTTGAGTGGCAAAGTCAGAGAAATCGCAGTGTACGGTAGGACATATTTTGATCTCTCTCGCCGTTTATATTGAATTCATTAGCGAGTTGAGTGGGAAGCAATGCGAGTGAGCGAGGCGTGCGCAGGTGGTGCTGGACTCGCGCACGCGAGAGGGCGCGGCGGTGGTGGGCAGCAACAACCCGTGGGCGCCGCTGGCCGCGCACCCGGAGCTGCGCCTGTGCGCAGACGTCTGCGCGCGCCTGCGCTGGCTGCCCGCGCCTGCGCCGCCCGAAGTCTACTGCTGCGAGGTGGGCCACACTCACGGCTTCAGAGCATGATATTGGCTTTAATGTCTTGTGACATTAAAATTATTATTATTCTCCCTTTTCTTCTTCTATTACCGGGAAAAAGATCGCGAGACATCAACTGATGTCACTGCAGTGCCTCTGACCGAGAGCTCCTAGGTTCGAGTCCCGACGGCGGCAGATTTTCGACACTAGCTTGTCAGCTAGGTCGAATTCAGTCACTGTCTGGAGGAGAATTCTAGCGCCCGGCTGCTCTGATCAGTGGTTTTCCGTGCTTTCTCCGACCAACACCAGGCGAATGCCGGAGCAATACCCTAACAAAAGGGCCATGGACCACGCGCGATCTTTCCCTCCTCTTCCTCGTCCTATCCTGACCCCTTACACACACACACATACACTTACACTAATATGCACTACACCATCATACATGTAGGTAGACCTCTCGGGAGCTTACAGCGTGTTCCGGTGGTGCGGTGCCCGGCTAGGAGATACCTGGTTGAGGGAAAACCCCGCAAGCCGTCGTGGGTCGACGCCGGATCTCGCTATCCAGCGAGGAAAGATAACCACCACATCGCGCGAAGAAAACATGCACTATACTTACGGGAGTAATGCTCTAAGCTGTTCCATCCATTCTAATTACAAATTAAGTTTATGTACATAAATTGACAGTTACTGGCTATTTTAATATGATTATCCGTATTATCCGTATTAATTATCCGTAAACCGCGAATAATGAAGCACCAAAGTTGCATTATTGACAGACAAATCTGCTAAGCCTTAACTGGTGTGATGGGGGTCTTGAGCCCTCGCGAGTTTGCACAACTTGCGTCATCTTCGAGATTGAGAGTGGTCGTCGCGCCTACCTTTTAGCGACTGTCAAGTGTCTATAGGAGGTGGCATATCAGCGGATTTCGTCTTCTCTGAATGACAGCCGATAATATATTTCCGGAGGGGTCTTACGAACGTATCGAAACGGTCGCGCCAGTGCTCTTGATCTCGGTGATTTGCGAAACATACAAGTTTCTCTTCTCCTCTTAGATTTCAATTTTTTTTTCAGACTGCGTGAATTCTACGCCTAACGAGAAATGCAAGGTTAGCAATATTCGATTACTGATTGAGGAAGTAGCCTTCGTGATAAAGCTGTGTGTCAAAATTCTTCTTAGTGGAATAGAGAAGAATTTCGAAAACATGAATGATTCCCCGAATTATGAATTGCACTATAGTGACTGATATTAATCCAGAGAGTTCAGTAATTGTGCATTGATGTGGTTAGTGGCAAAATACGATCTGGGCAATGTCGTTCTTTTAATAGAAAATTTATGTTTTGAATAATTTTTCTTCGTCCTGTTTGTTTAAAATGGTCTCTTGTCATTAAATAATTGTTACAAGAGGAGAATTGGCAATATAGAAATAGGTTTATCTCATTGAAAGAATCAGTAATCATTACGAATTTGGGACAGCATAGTAGTTTATTATTAATATTTTAACTTACAAACATTTGTTTGGATATTTTATTGCATTGTAGTCATTAGAAACTACCATTGTGGCTAATGAATGCGGAAAGTTATGCTTTAATATGAAAATGCAAATGATATTTTCAAAAATATCGCGAGGTATCAGAGATTCCACTTAACCAGATAAGACAAAAAAATCATTTTACCAGTTTAAGTTTAAATCAGAACTATCAAGTTTCGTAGCGAAATTAAATAATCCGAAACGAATATTAATAAATGACACTACGCGCTAAATAAATTAAAACGAAAATGGCAAAACAACACCATCTCTTATTAACAAAATTTTAGCGATATTTTGTAAGAAACACTTAGAGAGACTTCGAGGAGCATAGCATGAAAAAAGTCGTATAAGTCCAGTCTGCTTGCATATCCTGCTTTCTTAAGTGCCAATTTAGGCTACGGCGTGGAAAACTGAGGGGTAAGCCAACACTCGGCCTCCATTCCCGCGCACGGAGGCGAGACAATCTCGTCAGAAATCGTAAAGTTGAGTCGCCTTGTTTCAAGGGCCTTGATGAAGACTTTATGTGAGTTTTTGTTGTTAAGTCACTGATATAACAATTAGCTATTGTGGCATACGAGATCCCTGTATTATTTTTCACTATATCAGAAAATACGTCTTTTAGCCAAGAGTAAACGAGCGAAATTTTTATTCCGCAAGCCCTTTTTCCATGGCAACGTGGATATAGCCCACACGAAACAAATGAATGTTTCATTAAATATAACAAGACTGCAGAATGAAATAACAGGAATTACCTAATAATAAATTATAAATGTATAAATTAAATAAGGATCACATAGCGTAAATGTTAGATTCATTTAAACTGAAAGTCCAAGATCGAATCCCAGCATCGCACCGGTGGGGACTTTCACTCGTATTTTGCAATATCCTTATCAAGGTCATGAGGTTTATTCAACATCCTAACATATAACCACAGAATATTTATTTGCTTGTTAAACTTTGAAACATGGAGATATGGTTCTACTAGTAAAAGGCAATGAGGTGAGACTGAGTGAACCGTATCGTTTGACCCGAGAAATTTGTGAGCGACAAACCTTTTACTAAATCAATAAAATAATATAAAATAAAATGTTGGTATTACTTTACAGTTATGTCGAAATTATGCAATCAAAGAGTAACGAAAAGCAAATGAGTTATTTAAAAAAACAGCTTACGACGTTTTGCAAATATGTAAAAGATATTAATGATTTTAATACAATTTCTGATTAGGAGATGGTATTACGAAAAGTATTAAACAAACCGGGGTTGGCATTACAACTGACACAGTCGGTTTTCAACGCCTGTTGTTTCCTCAGCTAACAAACCTTAATTTCAAACCTTATTTGCTACATGCCGGACTAGTGACTGTAGCAGAGCTTTAGCTTAAGATGTTCTATTGGACATTGCATAATTGACTTTTCTAAGCACGTCAAGTGGTAGGGCTACTACCCCGTGGATGTAGCGCACGTTGTCATCACGGAGGGGGCGGTGCTCCCTCATTGGATGCCACCGCCCCAGTCGGTATAAACTCTAAGCTCCCAACTGATCCTCAGTGAGGTGTGTTAGTGAAGTGTATATAATAGTAAGCTTGCGTAAAGAGAGATGTTATTTAAAGGAAGAAAAAGGAAAGATCGATCACCGTGAATGTAGATTTCACATTCTGATAATAAATTTCTAAGCAAAGAGATACCTAGCCCAACCCATCCTACAAAAGCATCAATAATATAAAGTTATTAAACCACTTAAAACCATACCTATATAAATAAAAAAGAATAAGCAATTAAGGATTTCAAATCAACCATTAAAATTCGCCACCACCGAGACTTGCACCCTAATTCCTTGCCGTGAGAGTATTTCCAGAGTCGAACTGGGAGAGATGGCTCAGGGCATCAGCTAATGTCACTGTAGTGCCTCAGACCAGGAGATGCTAGGTTCAAGTCCCGTCGGTGGCACGATTTTCGACACTACCTTGTCAGCTAGGTCGAATTTATTCGGTGTGCAGAGGAGAATTCTAGCGACCGGCTGCTCTGGTCGGTAGTTTTCCGTGGTTTCTCCGATAAACAGCAGGTGAATGCCGGAGAAGTACCCTAACAAACGGGTCATGGACCGTGCGCGATCTTTCCTTCCTCTTCCTTGTCCTATCGTTACCCTAATACACACTGCAATACCAAGGAGACCGTTTGGGGGCTTAGAGCTTCCAGCTGGTGCAGTGCCCTATTGGTGGGAGATACCTGGATGGAGAAAACCCCGCTAATCGTCGGTAGGTCGGCATCAGATCTCGCTCTCCAGCGGGGAAAGATCACCATCATTTTCCCAGGGAAAATTTACTACTTTTACGGGACTCATGACCTTAGCCGTTGACGCACCCGAAATCACCAATGACCAACCGTCCAGAGACGATGGCAATGTCTCTGAGTGAAACTTAGCCTATAAATTTATTAAATTCAGCAGGTGAAGAAGATGCCCTTATGACCAGCTGTTGGTCAGCATTCTCACTTTCCATGATGCAATCTCGGGTTCGATTCCCGGTCGAGAGAGGTTACAGTGTGCATTTTCCTGGCAATGTCTCAGTATCTGTTGCTGTGTGACGATGAGTAAACCCACTTCTCAGGTTGAGGAGACCAGCATAAGGGTTGGGGATGTTTTCGTGCTAAACACACGTACCCCTTAGGGGTCATCCATAAATTACGTAACGCTAAAGGGAGAGAGAGGGGGTCTGAGGCAGCGTTACGTAGATATAAGGAAGTGCGTTACGAGGGGGAGAAAGGATGTTTTCAATATTTTCGAAATTTGCGTTACGTAATTAATTGACGGACCCTTAACCCATGACCGCGAGGCAGGGATGCTCCTGGTAGACCCCGTCCCATAAGGGGCTGTCCCGCCAAGTACACACATAGGTGAAGAGGATTGTGGTAACATTTCGCAGGTGGACGCCTTGCGCCAGCACGTGCCCGACCTGCCGTCGCTGGAGGTGGAGGGCCTGCTGGAGTCGGCCACGCCCCCCCGGCGGCGCAGCAGCAGCAGGAGGCGGCCGGCCGAGGCGCAGAAGGCGGAGGAGCGGCAGCCCAGCGGGTGGCAGGCGCTGCTCGCCGCCGAAGCCGCCCACGCCCCCTCACGGACGCGCCCGGCGGAGAGCGCATCGCCCTAGGTGCACAGAGTAGCGCGTTCCATTGTTCCACCCATCCCGCCATTTTATGGCCAGTTGTCTGGAAAATTGGAACTGTGTAGTATACTGCATATTCAAGACCATGAATTTATCCAACACTAATGTTAATGTTCTTGAAAATCTCCATAATGTCACCTGTTGTTATTGTTTCAACTTCTGAATTCTGCTTGATGGGGCTATTGGGAGATAGGATGGCGGCGGTTGCGCTACTTTCTGTATCTAAGGATTCTAACCTCGGCCCCACGCGCAGCGCTAGGTGCCAGGGATGTGAAAGATCTTGGCTGTCCGGGTGGCGCCGCGTCGAAGGCTGTGTTGCCGACATTTCGGCCATCTTGTCGTGGTCTTCCTCAGGGCTGGTCGGCTAGCCCTGCCCTGGCGGCAGACTAGCCTTTCAAACACACGCTTTTAACCGTCAGGTTGTAAAGTACCGTAAGGTTTAACCGTTAAACACACGCGTTTACAAACATATATAAAACGCATTCGCTTTCGCCAACGTCCATACCACGTTGAAAGCACCGGTTCTCGTCCGATCACCGAAGTTAAGCAGCGTCGGGCGCGGTTAGTAATTGGATGGGTGACCGCGTGGGAACCCTACGTGACGTTGGCATACATATTTTGGTAATTTTCACTCCCTTCTTTGCTATTCTCGCTGCATTTAGTAATTCAAAACTGCATTACCCATGCGATTTAATCATATTAATCACATAACTACTTTCATCTTACGTCTCTTGTGAGAATCACAGCCCTGCCCTGGCGGCAGACCAGCCCTGAGGAAGACCACGAAAAGATTTTGAAAACGTCGGCAAAACAGCCTTCGATGCGGTGGCCAACCTTACAGCCACGATCATCAACATGACTCCGGCCGCGGAAGCCTTCGACTTCAGGTGGCAGGGATGCCTATGCAGGAGCATCTGTTGACTTTGCCTTCTCACTACATTTAGCGTGGATTTCATCAATTTTGGGGGCCGTATATTTTATTACAACCGTCATTAATATACGGGCACCCGGTATATCATTAGATCAAACGCTATTATTCGTATGGGCTGTTGGAATCACTGCTCTTCAACTACTGTTATCATTACCAGTTTTAGCAGGTGCTATTACTTGCTGGTATATAAATTCAAATCGATGGCTTCGAAACAAAGCCGATGTTTTGTGTTCGATGTTTTTATGTGGTCGATATCTTCAAAATGAAGAAAAAATTCCCTCCAAAAAATTATATAATACTTTTTGATATCCATAAGTTGAATATACGTCAGTTCAAAGTGACTAAGGGTATAATTAAATAAAATAAAGTTGTTCGTCAATAAAGAAGGCTATATAATTTTTGAATTATAGAATCAGATTATTCACGTTTTGTTAATTGTCCTGATGATACTTTGACTTTGTTCTGTCAGTTAAATCTCAGTAAAAATTAATAAACGGTATCATTCTCAATTTACCCCCCCCCCCGAGTGAACTTCAGTGGTTACTTATTTATCTTCTTACTATGCTTATTTAATTACTGGTTTAAAAACATCGATATTTAATGACATGGATGGTTTTGTTTCGATGTTTCATTCACATCGATAATTTCATTTTGAGCATCGATGTTCAGAAACATCGATATTTTCTTGTCGACGTCGCATCGCTACTAGGTAGGGGACATAACTGGCATTAACATCGCTTACAGACATTTTTATTTTTTGTGGTAGGCTCCCGCGGCCGGAGTTATGATCTAGGTGTCTGGGTGACCCCGCGTTGAAGGCTGAGGTGCCGGCGTTTCCATCATATAGTGACCTTCTTCAAGACAGCAGTGCCCTAAAGAACTCCCGTCATTTCAGGCCTTAAGAAGATCACGATGTGTGACCGAAATGTCGCCCAGACAGTCCAGATCACAGATTTTATTTGTTGTAAAAGACGAAATTCATTATTTTAGCGCTCGAGATTAAACAACGTTAAATCATATTAAGTTTTACAAAGAGATAAATCAAAGTATTCTTTAATCAGATTAACATAAATATTATATTTATTGTAATAAAATGTATTGCAAACATTACTCTTATGTACCACACTACTTTGCCTGCTCGCCAAACACTAGTAGTAATGCAAAAAGATAAATAATTGGATTTTTGTTGTTGAGTGGTTTGCTATTGCTCAATCCCAAGCTCCTCGACTGGTCAAGTCAACTTTAAAATTACAACAGAAGTACGAAGAATAACCGGCTACTAAAAGTCTACAAAAACTGTTAGTGTAGAGGATAGTTTGGGGTCGTCTTGAAGCACAGTATCCTCCGTAAGGCAGGCACTTGACAAGGAACCGTCTGCCGAATCGCGTTGTATGTCGTCGTGGACTGAGCGGCGCCGCTCAGGTATTTTGAACTTCCATACAAATTGGTGGTGCTCACACTGGGGCTCCCTGCCCGCGCTGGACCTTCACTTGGGTTTCTCGTTCTAGCCGCACCAAAGTCCGGGGCGAAAAATGGAGAGGGAAGGCTTTGTCCAATAGGGAGCTTCTAAGTCACTACAGTGTTGACAAAGCGCGCCACAAATTTCGCGAACGTCCTTCTCAACGGGCGTCGTGGCCCCAGACATGTGCTTACCACGTGCTAGCCGCGCGAGTGTGTGGCAACGCAGCGTAACAGCTGACGAAATGTCATGCGCCAGGAAAGAAAAACCCTAGTATAAACGACAGAATACTGCCAGCGGCATGGAGACGTCGCGTGGGCCGGCGGTTGGTGGAGCGGACAAAAGAAGTCGAACCCGGTGGAAACAACGAATTTAAAGGACACAGATGAAACTAAATGTTCCTTGTCACCGTCTTGACTCTCCACTGTTTTCTTATAGCCTATTAGATGGTTTTCATCGAATATAAAGACCAATATGTTCTTTACGTAGTGCTAATTGGTTTCATTAATTAGGAATATTTTTAACTTGTCAGGTAAGTTGAATTAAAATTTTTAAAATGTTTTCCTTTATATATAATCTTCAGAAGGATATACTCGTTATTAAATAAAGCAGTGGACTGCTGATAATATTTTCCCAAGAAAACTAATTTGTTTATACGAATTCAACAATATATTTGTCTTTATCGTCTGCCCATTTTGTACCAATGTTATTTTCAATAAACAGACTATTTTTCAATTTGTTTGTAATCCGCCTTTCTTTTGAGGACCAACTTACAAGTCTCGGAATCCAAATTAGGCAACCGGTACCCTACTTTGGACCAACCACCAAGTTTTCAGGATTTTTCTTCTTTACGAGAAAAATATAATTATGATTAGGGGAGGATTTTAATGAAATGATATTTTTTTTGTTTTATCTTTAGAACGTTGTCGGTCAGTGTGTACATTAATTTTATGTTATGACAAAAGGAACTAACCCATTTTATGTTATTTTTTTGTTTGTTTGCATTTTTCGACGATTTCGACTTAGTGACTTTTTAACTTTTTCCATCATATTTAATGACCTTTTCACTAATTTCATTGGTTTGATTTCATTGATTCTATTCAAACGCATAGAGAAGGGGTAAACACAATCGTATAACAATTTTTTAAAAAAAATGTTAAATAGGACTATAGAACAATATCTCACAAAAGCCAAATTAACAATGTAATTGTAAATAAACTATATCATCAGAATAAATAAACAATTGAATATAATAAATATTTGAAGAACGTTTTTCGGGAGTAAACAACAAATAAAGAAAAAATGTTGGAGAGGAACGGATGAGAAACAGCAAAGAATACGAGAAACAAAGTATTTAGATAAAAATGGAAAAACAAAGATTACAGACCAATTAGAGAAAAAAGGGACAGGCGAGAGGTTAATATTAAGCAAAAAAAACATCCCAACGAGACAAGAAAGCAAAAATGTCGCGTGGGCGCGTAGCAGTTACAGAGCGCAACTGGAATGTGGCAGATACAGGTGCTTTGCTTTCCCAGAAGGTCGGCGGGGGGCGGGGTCTCCTGTGCAGGGTTCGGGGGGCGGACGCGGAGCGGGCAGGCAAGGTAGGGGCGCGGGGTGATGGAGCGTGGCGGGTGGGCGGGGCGGATGCGCAGGGCGTGCACGTGGGGAGTGAGAGTGGGGCATGCGGGCGAGGCAAGGCCGCGGGGAGGCGCTCAGGGTGAGATGTAGGGCGGGGGCACAGGGCGGAGTGCGAGGCGGGGAGAGAAGCGGGGAGCAAGGTGGAGAGCGGGGCGGGGAACGAGGGGGGAGAGGCGCGGGGAGGAGAGCGAAGTGAGGTCGGGGAGAATGGCGGGGAGCAAGGTACGGCATGGGGCGGGGGCGTGGAGCGGAGAACGGGGAGCGGGGCCGACAAGTGGTAGCGAAAGGTGGGGCGATAGGCGGGGAAAGAGAAGTGGCGAGAGGCGTGGCGCAAGGCGGGGAGCGGACGGGAGCGAAGGGTGGGGGGCGGGCGGGCGGCATGGGTGGAAGCGAGGAACATTGGCACGGAGCGGAGGCGTGGGCGATGGCGTCTCCGGGGCAGCGCGACGCGACGCGGCGCCGGCTGCGGCGACACGATAGCCAATCGGGCGCGCATATCGGACGCCGGCGACACGCACCCATCCGCCCCGCGCCGCCCCGCGCCCTGGGAGATGGCCCCGTGACCCGGGACAAGGCCCCGGCGCTGCCCCAATTACGCGCGATTGTGCAGCGCGCGCGACACGGCGCCCGCGCGGAGCGCCGCGCTGATAACGCGCCACCTCTTCGCCTCGGCGGCCCCGCCCACCTTGCACCCTCACTCACGCCTTCCTTGCCCCACCTCACTTGACACGGTCATATCCCTTCTCCGCACCCGTCACTTTCTTACCGTCATCTCACTCACCCCTCGCTTCGCCCTCCTGCCTTCTTCTTTTCCTACCGACTCCACCTTTTCCCATCGTTTCTTTGAAGTCCTTTCATTCTCTCTTCCTCTCTCTATCTGTCTCTACCTATGTCTGTCTCTACCTATCTCTGTCTCTACCTATGTCTGTCTCTACCTATGTCTGTCTCTACCTATGTCTGTCTCTACCTATGTCTGTCTCTACCTATGTCTGTCTCTACCTATGTCTGTCTCTACCTATGTCTGTCTCTACCTATGTCTGTCTCTACCTATGTCTGTCTCTACCTATGTCTGTCTCTACCTATGCCTGTCTCTACCTATGCCTGTCTCTACCTATGTCTGTCTCTACCTATGCCTGACTCTACCTGTGTCTGTCTCTACCTGTGTCTGTCTCTACCTGTGTCTGTCTCTACCTCTGCCTGTCTCTACCTGTGTCTGTCTCTACCTGTGTCTGTCTCTACCTCTGCCTGTCTCTACCTGTGTCTGTCTCTACCTGTGTCTGTCTCTACCTGTGTCTGTCTCTACCTGTGTCTGTCTCTACCTGTGTCTGTCTCTACCTCTGCCTGTCTCTACCTGTGTCTGTCTCTACCTGTGTCTGTCTCTACCTGTGTCTGTCTCTACCTGTGTCTGTCTCTACCTGTGTCTGTCTCTACCTCTGCCTGTCTCTACCTGTGTCTGTCTCTACCTGTGTCTGTCTCTACCTGTGTCTGTCTCTACCTGTGTCTGTCTCTACCTGTGTCTGTCTCTACCTCTGCCTGTCTCTACCTCTGCCTGTCTCTACCTGTGTCTGTCTCTACCTGTGTCTGTCTCTACCTGTGTCTGTCTCTACCTGTGTCTGTCTCTACCTGTGTCTGTCTCTACCTGTGTCTGTCTCTACCTGTGTCTGTCTCTACCTGTGTCTGTCTCTACCTGTGTCCGTCTCTACCTGTGTCCGTCTCTACCTGTGTCCGTCTCTACCTGTGTCTCTCTCTACCTGTGTCTGTCTCTATCTGTGCCTGTCTCTACCTGTGTCTGTCTCTACCTATGTCTGCCTCTACCTATGTCTGCCTCTACCTATGTCTGCCTCTACCTATGTCTGCCTCTACCTATGTCTGCCTCTACCTATGTCTATCTCTACCTATCTCTGAACTTGGATTTTTACGTGTTGGAGCGTGGGGGCCTGTCTTCACGGTGGAATATCTCACGGTATTTCGCGTCGTTCTCAGACGTGCTTCAGGGAGTCGCATGATCGCGACTGTATCGAGCAGAGCTGGAGATCATGCGACTCTTAGCGGAAGGACCGAGAACGACGCGAATTACCGTGAGATATTCCATCTTGAAGACAAGCCCCCACGCGCCAAGAAATAAAAACCCAAGTATATCTACCTATGTGTATCTATCTCTATCTCTCTATATGTTTATATCTCTCGCTGTCTCAAGCATTCTTTGCTGTTTCATCCGTTCCTTTCTTCATTTCCTTCTCTCCTTCTTACCATCGCACCTTCACGCAGTACCTCCCATCGCTTTCTTTCCCTCACCGCCTCAGGCCACCTCCCTCTGCTTCTCCCTCATTTCCTGAAATCTCACTGCCACCCTTTTCATTCTCATCCTTAAGATTTTTTTGGGGCTTCAATTGCTCTTCCCATTCTCCCCATTCTCTTGCCTTCCAACCGTCACTTCCCTCTCACCTTGGTTCTATCTTTAATCTACCTTATCGCCTCATATCGCTCTACTTCCCTCTTATTTCCCGCCATTGTTATTTACTATCATTGTTGCAATTCTAGCCCTCTTGTATCGCTTACTGTATCACATGCACTTCTCTTGCCATTTCTATTGGCTCTCTTGTCACCCAATTCGCACACCTTGCCTCCTCTTTTCATCTATATCCTATTTTAATTCAATCTATATTATTCATATTCTCTATTCTCATCTAAATCTGCCTCGATCTCATTTCCAGCTAACTTATTCTCACTGTCATCATTGTTACCCTCTCGAGTCCTCTCCTGTACAGGTGCACCCTCTTCCACACTCTCATGCCCCGCCTCTTCAGTTCGTCCTGTTTCTCTGCATTCCCCCTCTGGCCCAGACTTTCCTACACTTCCCACCATTAAAATACTACTCTTTCCCGTCGCCTGCAGCCTCTCACCTGTTCATTTTCCTTTCTTCATCCTTTCAATATCGCCCTATTCATCTTCATTCTCACTCTTCGTTTTCTCCTCTCCTTCTCGTCTGTCATCTCACCTTTCCACCCCATTACGTCCGCGACCTATCCCCTCCCAGCTCCTTCTTAACCCCATTCAATCTTGCCGCATTTTCACTTTCTCATCACCAAGCACCCATGCTACCCAGTCTTTTCGTCTAGTCCCCTCCCTTCACAGTCCTCGCTATAGTTCTTCCTGTGAGCATTCTCGCACCTACAATCGACGTGCAAAGATTGGTACCGTATGTCAGCTGCACCGCCTCTCTCGTTGTGGTTTGAGATGAGTCAACCCATCCGCCGTCAAGTTGGAAGTGCCGGCGGAAATACGTTACGTGAATACCAAGGGCTCGAGCTCCCTCGCGAAATCGTTTCAGTTTATGGGGAGGTCGTTATGCTACGACAGCCTGCAGTAAAATGCATATGGAATATCAATTTTAGTAATATTAGTGTGAAATTTCAAAACAAACGCAGCAAGATAATGGCAAAGGGAGATATGTCCTTCAGGACATGCTCGTCCGCATTGCAGCGAGCTCAAGTGTTGACTTCATTTGGTTGGAAAGTTTCAAACCGCCCATCTAATAGTTTCGATCTCGCATACAATAGTTAAAAAAAAACCGTCAGTGAGGGGAACCATTTTGTGATAACGGCATGGTGAAAATCGAAGTAGGGAACTGGCTTAGGCAGGGCGGCACACCTCTGTGACGAAGGAATGACAAAATTTGTCCCCTTGTGAACAAACTATATTCAAGTAAATGTTAATTGTTGAAAAACCCTGTATTACCTTCACTATTTTCCATGAAAGTTTCATTTAAATATAAGCCTAGGCATTTGTGTACGTGGAAAAAATCTTAACCTTGGATAAGCTTCATATATAGTTATTGAATCAATGAAAATATCACAGTTAATATAAATGTTCGCATTAGGTATAAAATATATTTTATAACGATTTACATATTAGTTACCTAGTTAATTGTTTTCAATAGCAGCAGTTGAAATATTTTCAAAGGAATATTACAATTTCAATGTAATTTTATTATTAGTTATATAACTACTTAGTAAATATTACTCAATATGAAATTGTACAGCAAGCGGTGTGAACAATGAATATGTTTTCAAAAATAGAAGAGGTACAATAAAAAAACAAGAGTTGTATAATGTGACTTATGTAGGCATAAATAAAGTCCATTTCTAATAAAAATACGTATTTTCAAACTTATTCCACTCAAAAAAGTACCAACGCAAAACACAAAACAACAACGTGAACTTAATTTAAATTCAGTTTAATTTAAATTTGATCTTCTGTTAGTATCTTCACTTTTGCCGGCATACTTTCGCCGATTTTCTTCATCTCGTTGACCTGTTACGACAGTTTTAAGTGTAAGTGTAATGTGTAAAAGTGTATTAAGTGGCATTTTCCCTCGAATTGCGGATCCTGCAGTGAAATTTAGTTTTTTATTGCCCTCATCCATTTTCTTCAAAAAAGACAGTAGGTTTTAATCTGTTTAAACTATTATCATTAAAGTTTATTAAGGTCAAACACATTATTGGATTGAGATGCTGTATTAAAAACTCTTAATTAAATCATCTTCAGGGTGGATTATTATCTCCATTTTTCATTTTATATAATTTCTTCTTCTTCTTCTTCTTTTATTTTAGGCTAGAGTCTGTTTCTTTACAAAGGATACTTAATTAAAATTTTAAAAAAGCCTGATATATTACATTTATGTAGTTATATTTATAAATTGGCACTATATTCATGCTGTCTTGTTTCACAAAATGTCTTTCCATCTAGTTCTTGGGCGTCCTACTCTTCTCCTTCCTTCCGGTCTTCTATCTCTAGTCACTTTCACCAGTCTGTCTTCTTCCATTCCGTCTATATGGTCATTCCATTTCTTTCTTCTTTCTCGAACCCAGTCTGAGATTATATCTATTTGGCAAGTTTGTCTGATATTAATATTAGGTTCTTTATCCCTTAGCGTTTTATTTGTAATTTTTCTCAACACCCGCATTTCCGACACTTCCATCATTTGGCATATTTTTTTTGAGTCTGCTCTAGTTTCAGCTGCATATGACAATACTGGTCTAATTACTGCCTTATATATTCTAACTTTAGTGTCTTTTCTTAGACATTGATTTTGCCATATCGAGTGGTTGAGACAGCCTGCTACTCTATTTGCTATAATTTCTTGTTTTTCATATTTGGTCCGCAATTATTTACAGATTTAAAAATGTAATCAGTAGAACACATTGTTATCATATTTGTAACTTAATAGACGTTAATTGCGTCGTATTATTGTTAAACATTATTGGCAATGATTTGACACCACCGGCGAGGACGTGAATGAAAGAACTTCAGATTGAATTTTCCAAAAAAAAAAAAACAACTTGAAATGTCTTGATAAACTATGCTAACAAAAGTGTGGCCTAAACATTTTGTCTGACAATAGCAATTGTGTTTTGCTGAATAGAGTCGCTGAGTGGGAGAATGAACACTGAATCTTAAACCTTACTGCGGAGAAGAATAAAACCTCCAAACGAACCCTCATTCAATGCTTCTTGTGGAAATCTCCTACCGCAGAGACTTCGCCGTATTTTGTATCATTTCGTTTCGCCTTTGTTTGACTTTCTGCAGCGCAATTGGCCCCTCACTTCCGTCGTCTTCATACGACGACGACGTCGGGAGTTCGCGGAGCGTGTGGGCGCCCCCCCCCCCCCACCTCCGCTCGTCCCCCGAGTGGCTGGAGACTTCTGTCGGCTGCAGCCGGCGCACTCTGCGGTATTACTTCCTTTCCCTCCCCCACGCCCCCTTCCTCCCCCACCGCAACTCGATACTCCGGCGGGGCCCGCCCCGGGCAACTGGCTAATTGGGTGTTCTGTTTGTTAAGAAGCTCCAGTAACCCATATCGGTCGTCAGCCGCGGATTAAAGCGAAACTCGCTCTTCCCCGCGCGATGCCCTCGTGCCACCTCCCCCGCCCCCGCCCCCGCTGCTAACTGGCTCGTGCCGCCCCCGCCGCCCCCGCCGGCCCCGCCGCCCCCGCCGCCGCGTTTAATCCTCGCGACAAAGGATTCCGTCGGCGTTTGAAGCTTAATTACATGACTGCTGAAAATCGCGAAAGTTCCCGTCTCGGCTTGCGTAAGTCGCTGCGCCCGCCGCCGCGCCCGCCGCCGCGCCCGCCGTCCTCGCCGCCTATCCTCAGCCTATCCCCGCCCTCACTCGCTCGGCGCGCTCCCCGCTGCGGCGCACGTGCCCGCCGAGATGGGCCCAGGTTCAGCACGAAGTTGGGGATTCCCTTTCATTCAGGGCACAATGGCCTTCCAGCGGCCCTATAAACTCCATGGCGAGCACCCTACATTATCTTATTTTGCGCCATGTTAGAATCAATTACCGTCTATCTAAGTACTACAATGTTGTCAAGGTTAGCAAATAATTGTCTACACCGGCTTATGGATAAAATGGACGCACGAACAAACGAGTTTTGCATCTCTTGCGATTGCTATAAATTACAACAGTTCCGATGGCGAAAAGTAATTAAACTGAGTTAAACATTAATAAAGAGAGTAAAAATATAGTGTTTGCATTGTGTACTATTTTTGCATTTTTGTGCTGAAAGTGAAGTCGATTCGCAAGAAAAAAGAGAGGATTGATGAATATTAAAGAATTACATTTATTGTGAACTATAACACCTTTAGAATTAAACAATTTCCCTTTTTTCATTAACTTTACAATAATGCTTAAACAATAATACAAAAAAGCTACTACCGAGTCCACCTGCGTACAGATAGGTTGAATTTACATACAATTTTCTATTTACACCAATTTTCTATGGGCACATAAATATTGCTGAGTACTTCTCAAAATAATAATAATAATCGATAAAGCAAGATGTATTTTTCTTTGTTACTGCCATAATTAGAAGTACTTTTCACATAACCATCACATTACATCAAAAAGTTGTTTAATGCTGTAAAATCGTGTTACATCAATGTGAAGATAAACATAGGATTTCAGAGATATTCAACGTAATTCTAGTTACTATCGTAGTCTCTCATCCGTGAGCCAAACTTTAATTTAATCCTCAGTGCTTGATACCGCATCTCCAATGCGGATGAACAGATTTTCACGATTATCGGGGAAATTTGTGACACTGAAGGCTTTATCACCACACTTATATCAACTTCATTCCATTTCGCAATTGTTTTGTCGAACAATCTCACACTGATCATCGATCTTGCCCTCACATCCACTACTGGTATGCCCATTCTCTCTCTTTTCCTCTTCTTCCCACTTCCCTGTATAATCACCACCATTCTTTATTCTTTGCTTGTTCCCTCTTCTATTATTTACCCTATCTCCTTTTGTATTTCTCATTCTCTTTGCTTTGATCTCCTTCTCTGCGTTTCTCTCCACGACGCTCTAAGGGTGGAGAGAAAAACCTCGCTCCAAAAATGCTTGGAAACAGTTCAGGCTAGCCATCCGACCTTAACACCTGAACGGTTAGTTATGAGCCGAGTTAAAAACCATTACGCACAATAAATTTATTTTGTTCATCTGGTTATTGATTGTTATGAATTAGAATTAATCTCACTGCAACCTATTGCATAAAAACTGAACTATAAATATTCGCCGCATTGAACCGTTTTGTAAGAGAACAGTTTCAGAGCAGTCGGTCACGTCTGCACAGGCTGATGTTTATTGTGAGCGCCAAGTGCTCAGTTACAATGGTCAATGTGGGTTTCATGTCAACTTATTTTCTTTCCTTCCATGTGTGAAGAAGTGCAGCTATAAAACGCAACTATTACACGGCGTTCAAAAATAGCAGTCAGCATTTTGAACAAAAATTTAATAAATAGTAGGATAGCAAAATAATAGACAGAACTTCAAAACAAATAACAAACCACGTATTGATACTCGTATCTCAAAATAAATTTTACAAATGCCAAACGATATAAAGGGATCGAAAACATTCATATTTTGCCAATGAATACGTAGTGGGAAATTTTATACAATGGACTTACAAATGTGACATTTTTCCATGATTTTAGGCAACTCCTGATGCAACTCAGATATTCGGCAGGTCACATTCGGTCGCCTTCAAGGAGATTTCATAAACCTGTCGAACATTTGCGCATACGGGTTTGGCATATAGTAACTCCATAATATGCCATTTTCTACTATAAGTTCATTAGCAAAATTTGAGCCTTCTCCTTAACAAACTCTAGAAGGGAATAACTATATTGAGACACTCTGAATGTAAATAAAACGTAGTAAGCATATGAGAAAAATGTTAGCAGTGAAGACCATCTGTACATATGGAGTTCATCACAATTTATAATTTCATTATATAAAATTAATACCTGTACAGAGTGTCCCACCAACTATGGACCACCCTCATAACTTTTAAACGGTTCAGGATATCGAAATGCAGTTTTCGTTGAATAATGTGGAATCATGGGGCAAGTAACATGCCGTAGAGAAATTGTCCATAACATTTTGTTTTCGACAAATTTAATCATCTTTGATTTTTTAATTGGAACGATATCTTTTTCTCACCTTCAATGGGAAAATGTGATCAATGGAAAAATGTGATCGGTTTGGAAATCTCTACAAGCTCTACGAAGTGTATAACATTTATTCTGAGACATTTGTATATAAAGAAAATCATATTGAACACCTGTACATATAGAGTTCATCATAATTTATAATTTAATTACATGAAATTAACCAATTTATGTTCAATGGAAAAGTTTGATTGGTTTCGAAACCTCTACAAGCTCTAGAAGTGTATAACATTTGTATATAAAGAAAAACATATTGAACAAATAAGAAAGTGCAAGAGACCTACACAGTGCGTCGTGTAACATGATTCACAGCGACGTCTGAGGCCTCCCCTCCCCGCCCCTGCCCGACCACCGCCGTCGCTCCTCCGCCGCTGGGCCTATAAATCGCCCGAGATCCGCGTGACCTTTGAGCTTCCTCGCGAACAGCGCGTAACACGCGTGTACGCCGACACGTGGCGAGCCGCGACACGTGTTGGCGCACGTGTCCTCCGCTCGGCCGGGCGGAAGAGCTCGCCTGCCCCCCGCCTCGCCCCGCCACGCCCCCTCGTCGTCAGCTGCCGCCAAAAACGCCCCTTTGCCACCGCTCACGTGGCACAGTGGTTCACGAAACATTCAAGTCGCCCGGTGCCTTCGTTACGTTTTGTATGCGGTGGTTTCTACAATGTCACTTGTTCATGAAGCGTGGAATTCATTCAAAGTTACAAAACAAAATGCAAAAATTGCATTTTACCATTAATACAAAATTATTTCCAACGTAGTTCTTTTCTGATACGAATTTGCTTGTAGACGGGATGTTACTGAAAGTGTCCTTTGCGAATCGTTATTACTTCCCTTTCACATTTTCAAGGTGATTTACGACAAATTCAAATAGATAATTAGTTGAGAGACATTGTAAACACACTGAAACAAACACTGGCACACAAGCTATCTAATTCATTTGCAATATTTCAATAGAAGCATTCTCAATGATGTACCAGTGATTTTGTGATAGTTTCCCTCAAAGGACGTGAAATCCCTGAAATGAAGTGAAATCTATTTGTCATTATTAAATTTTGAATTCAAGATTAGGAAACTGCGGGCCTCAAAACATTAAACATCTGATCATGAAATTCAGTACATTTGCATTTTCATGAAACTTTTATAGTGTTTGATTTGCCGATTTGAATTCCAAGACTGCGGTACCGTATTATTATATCAAAAAATCGAGTTCAAATAAGATGTAGTGACTATAGAAGAATGTTCCCTGCTTTTAGCTCAAGCTGCACACTGTGCTCCGCCGTTACCAAAGAAGCGGAAATAAAAAGCTGGCGCGCACGACGGAGCGAGGGTGTGAAGGGGGGAAGCGGAGGGAAAAAGGTGCCAGAGACGGCGGCGGAACGGCCAATGGCCACGAGAGATGTGTGCGCGCCCACGTCCGTGCCAGGACCGGATCGGAGGGGAAATGCGAGATTGATAAGTTACTTCGTGTTTCCGGCGCGACAACGGCTATGGTCATTAGCCCCGTAACTATAGTGTACTTTTTTTCACGGGAGGTGGCGGCGTTCTTCCAGTGAATGGTCAGCAGTCTGCTCGTCGGCTTGTGGAGTTTTCTCATCAAGGTATCTTCCACCATCATGACACCTCACCAACCGGGACTTTCTCCTGACTGGTCTCCTGATAGTTTGGTAGTTTAATGCTTTTTAATGTAAGTGTGAGTAAGTAAAGGGTAAGGATAGGGCAAGGAAGAGGAAGGAAAGATCGCATGCAATCTGTGGCCTGTTGGATACTGCTCCGGCATTCACCTGCTATTGATACGAGAAAGTTAAAAGAGATGGCAATGGAAGAAGTAATGGCCACCGGTGATGTCTACATCGTGGAAAAGAAGGGAAGACTTTTCGGCTACGTATATACGCACGGGTTGAAGATGTCTACGAAAGAAAAAATGCTAATAATAATAAGTATTAAATAAATGATATAATATTATTGAGGGATCAGAAAGTAACAAGTAATGGAGTAGGAGTCGACGGCATGTTTTGAAGGCCGTTATGTTGGGTAAAAACACACTATGTGACAACTGACAAGATACCGAAAACGTCGGCAGCTACTTGAAAAATAAATCATAACTAGACTTCTTATGCTTCAGCGACATCACGCGGCGAGTGAAAGAACCACGAAGGAACCTATCAATGCAGTCAATGGCAAAACCAAGCGTTTTCGCGGGAAGCAATATTTATTTACGATAATTAACGGCACAATAATAATAATAATAATGATAATAATAATAACAATAAATTATTATAAATTTCTCACATAAATACAACACAAACTACATAAAGCCCTGTCAAGAGAACTGCAATTCACTGCCTTACAACCTTCTAGATGAAGATAACAATGAACCCGATTTCGTTCCAAGTCGGATGGCACTACAATACGGCCCTGTTACTACTGCTTTTCCATCTTATTGTCTTGGCTTGAGGCACTCCCAATGACCGCCCCAGCAGTGCCGAGCGCCAACAGACCAGCCGAGCGCCGAGCAAGATGCAATTGACCGGCAATTGAGAGCCAGGATGCAACTGACCGGGGCCTTCGTAAGTTCCTTCACCCACCGCGTGATGTCGCTGAAGTAGGAAGGAGTCTAGTTTTGTTTTGTTATTTCTCAAGTAGGAGCCGACGTTTTTCGTACATCCCCTCACCATCGGAGTTGAATCTCCTTGATGTAGACTTCGAGGGAGGCAGTGTTGCGTGGCGATAAGAGAAGCGAAGAGGGGCAGCGAAGGCGAAGGCGGCGGAGTGGGGGGAGCCACCTGACC
Organism: Acheta domesticus; assembly: GCA_031308135.1. NCBI lineage: Eukaryota > Metazoa > Arthropoda > Insecta > Orthoptera > Gryllidae > Acheta > Acheta domesticus. The sequence continues at coordinate 57,073,416 of JAHLJT010002406.1, forward strand.
GCGCGGCCGTTACCTGTCGGATTAGCGCGGCTGGCAATTAGCCAGCGCGCCCGATGACGTATGGCGCCATAAAGCACGCGGCGGCGGCGATCGGCGGTCGATAGCTCGAAGATACGCTCCCCCTCCCTGCCCTCCCCCCGCTGGGGGCTCGCGATCGCCTGCCTCGCGGCGCCTGCACCACACGCACACTCCCTCCACCGTGCACATCAACCTGATGTCACTGCAGTCCCTCTGACCGGGAGGTCCTAGGATTCCGCTCCCCACGGCGGCAGGATTTTCGACTCTAGCTTCTCAGCTAGGTCGAATTCAGTCGTCTAGAGAAGAATTCTAGCTGACGGCTTTTCCGATCGGTAGTTTTCCGTGGTTTCTCCGATCAACACCAGGCGATTGCCGGAGCAGTACCGCGGCCAGGGACCGCGCGCGATATTTCCTTCCTCTTCCTTGTCCTCTCCTCTCCTCTTACACACACACTTACACTAACATGCACTACACTACCACACATGCCGGGAGACAGGTCTGGAGCTTAGAGCTTATCCCGGCTGGGGCGGTGCCCCGCTGGTGGGAGATACCTGGTTGAGGGGAAATCCCCACTAGTCGACGGTAGGTCGGCGCCAGATCTCGCCATCCAGCGGGGAAAAAAGATTATCGCCACCTCGCGAGAAAATACACGCACTACACTTACGGAACTAATGACCTAAGTAGTTGATGCGCCCGGAAACACGAATCAATCAATCAATCAATCCACCACGCACACATTTAATGCAGCACTACTTGCACCGCTCTACTTTGGGTGCGAGGTCATTGTTGTACACTTGAACACTTGTGAAAAAACAATTTCACAAATAAGTTCACTTTATAAGCTCAAGAAACAAGTTTCTGACAGAAAGAAGTTGACTCTATTATTTATTCTACTTATTGTTAGATTTTCTTTAATATCAAAGCATTTAAAAGCTGTGTATTACGTAGGTCGAAGTGCAATCCGTGCACGTTGTCTCGAGCTTCGGAACCGAGAAAGCTGCCTCAGGGCATCAACTGATGGCGTTGCACTGCCTCTGACCGGGAAGTAAGAGGTTAGTCAATATCGCACTTTCTGCCCTACTAATATCTTAGCTATTATTTGAAAACGTCCAATTCAACCAAGAAGCGAACAACTCACTGTTTCCATCGCAGTCAAAACTATGTGAATTCTACAACTGCATAAAAAATATAATACAAAAGTTTGTAAGCTCGTATGGCATTGCACTTCCTCTGACCGGGAAGTCATACGTTCGAGTCCGAACATAGCAGGATTTTCGAAACCCGTCAGATAGAATTCATGGAATATTCTAGCGGTCAGCTCCATTGATAGGTAGTTTATCTGGTCAACACCAGGCGAATGCCGCAGCAATACTCTAACAAACGTCCTACGGACCGTAGGCAATCTTTCATTTCTCTTCCTTGTCCTATCAATATCACTTGGGATAATACGTAATATTTTATTTGTTTCATTTGTGATAACGATGTACAGAAAATGGATTTATATGGATTAAAATATATGAAATATGTAAATATATATGTAATTATTTTCGTCAAAATTTAGAATTAAATATGTACTTACGGTAAAAAATGACTATGGTAAAATAATATTTTATTGTCAGTTGATAAACCCTGATCAGTCAAATATGTCAGTTGATGAACACATACTAATATTCTGACTGGAATGTAAATGACAATGAGGAGCTGCGCAAATTGCATTCTGATGGCCAAGTCTCTGTGACGTACTGCGATTTCCGGGTGTGAGCTTCACACGAAAGGTGAGGGGGTGGTGTGGATACTGAAACGAGGTGCGTTTCCCACAGACCATGGAGTCTCAAGGTCATCTGGCACACAAACCCAATAGTCCATCATCTCCTCGCGCCCCCTTCACCGTGCGGGACTCTCAGACGCTTGAGACAGGGCCTCGGGGCCGGAAAGAGGATCTATTCTTTACATACATTAAAACATCAACAGTTTCTTAATTTGCTTTCCCATTGCGAATCTCCCTCAATTTAAAAGAAACGCGAAAATTTAAGGAATTACGGAAAACGTTTAAGCTCTTTTTGTTGAGATGCATTTTTAATATTTAGTGAAATTTCACTTTTAAGATTAATGCGCAATATGGATTGATTTTATAAGAAATGCAGAAGATTCATGGATTTTTATTCAAATATGTATCAAAGCCCAAAATATGGAAATAAGTTTCATATTTCAACTCGACCCATTGTGAAACAAAGATATGCAAATTAGTACCGATATTAACTTTAGTAAATATGTATTTACGTAGAAATTCGTTCCCATGTTATACGTTAGTTAACGTTAATACGTTAGTGGCGAGACTCGGGCCCTTCAGGCCCGCTCTTCCGTCTGACCACGCAAATTTTGTTACACTCCTTTCACCAACTAGCGGAAAGAAGGTATTACTGAGGCGACGAAACCGGCGATTTGAATTTAGCTCAGAGGCTTCATGTAGGTTTGAGAATCTTTTACATCCAAGTAAATCTACTAACATGGGACAGCCGTCTTTACTTCCCCTCCGAAGGGAGGCGTACGAAGGATTTTTTCGCCCTTAAAAATCCACGGCTTCGATCGGGTTTGAACCCGCGAACTTGGGTATGATAGTTTTATGCTAACCATTACACCATCGAATCCGCGTATAATATCTCAATTTGAACTCAATCCACACCCCTTTACGCTAAGTAAAGTACAAGTTTGCATTTTACATTTCATTTTTTTTACAAATTATTCCAAAAATAACTTTTTTCGGTGGAACTCTATCACAGAAGTTTGACTAATAATAAAAAGGCCTAAATTATCGAATTAAAATTGATTTCCCACGCATATTGTTTATTTAAATTTTAAAAAACAAAAAAGGTTGAATTTTCATCACTTTATTGTCCATGTCTGCATTTAGTTTACGTTCCATTAAACTCCTGAGACAAATTCATTTAAATAAGATGATAATAATTAAAAATACTGGATGTTCATAATAGCGTAAATAGACTCATCAATACTAATACAAAGTACTGTAAGCTGAACTAATTTACTGCACAAAAGACATCTGATGTAACTCCTATTTTCCTATTTTTACACCTGCAATAAGATGAAACCGCAGCAAGAGGAAAAGATTTGCTCGGTGTGTAACCAAATTTTCCGTTTCGAAATGGCAATCAACAAACAACGACGATAACTGTTCTGGGAATGAACAGTGCAAGATTTACAGAACAATGCTTCCATTAGACGCGCAGTGAGCACTCAAGCCCACAATGCACCGGCCAGCGCCAGCAATACCCGCGTTGTGATCAATGTCGTGCATCAATTGATCGAAGCATTACGCGAATTATTGCCGGGGGAAAACAGACATACATGGGTGAGTCCATTCAACAAAGCGAACCTGCTCACGTAGCTTCGTCTAGACGGCCGATTTTGCAGCTAACATCGCGTTATGATTTTGCAGCAAACAGCACGAATGATTTACTCGTATAACAACAATATTCTTAACGTCAAATTTGTAGAACACGGAAATTGTGATCATACTTTCCAATATTGCTGAATAAACGTTTTTATAGATGTGGTTGTTTTTATTTACATTCATTTTTTGACCGTAGGTCCATATGAGTTGTAAAATACATAAGTTTTTATGTTCTGTTTTTATACATAAGTATTTTGTTTGGCAGTGACAGTTGGAAGTGTTTACCGATTAACCATTGGTAGCTTTTAGTTTTTAATTATAGTTTCTCTTCTTTTTTATATGGACCTTGTCCGTTAATCTTCTATCCAACCTGAACACCCAAGTATTTAACTTCATTACTTTGAAGGATCTGTTTATTGTTATTGCTGGTCAGTACATCCATGGCAGGTACACGTACTACATGCACCAAGTGGAACTCGAGCCTGCGACCTTCCTCGCGAACCTGTTGAGACGATATACTCTCAAGACTCCTCGGGTATCCCCACTCATGTTCACATTGTTGAGCTCAGACACCTCATCGTGTTAGTGAAACAATCACACCTATCGTCTTGAAACCAGCCAATGTCATTGAACAACCACAATCATTACAGCAGGGTGAACGCGACTAACATCTCCACTACTGCAGCATCAAACATGACAATCGACACTACTACAATAAACCCCAGTGAGAACTGTTACGCCAGAGCGGACTACTGTTACGACCAATACTTGTAAGAATATTGCTTGTAAGAACCACAACTTTCATTGTAAATTACAATTGTCTTGAGATTGCTCGATCCGTCAATATTCCACGTGCATTTATAATATTTTTGAATTACTATATTCTTGGTTGTTAGGGTTTTGACGTATTTAAACTGATTGGCTGCGCAAACTTTTTTTAGTTGTTTTTAAACTGACCACACGTGACTGACCATATTTAAAACTCACCATTTGCATGAAATATGTAAACTATAATTTATGTAATTATGTAATTAACTATTATATTATTTCAAAAACTATTTAGATTAATTTTTAAAACATATTAGTTCATAACAAGCTCTTCTTCTGATGCGAGGGGTACGTAGAGGCGAGTGGGTACCACTCACGCCCTCGCCTCTAGTAGTCTCTCTCTCGTAGTCTCAGTGCGTGCATGGGCCCAGCTGTGCATCTCCGCCCAGCGTTGCCAGACGATCAAATGTATATCCCAGTACCAACCTTCAAAAATCCTGGTATTTCACTTAAATTCCTGGTAGCAAAGACTATTTATTTAAATTCTGAAATTGTTCATTTTACAACTCTTACGTTTTAAACGCGCTCACAAAGTTCGTGAAATTCAATTCAATTTTACTGGAAGTTTGTGAAATTCAATTTTATAAAATGAATCGATATTGAGCTAAGTTTAACGAACTTCTATACGATACACCAAATGGAAGATAGTTCTATGTGGAATGATTATATCGTTTTTTCTACTATAGCACGTGCTAGAAAAGGGCCATTCTATGTCAATTTAACGTTTTACAGCAGCTTTTTCACCAATATCATTTTTGAAAAATATTAGCGAGTATTAAATTACTGAATAAAAATATATATTACGAATCTTAAATCGTACATCATCAATTACCGCACACATAAAAAACCCTGGTATTTAAGCGTGCCAGAATGTCTTCATCCTGGTACATGGTACCTTCATTAAAATCCTGGTAAAATATACCAGGATCCCGGTGCGTCCGGCAACACTGTCTCCGCGCCGCACGCGCGCGCCCCTCCCTCCGCCAACAACAATCAGAGTCGGCGCGCGATAGGGCGCGCGGCGGCGAACAACAATATTGTGCCAACGGCGATAATGCGCGCTGCGGGCGCTCGATAAATGGCCGCGCGCGGGCCAGTGTTTATTCAATAAATGTTAAACGCGCGCTTCGGAGCGCCGCGCACAATGAGACGCCACCGCTGGCATCCGCTCCGCCCCTCCCCCTTGCGGCCGCGGCCAACTCTCCCTCAGCGCAGCCACCGTGCTTGCGCGGAACGGCTCGCACGCGTGCCTCCGCTCCGGAACAGCATAGAAGACTCAACACTCTTGGCTGTCCGGGTGAGGCCGCGTCGGAGGCTGTGTTGCTGTTTCGACCATCATGTCGTGGTCTTCCTGGGTCATGTGAATGATCTTGGCTGTCCGGGTGACGCTTCGTCGAAGGTTGTGTTGCCGACGTTTCCACCATCTTGTCGTGGTCTTCCTCAGGGATAGTCTGCTCAAGACAACACAAGACCACGACAAGATGGTGGAAACGTCGGCGACACAACCTTCGACGCGGCGTCACCTGAACAGCCAAGATCATTCACATGACCCAGGAAGACCACGGCAAGATGGTGGAAACGTCGGCAACACAGCCTTCGACGCGGCGTCACCCGGACAGCCAAGATCATTCACATGAACCAGGAAGGCCACGACAAGATTGTCGAAACGGCAACACAGCCTTCGACACGGCGTCACCCGGACAGGCAATATCATTCACATGAACCAGGAAGGCCACGACAAGATTGTCGAAACGGCAACACAGCCTTCGACGTGGCGTCATCCAGACAGGCAATATCATTCACAAGACTCAGGAAGACCACGACAAGATGGTCGAAACGTCGGCAACACAGCCTTCGACGCGGCGTCACCCGGACAGCCAAGATCATTCACATGACTCTGGCCGCGGAAGCCTACGACTTCATTTAGTATAGAAGACTGTCTCTACACTTTTCTTTTATAACTCTCCTCTTACGTACCCTATAGTCTACGCGCACACACACTTAAATTGTGCTGCCTGGTATTTCTAAGTCAAGTCCTCTTATAATTCTTCGTTTTCCAATCATGCTTCTCCTGTCGCATCTTGTGCAAACCCACCTATAAGCACTGCTCTCAGGACCATACAATGCACTGCTTTAAGGCAGTAGTGTCATAGAGATCTCAGACCGAAGGATCGTGGTTGTATTTGCGTTCGCCTTTTACCCCGCTATCATCACCATATCATGTCATCTTCACAGTTATCATAACGTTAAACCCAACAGTGGTCGCTAATGACCGAAATGTTGTCGATAACTTAAATAACAAACAAACAAAATACACAGCTTTCTTAAAACGCGGCAATAAAACAGAAATCTGCCTGTTCATCTCTGTCTTACATACGGTCCACTTACTTCCAACTCATGTATTATATTATAACACTTTTCCTTTTCTTTCCATATTTTTCTTTATCAATGCATTCTCACCCGCGCAGCGTCTGTCCCACCAACGCCACAGAAGACCGCCCTACACTTCTCTGCCGTAACTCTCCCCTTACGTACTCTCGGCCTGAACAATGTCGTTCTAAACGCAAACATTTGTGCCGTCGGGGTAGCAAAATGACAATAGAGACGAGCTCTATGAACAAATTTGTTTATTTACACTATTTACAAATGTACAACTCTGGGGTTATGTTCGCCAGTACCTCCGTGACTCCCACGCGCCTGCTACCCGTCCCTTGGGCTACTGCATCCCCCACCTTCCGCTTGACCGCGCTGGCGGCCCCGCACCCGTGTTCCGCACACGCCGTGTCTCAAGGAGTGCACTCCCGTCTCGGGCGAGCATGTTCGTCTGCTCACGAGGTGCTCTGAAAACGAACTGCGGCTACCTCCTGTCTCTGTTAACTTATTTTGGCGGTCACATGATCGCCTTCAGCCCTGTAAAGATTAGGGGGGGCCAGGGAGACATGTGCACCCACAGGGGGTCCTGTGTCCCTGCCCGCTCGCCTTGCATCACGGGGGGTCACGGCATTTCCCACTGCTTTTGTCCGTCAGCCTGCGTGCCCAGTCGTTCTAAGATCTGGCTGCCATGTGCCGACGTTACACATTCTTATGTTGTACTACCTGGTATTTCCAAGTTAAGTTTCCCTATAGTTCTTTTCCCACTCATTCCTCCCCTGTCACTTCTCGTGCAGACCCAATCCTAAGCACTGCTCTCAGGCTTATACGATGTACGGATGTAATTTTTCCTGTTTTTCAGAACTTCAGCGAAAGAATTCAAAATACAGTTTTTATCTCCATCCGACCTCAGCAGCTCTCCCAGTCAATCACTTGAAGCTGTTTGCTGCCTTTACAATTACGTATACTCACTTCCAACTCATGTATTTTACCACGTACCCTCGTTGTACATAGACACATACGTATACTTTACTACCAACTATTTCTAGGACAAGTCTCCCTAACACTCCTTCCCCACTCCCTCCTTCCCTGTCACTTGTCCTGAGGTGCTCTCGATGCAAATCCGCCCCGAAGCACTGAATCCACGGCCAATCAGCAGGACCGTTTTATCAGCCTTGGGGGCCCTTGGGCCTAGTGTAATTTGGGGGACCCCTGTTCTTACTTTCACTGATCTCTCTCCCCCCAAATTCGATGCTCAAATATAAAGAAAATCCTATCAATCCACATTGCATTTTGTTTTCTTTTAATATTTCGAAAAATTTTCATTCTAACATTACTCAAACAAAAAATTTAAACAAATATTTATAGTTATATTTAAAAATACTAATTTTTTATTGAACTGTACAATTTAAAATTGAAACACATCAACCAGCAACACTCTATATTATAAAAATTATCCAATGCTGTGCGACACATGACTCCTCTATGTAAATTTTTTCGCAGAGTTTAATCATACATCCCATATTTTATACGATTTTTATTTTATTTTTTGAAAAATTAATATTAAATATTTTTCTAAGAACTATGGGGGGTCCTGGGCTCGGGTTCGTGCATTAACATGGCCCTGCCAACCAGTGAAGCCCAAGCAGTGTCCGTTCAAACAACAACATAGAAAAGGGCTTTCTTTCTTACGTCCGTTGTTCTGGGGAACTCAGAACCTCGAGTGGTATTTACGAAAACTATTTCACGAATAAAATGGTGCCTAAATGGTGCATGAATAAAGTTAATTTATTCATGCAATTCGCCTAATCTTGCCGCCATATTTTCAATTCAACAAGAGACTGTTCTGTCGTTCAGCCGGATTCAGATGTGGATTCAGCCGGATTCAGCTGGATTCAGTATGTCTCAAATACTCCTCGATCATTATGCTTGTCCTGCAACGACGTGGAGATAAGAACAAAGCGATAAAACGCGAGGATTACAGCAACGATTGGCTCTTAAGCGACGAATTCTTCTTTGTGATTGATCGAAAACACATGAATGAAATAGTCCGTGTAATCGTATGTCTCTAGGGTTGCCAGAAATGTTTTCAGACAATAGTGAACGGAGAGGGGGATCTTTCAAATAATAATGATACATTCACTTTATTATTTAAAACATAGTCAAGTGTGAAGTTGAGCTTTGCTTTTGCATAAAATAGAATAAATATTTTATACATTGGTTCAAATCTTGAAATAAATTTCTCTGTGTGCATTAAGGCCAGCACTTATCGGGAGTTCGTTAAAATAGTATATACATGGAGACAGTTTTGAAACACACTTCTAGCTTACGTTTGCAGTGCTGGGCACTTGAACAAAGTCATACGTATTACGAGTAGTTACCAAACTAAGACAACTGCATGGACCTGCGCAATAGATTGGCTACGGAGTAAAGTTAGCTCTAATGGAAATTGAAAACTTGCCATAGAAAACATACTAAAAACTCTAATAATACTTGTTTACTCTTACAAGTGTTTTTTGTTATGGGATAAGATCTTTTATAGGTTCACTATTAATATTTTTAATTGGTGAATCAGAAATAGAAGTAGTGAACGTTTACTCAAATAGTGAACATCTGGCAACCTTATATGTTCCGTTCTCATAATACAAACATAATCCGAGACTTCGGTTATAGTGAAATTCTGGGGACTAACTTTTGCGATTCACCAGCTCTTGGTGAACTCATTAGCTCGTCAGTATGAAACTTAAGTCGTTGATTGATTTTGTTTTTACAAAGGCTCAGTAAAATATTTTTTTAAATTAGAAATATGTTAATTTAGTCTTAATATATTAATGTTTACTGTTGCCAGTGAACAGATTTTATTAATGCGTTGTGCATATCATTCCAGCGTTCATGCTTTCCCCACACCAATTCACAGAATCCATATAGTTTTTAGTGGTCTTGACACCTTTGAATGACGTTTGCCCTGTTGGAATTTCATTCATTTGTATTCTCTTTGTCATCACACTTTTCTTGTGTTCTGCAAAGCTCGTCAACGGCATAAACACAAAGCAAGATGGAATTTCTCTACTTTGCATCTCACCTTCCGCGCAGATTAATTATTTTCGCTCGAGACAGAATGGCCGTGGATGAGCTGGAAAAAGTTCCTCAGCGGTACGTCCACATAATCTTTCATTCCACGGAAGTGCTGCGAACCCCCTCCCCCCCGCGATATTCTTATTTGCGAACTCGTAATGCTATTAGAATTCGCGGTATTTGGGCGACTTACTTTTTTCTGGACTCTGTATTTCCTGTGTTAAATTTAGCCTACGAGGAAAGTTTACTACAAGCGAATATCGCGCACACACATACATCCCGGCAAAATTATTACCCACGTAATTGAGCCTGAAAAGGTTATTTCATCCCTTGTCAAGTATAAGATGTCTTATTCCAGTAATTAAAACATTGATATTTTCAACATTGTGAAAAATAGATGTAACATTTACGAATGATTTTTTGCAGACATTCTGGGCAGGGTTTACGATGGCAAAATAAAATATTAATTCAGTTTTAATATTTTACAACCAGCCTTTAAATATACTTTATATGCAAGAACAAATAAATGAATATATTTTGATAAGAATGAAAATGAACGCATCTACAAAACTCATCAATTTCCTATCACCTTAGAAAGCTAAAATTGTTCCAAATTCCAATCAACGAGAGTTTAGACGATCGAATTACGTTATAAATTATATTAGTTGAATATTTTATTGATCCAAACATTAAATTTTAATTCTTATTCGTAAATTGGGAGCCCATTTCACTCCCACAGTCCAAAAACATTCGAAATAAAATTACATGTCAAAATCATTTATTAATTTAATAACTCTGAAAACAGGAAATAAAGAACATACAGAAACATAATAAAATGCAAAGTACAAAAGTTTAAGAGGAAAAGAACAATTATTAACTTTATAAAATTGAAGTTGCCTTGCAGAAGGGAATTGTAAACACTTCAAGAGAACAAAGTTAGTTTTCAACGGTTGCTCTTGAAATATAAGCACGAAATAAACAGTTTTATATAAAAGAGTTGATATAACATTTCCAACAAGAGAGGTTCTAGTGAATATGAAAAACCAAGATTACAATAACCCCGAATAATTTTCGAGAGACTAAGCATTTATATGTTAAACAGAAGAACTAAGTTGGTTCGTGAAAAAAACAGTTGTAAATACTACATATTTGGTGTAGTGAGCTCAAACAGGCCTGTTTTATAATCGAAATCAATAGAAATTGTTTTGTTTGAGCAACACAGCGCGATTAAAAACGGTAAATTAGGAAAAATATGGAGAAAAGAAAGATGATACTACAAGTAAAAAAATTAAAATTTCATGGGAAAGAAAATGAAAGAATGCGTAAAACTATGTTGTATAGACACTTTAAAATTGTATTTACTAATTATCTACATTTTAGCTAATGCAGAATGAGGATTCAATAGAAATTTGGGTATCACGAGAATTCAATATAAGCTAATATAGCGTCCTCGGTTTTGTAAATGCTTCCCTCAGTGGAATGTGTGAGATTTATAGTGAGATAGGTAAAAGTATCTATAGGATATTTTATATAAAATATAAAAGTAATGTCGACAGAAGATTTAGACAAAAAGGAAATAGAAATGAAAAATAAATAGGAATGAGATAATGGAAATGTTGATAAATTACCTTCAATAAAAAGCAACATTGTTAGGATAGACAAGAGAACCCCGATAGCTCAATTACAGTGGACAAATTACCGTCGGACCCAAGCAGTAACAACCAGAACACGAATATCAGAATCAAGCTGAGTCGATAGAACTAAATTCTGCGTGATAATTACTTTCGATCAGGTAGGAGAAGGACATGTCACGTCTGGCAGAAAAAATATATGAAAAAGTTAGTTAGATTTCGTGGTATCAGAATTCCAACCTATTTCTGCAGGGATGCCACAAGGAAGTATTCTTGGACCATTATTATATCTTATATCAACTTCAGACTTACCAACTGCAGAAAGAACTACAATAGCCACCTTCGCAGATGACACAGCTATTCTCTCTGCAAATAAAGATCCTTCCTGTGCATCACAACATCTTCAAGAACATCTAAACAAAATAGAAGATTGGAGTCATCGTTGGCGAGTCACAGTTAATGAAACAAAATCAAAACACATAACATTTTCACTAAGAAAAGAAAACTGCCCAAAAGTAAAAGTAAACAATACAGAACTCCACGAAGCTGATACAATCAAATACCTTGGACTGCATTTGGATAGACGCCTGACTTGGAAAACCCACATCAAAACTAAGAGAAAAGAAGCGCAGCTTAAAGTCCTCAAATTTCCATGGCTAATAAACAATCAAAGCTGTCCTTCCATAATAAAGTACAGATTTACAAAACTATAATCAAACCAACATGGACCTATGGTATTGAATTGTGGGGCTCGTCCAGTAAATCGAATCTAGAAATTCTAAAACGATTCGAAGCTAAAACATTACGAAAACTATGCAAGCACCGTGGTACGTGACAAACAAGACGATATGCAGAGACCTCGGCATCATCCCACTAGAAGAAATTATCATCACGAAGAGCCAAGCTTACCAGAAGAGATTGTACGAGCATCCAAATTACCTTTCAACAAATCTGCTAGACAACAGTGAACATGTATATAGACTGAAACGAGAGAATATTTTAGATTTGCCATACCGATTTCCTAAATGAAAATTTCAATGTCACAAAATTCACGTCAGAAATGTATTTAGACACCATTTACTTATTGTTCTAACAAGAACAGATTGTAAATTATGCAAAATTTTTTTAAAAAAATTCGTTGTGATCTGACATACGTAAGATGTATAGCCGAAAGTTGCACAAATTAACAGTAAAAACAGAACTTGATGATAAATGCGAAATTTGAGTCGCGAATGTAAATAGTTAAGGGAACTAGGACGCGAACGGTGTGAAAACGTATGCAGATGCAAACTCAGGGCGCAAGTTGAAGAAATGGCGGAAGGACGACATTTACGGGACGAATAATTCTTCACGTCACCAAGATTGCAGGGGGATTCCTCAGATCCAGGAAAGTTTAGAAATTAAGCGTAAAACAGATTTTGTATCAGTAAATTGTTCAAACCCAAGAATGTTTTAGAAAAGAAGTTATTTTAACAAAGGGAAATATTATAAAAATTAATTCTTACAAAGTTTAGATGGCCATCATAATTCATTTGGTAAAAAGATAATATTGAATAAGAACAAAAATATTTTTACATTTACATTAGAAAAGAAAGATAAAAATTGATTTTTAATAAAAGAAATAGTCGCTGGCACTTCACGTCACTGAAATACAATTTAGTAATAATGTGTAATCATTTCCGAAATTCGTAAAAAAATTAATAAATTTATAACGTAAATAGAGATATTCACCAGTCGAATTCGTGTTCGAGCGGCATTTTCAGCCCTCAAGATAGAAACAGAGGAGCCCTGAGATCGTAAGTAGAAAAGCGCCCAAATAAACGAATAAAATTGAGCTAGCCAACCCAATTGTATAAATAAGAACAAATAAAGACGGGTAGTGGTGCATTGTCACAATAGATAATGAATCAAATGAAAATAAAAGGTTTCACTAAATGTAGTACTATCACAGAATTCTTAAGGGAAACTATCAATCTTACGATTCTTTTTAGCAATTCTCATGCTTACTTTACAATTGTACAGTGTCATTAAATACCAATAATTCTTACCTTTTGACTTTGTCGCCTTACTTTGTGAGAAGAGAAAATATTGTCATATTCCGCCAGAAACTGGTATTCGACGTAAAATTTCTAATTGGCCGTAGTACCTAACGAATAAGGAAATAAATCTTATTTATGGAGTCAAGTGCATTCTCGAACACTACACATAAGATTTCTCCAAAAAAATTTAGAAAATCAGGAAATTTTTTCCAAGCATATTATCAATATTGATAACAACCTCAAATATTTCAATTTATGAATAATAAAACATACCAAGAATGTTTCCTTAAATTTAAATAACATATTAAATTTTAAAATATTGTACCTGCTAAATCAAACAAATGGAACATAAAAGAAAAATACATGCCTGCTTTTGAATATTATCTTGCTATTGAAAATTACTGCTATTGAAAATTATCTTTCGCAAAAAGACTTGATAAGTATTATAATACTATCTACCATTGGAAGAACAACAAATTTACTACAATAATGTCTAAGAATTTTAACAATACTTCATTATTCAACAATGAATTAATAAATACAACATGTAATCCAACACCAAGTAATATAATTAACTTTATGACTTTGGGAGAAAATTTCAACATGCATCACATTAATATGGAAAAATATACAATAGTATTTGTTGAGGACTTAGAATTTGTTTTGAATAACATTAAACACAAAAATGAGAAAACCAAAAGAAATTTATTAGTGAGCATAATGTGATAAAATAATGAATGATTTATTTTATCTAATTTAATTTAATTTGCTAGCTCAGTTCTGTGGTTCTCATGCTCTCCATACAGAGAAGCCTGGAAGCCTGAAATTATCTATATTCCGAAGGAATCACATATAACGTGGCACAACAATAATTTTGTTTATTAAAAATTGAATTTGGGATTAACAATATAATTTCTCTTGACTGATTGCATGCATCAGGTTCACGGTACCGAATTGTTTGGCGTTGTGAAACGATGGCCCCGCAGTTCGTAGCCCCTTGGCTTCCGCGTCGAAAATCCCTCTTCGCGCTGGTCGTCGCCGAAGTCGTCTGATTCTTTCTTGCTGACTCACTTCTTGCGCTATTGTTCCACAATCTATCCTCCCTATTCACGTCAATGTCCTACTTAAATAATTCAGATTACATTCGCGCCGCTACCACCAAGATGCCAGGCAACCACCAACTCTCCAGTCCAGAGCCCCCTTCTTGCCCGTCAACAACCTTCGTTACCTAGTAACCGCGACCGTCCAGGTTAAAGCGCGGCGTTTGTTTCGTAATCTTTTGTATATTACAGCTCCGTCCGTCCAGATTAAGGCGCGGCGTTTTTTCTGTAATATTTTGTATATTACAATAATTAAATGTAAAAGCAATAAATGTGTTCCAAAATATAACCAGCATAAGTATTATCCACAAAAAATGGTACCAACACCCCAAAACCTTTTTAAACATTAATATAGAAATCATAATCACTAAGGCTTAAAAAAGGTGATTTAATTGCAGCTATTAGTAAAGAAGAATATTACAATATAGTAGAGAATGTGTCTAGTGACAGTCACACATACACACAACTCAATAAGAATCCTTTAAATGATATGAATAAAGACCTTAGAAAAATATTACAAAGATGGGAAATAAACAATTCTATAAATTTACCAACTTTTTTATAGATTCACCTTCATAAATAATAAGGAGGACTCATGGATTACCAAAGTTTACAAACAGGATGGCAGTTATAGGGTCATCATATCTAACATAAATTCATCATGATATGGACTTACAAAATTTATAATGAATAAATTAAAATTTATGTTAAATGAACCTAACCACATAATAAAAAATCTTTAGAACTAGTCAAAGAATCTAAAACATAAACATTTCCACAGACTACATTATGGTGTCCCTTGCTGAAAAAAAACTATTCACCAGCATCCCATACAATCTTATCTTACAAAGTTTAGAAAAAAGATGGAATGAGTTTTCAATTTTCCAAATCCCAACATGTGAAATGGAAATAGCCATTAGGTACATGTTAAACAATAATAATTTTTATTTCAATCATAAGAATTATAAACAAATATGTGGCTCTCCAATGGGTTCACCCTTGTCCCTATTAATTTCAGAACTAGTCACGAAAGACTTGAAAAATTAGTGTTTAAACTATCTTGATTTTACACCACTCTTGTATGTCAGGTTTGTCGATGACATTTTATGTATTGTACCAACTCAAAGATTAACAAACATTGTCCATACTTTTAATGAGTATGACACTAACTTATCTTTTACTCATGAAATTGAAAACAACAACTAGATTCATTATGTAGATCTAACCCTCATCATCAATCATGAAAGAGCTATTACAAAGTGGTACCAAAAGCTCACTGACAGTGGAAAAGTTTTAAATTCTCTCTCTAATAACCCAATGAAACAAAAACAGTAATAATATATAACAATGTTGACAGAGTCATCCAACTAACACATGCCAAATTTCTTAAAAAAAATTTTGGAAAAATCTTTGTAAACTCCAATAATATCAACTACCCGAAAAGTTATATCAAAAAGTGTATCAAAACTAGAATGAACAAAATCATATTAGGAACAAAAATGCACAGTACACAAGGACAAAGATAACAACACGCCCCTAACATAATAGCTTTATCTAACTGTAAAAAACAGCTAACAAAATTAAAATATTTTTGTTGGGACACAACATAAGAGTGGTATATAAAATGAATAATTAATTAAACTAGTTCATTCCAAGGAAAAAAGACCCCATACCCAAACAAGACATACATAATACAGTGTACCAAATCAACTGTAGCCAGGAAGTTTGTAAAGCTAAATACATACCCACAAACAAAAGAACTCTCAATGTTAGAATTGAAGAACATTAAACCGCCACAATATAAACACCATCACTAAACGCAGGTTGCAACACTAGCACATTATGAACTGAAGTGAGGTTATAATATGACAGACGAAGAAAACAACTACAGGAATCGTCGATGTCTAAGATGTTCGTAAACAAAACGGGCAATACGCTCAATATTCAAACGAACATAATAAATCACAGCATACTTATAAAACACTGTTTAGATAACCTAGGTAAGAGTCTATGTACAGTTGACAAACAAAAACACTTACATATAAACGCAAAGTAGGACCAGCGATGCACTGCACTTTGTTTTGCTTCGGAGAGAAAGAGACAGAGCTTTTCTTATATTGAAAACTGGCAACTGAAAACTGAAGCACTGATCTACACCAAGGTCCGAAGACGCGTATATTCCTGTATATCAAGTATACAAGCATAAGTATTATCCCCAAAAAATGGCACCAAGACCCCAAAACCTTTTTAAACATTAATATAGAAATCATAATCACTAAGGCTTAAAAAGGTGATTTAATTGCAGCTATTAGTAAAGAAGAATAGTACAATATAGTAGAGAATATGTTTAATGAGTCACACATACGTATACGTATGAACCTGACCAAGCGCAGTGTACGACTAGCGATGAACTGCACTTTGTTTTGCTTCGGAGAGAAAGAGACAGCTTTTGGTATATTGAAAACTGGCAACTGAAAAATGAAGCACTGATCTACACCAAGGTCCGAAGACGTGTATATTCCCTCTTTGATTGTCGTCTTAGGTTCAACAATATTCGTAACAGTCCGTTTAAAACCTTGGAAAAATGCCACAAACCAAAAATTTAATAGTTGATCACGGGTCACTGTATACACTTACTATACCGTGTCCCGGGTTTAAGGTGGCACGATTCCTTTGGTTCCTTTTGTGATTCATTATTTCTAATGATTCTTGTGACGGGGTTCACTTAAGAGCTCGCGAATAATTTTGCTGGCATTGATTAATTTTGTTAGGTCAAAGATTGTATGTATGTATGGGTCAAAGCTATACATAAAGCTGTTAGGAATAATTAGTTGTGCATCAGGGCACATTTAAAATTACACTTCAAAACAATTTTCAAAATGTGACTTTGCTTGTTGCTTGAACTGAAATAAAAATATAGAAATGGGTTTAGTTATTAAACAGCCTTCTTTTAATACATTTAGTTGTTACTATAACTACTAAATTATTTATTTTAAAATTTCATGAATTTGATAAAACACTAAATTAATAATTTGTTTATACTAAGGCTTTTACTTTGAAATGAAATGCATTTAGTGAAATCTAGCGCAAGTAAATATGCATTTTAAGTAAAGATTACCATAAGAATCCATAATGATCTCAAATTTATACTTACATGGTTAGTTCAAAAACATATAAGAATTATTTTAGATTTTTTTTATAATTCATGAGCATTTCGAAAAATCACAAAATCAAAATTTTAAATTCAAATCCGAAAACCTTTTGAAACCTAACCCCTGCTGAGTTGCATATCATACAGAAGGCCATAAAGAAAGCTGCAAAATGACACATGTTCCAGATATCTTAATTATGAGAGGTTCTCCACTAATTTAAAAATTTGGGGGAACCCAATTTTGTAAAATTTTACATGGCTGTATTTCACTAATGAGTGGAAATATTTTACTCAAAATTTGTAGTTTTCTTACTACCTATGTGTTAAATTTCATTTGAATCTGAGATGGTGAAGTAAAGTGACTGTTGATTTAATGTGGAATAACCCAGTAGTTCTCTAGTAGATATTCTCTAGTATCTATTCCCTAGTAGTTTCTTTAAATTTATTTTCTAGTATTCTCTAGTAGTATTTGTCTTTGAACCTCCTTTGTTTTCAAAAATAATAATTTGCAAAAGTTTAAAAAATGTTCTGTGTTCCTATAATTGTAATACTGAAAAAAATAATAAAATCTTTTCTTCAAAATCAAAACTTTACATAATGCAATGCAAAATTACCTGAAAATGCAATTATATTTCTTTCCACAGTGAATGGGCATTACAAATTATTTGGGAATGGATAATTTTCGTGCAAAAATGCATTATCGTACATAAATTAAGGTTCTTAATGCAATTAATAATATTTCAAATCATTCTACGAGTTCTTAAGATAATTAATAGTGAAGGAACAGTATGGTAAACATTATAGTCAGAAATTTACTCAGCGAGTAATAAATAATTATATTATTTTTATTTTACATATTAACAACAAATTCTTTTATTTTATTGTTTATTATAGCATTCTTGACATGAAGAAAAATTGTCAAGTCAACATGAAATGGAACACCGAAAATAATCTCCCTAAAACTTTTGGGGTCTCAGAGACTGTACGTCACCGACAAGGGAAGTTTAAAGGCACGTCACCAGTAAACGGTTAAGGCTTACCTACCTGAAGGGATGTTTGCCACACAAATTTTCTTTCTGGTGACAAATCTCTTATGACCAGGGCCTCTCGGATAGTTCACCGCTCTGCCAAGTATTTGAGCCATTTCTACTAATATACCGGGCCACGCGGGTGCACTGTTATCACGACGAAATCCTACGAGGTTGGCTTTGTTGCAGACCTAACGCCTCCACACCCAGGGCCGCCGACGAAACCAAAAGTTCGACATCAGCATCCAGCGAGCGGGAGCGAACGGGCTCTGAATACGGCTACATTAACACTTGACGGCCCGGGCCGAGAGAATGAGGCTAATTATCTTCAGGCCGTCCAGACCGCCTAAGCGCCCCTTGCCGATGGCAGTCTTCCACGCGGCTTCGCAAATGACCACATTTCAAACGTCTAATGCCACCCGGGTGGCGACACACCCGCGGGGGAGCGAGGGGTGGGCTAGGGAGAGACGATGAGAGGAGGGTGGGGTTGGGCAGTTGGAACCGGGGTGGGGTGCAGTAGAGAAGAGCGAGGACGGTGCGTCGGGAACAGCAGAGGTAGTGGAGGTTAGGATAGGGTGGGCGGGATGGAAAACGGAGAGCGACACGGGATGGGACGGGGCAGGAAAGGATGGGTCGGAGAGAGCGGGATGGTGCACGGGGGACGGGGCAGAGCCTGACGGGATGGGACATGGCGGGACGTGACTGGTCGGGACGGAACGGGAGAGCAGGAAGGGACAGAGCGTCGCGGGACGAGATAGATCACAAGGAGACAGGGTGGAACGGGACAGGACGAGACGTGACAAGGGAGAACGGGACAGGATGAAACGAAACGGAACAGGGCTGAACAGGATAGCTTGGGCTATGCCGGGAAAGGAAACAGAGATGGGACAAGGTGGAAAAGTACAGGGCGGGATCAAACAGGAACAGAATATTTTGGGACTGGATGGAACGAAAATCAGCGGGACTGGGTGGGATGCGACAAAGTGGGACGGGGCACGGGGGGACAAGGCAGGGACGGAAGGCGGCGAGGGGGCAATGCGAAGAGGAACGGGCTCAACGGCCGAGCTGGGCCCTGAGGACGCGGGCGGAGTGGGAAGAGTACTGTGAGGGTCGGAGTGGGGAAATCGGAGCGGAACAGAACGAGTAGGAACTAAGACAGGGCCGTGGGGCGGAGCGCAATGGGGCGGGGCGGGGAGGTGCGGGGCGAGGCGAGGCGAGACGTGGCGGGGCGGGGCGGGACAGAGCGGTGGCGGAACGGGGCGGGGTGGGGCGGGGCGGAGCGGGGCGGGGCGGGGCGAAACGCTCTAACCGGAGAGCCGAATCCAAGGAAACATCAAAAGCGCAGTTAAAATTTTATTTCGCCCGAAACGAAAATTAGTTTTCACCACTCGCTCTTCGAATTAGGAGAAAGAAGACGTGCGGAGAATCTCCGGCGGATTCCCCTGCGGTCGACAATGGGGATTTAAATTATTAGGCGGAGAACAATGCAAAAATTAAAACTCGCCCGCGCTGCGCCCAAGGGTTAATTAAAAGCAATTGTTTCCGCGGTGCGCCGCGCCGCGCCGCGCGTCGCCGTCGGCGCTCTTCGAGGGCTGCTGGCTCGACGCCTCGACGGCGAAGGCGACGACTGGCCGAAGGGGATTCGTGACGTTGCAATGGAAGTGTGACACTTGGAACCACGTTTAGAATAAATGTTTATTATCGATATTAACGTTTCTAGTAAATGTTGTGTACTTCTTCACAACTTTGGAACTATATTGAATGTTCTGCCTCTTGACAGTTTACAAATAGGGCCTATCTTAGGCAATGCCTTTATTTAACAAGAAAACATGTTGGACAATTGAAGTATGACACTTTGCGCAACTTTCATGATAAATGCATATTCTCGATTTTAACGTTTATAGTACAAAATTGTGAACTTCTTCACCACTTTGGAACGCTACTGAACATTCTCGGACGTTGGACAAAGGAAGACTGTTACTTTACAGCATTTTTAGAATAATTTTATATACTCGATATTAAAGTTTCTAGTAAAATATTGTGTATTTCTTCACAAGTTTGAAACTGTATTGAATGTTCTGCGTCTGACAGTTAAGTTTACAATAAGGCCTATCTTAGGTGATGCCTTTATGACAATGGAAGTGTGACACTTGGAACCACTTTTAGAATAAATGTAGCCTTAAAAATATTTCTGGAATAATACGGTGTACTTTTTCACAACTTTTGGAACTCGTTTGAACATTCTAGGTTCGACAGTTAAGTTCGCGAAAATTTTAGCTGATGACTTCATTTAAGAAAACAATTTCGTTGGACAATGGAAGACTGTCACTTTACATCACATTTGGAATAAATGTATATTCTTGATATTAACGTTTCTAGTAAAATAGTGTGTACGTCTTCACAACTTTGAAACTCTATTGAATATTCTGCGCCTGACAGTTAAGTTTGCAAATGTCTTAGGTGATGCCTTTATTTAACAAGAAAATACGTTGGACAATGGAAGTGTGACGCCTTGCACCATCTTTAGAATAAACATATTTTTTTAATATTTCTAGAACAATTTTGTGTACATCTTCACGACTTTTAGAAATCAGTTTAACATTCTGGGTCCGACAGTTGATTTTGCTAATCTCTTAAGTGATGTCTGTATTTAGCAAAAATATTAACTGTGAGTCTTTGTCGAATCGAGAGTCTTACGCCCGTATTCTCAGTACCGTATAATACGAAAATTACCGTCGAGTTCAGATAATTCGCGAATCAAAGCAAAAATCCTTATTCACGAGGCCGGATCAGTTGCGATTCTTGGGTTACACACTCCAATAGCACACCGATTCCGATCCGTGGGTTATACCTCCAATTTCGGCGTACAATT
Source organism: Acheta domesticus (assembly GCA_031308135.1). Taxonomy (NCBI): domain Eukaryota; kingdom Metazoa; phylum Arthropoda; class Insecta; order Orthoptera; family Gryllidae; genus Acheta; species Acheta domesticus. The sequence continues at coordinate 57,094,937 of JAHLJT010002406.1, forward strand.
CGCGAATTGCACTTAGTTGCCCTTGGTTACCCTATTAAACAATATAGACGACTCCGACAGGCACGATTTGTTTGTTGTTAAAGTTGTGAAATGCTTTTAAAACAAAGAAAAAAGATCTCCCCTATTTGCTTCAGAGAGCGGAAAAAAGATTACAATGAGTCAAATTTCAGAATCAAATTTCTATAGGAACAAAGAGAAATTCTCTTCTGATAATTGCTATTCTTTTCGTTATCAGTAATATTGATCAGTAATATAATTTTGAATTATATAATTGTTTCTGGTAATGGGTACATTTATTATTGTATTTAATATTATATAATTTGCAAACATTCTATCAGTGCAGGTTATTTTTTAATAAAGTCACATTCTTAGCTTTTGGTTTTAATTAAATGTGTGGTCACAGTTTACCTACTTTCATCTATTACAGTCTCTCTTGACTTTTACATTCACCAAGAAATCATCATAAATATACAATTCCAACACCCAAAACCAATGTTGATAAGCATCATTAACATAATCAGGCAAATAAATGGGCAGGGAAAATTCAAATTAAATCTATGAATAAACAGCTATCAAATTAATTGAAATGGATTAAAAGGGTTTAAAGAAAGAATACAATAACAATTAGACAAAAATGTTACTAAGTAGATCCTTGGTTAAATTCAGTTACAAGCTTTTTCATTTGAAATAAATAAATAAAAAAATGAATGCAATTAATACATATTTTTATTTATTTCATTAATCTACAATAGTGAAACAGAAACTTTTCTGATTTATAAATGATTTCGACAAACTTAATGCCCACACATAGGAATATTATTGAATAATATTTTGTTTAATGTGTTTATAAGTTAAACACAATAAACAAAATTAAAAAAGAAGAGAGATGGCAAAACCTGCTAAATGCTTTCAATGTAATCAATATTTATTGCTTTGCTAACCAGTTGGAAAGCAAATATAAAAACTCTATTACCAAACTCAAATTACTAAAATCAAACAAATAAAGGATGTAGTCCATATTCGATTCCTTTAAATTTAACATGTAGACAAAATTTAATTTTCTTAAAGAATACATTGTTCCTTCATCATATCTTGATAATATTCAAATTGTAAGTAGATAAAAATTGCACCCCCAATACATGATCCTTCATAACTCAATTCTTCTGTGATGCTTTTAGAATGTGGAATCCTTTAGGTAATGTTTGCATTCCTGGGAGAAGATACCATGCTAATAATTTCTGGTCCCTCTCGCAGCTGCAGCTGCTACTGCTACTGGGAATCTGTCTCTGACATTTCCTATTTGGAAATAAAGTATTCATATTGAGAGATATATTTATTTGTTGCTTTTTCTAAACATGAATGTTATTGATACGAATATGGTTTAGAAAGTAGGCTAACTGGTTTCATCATTACCAACAAAAGTTTGTTGGTAATGACAACACTTGTTTTATTTACCTACAATGTCAATGATAGGTCATAAAACCATCAAAGTAATAGTAAAGATTACTTCAGGAAACTTCAGTATTCCAATTTTTCATTTACAATTGAGAATGTAGAATTAGAATAAGAAAAAAGAATAAATGAAAAAACAAAATCTGCACTCCACAAAACTACTCATAGAAATAGTGGTATCAGATATCATAAAGCATATATTTAATCAGTAATGATTATTGACATTTAATTAATCTTTCTGTAAATTCAATGATGTTTAAAATATAACTGAAATTTGAAATTCCTATTTTTTAATTAAATCTTATGTAAAATTTAGCCTTCATTACGTTTTCAGTAATCAAGTTACAATAATATGTATCAGCTTCCAGATTAGTTCTTAAATCACTTAGAATCAAACACTTTAGATAATATTCTATAATATGTACTAGTACATTTCATTATACTAGTATATATTATTATAGGTTCAGAGAAGCACAAAACATGAATATGAATTAGTACATTTAAGAATAAAAGTTCATGAAAATGTGCACACAACATTTTTGGAATCTCTTTCGTGAAAACTATAGAATGTTGTATATATATTCCACATTTATTCCAGTATGACCCATCAAAACAAAAATTATATTTAATTTTCTATCTTCTGAAGAAGACTGAGAACACCTGGGCAGAATTATTTCCAATCTTTGAATTTTATGACAATTATGCTGAATTTGTTTTGTTTTATTAATGAACATGTTTTGTTGTATTAATGAGCATATTAATGAACATGTTTGCATGTTTTGTAACGTTTTATTATATACATTTCATTGTAAAAAATGTTGTACAGGTACAATTTAAATTTAAATATTCCATGACATCATTTTTTTATATTATTTTTAATTTTCATTGTTTTGGAAATATAGTCTTACCTTCCAGTGGGGTGAAATTGTTTCATTAGTTGCACTGAAGACTACAGAAACAATTTTTGCGTGTAGCCCGTCACCAGAACACAAAGAAGTAAACTTATCGAAAATATTTGTAAAACTCTGGAAAGAGAGCCAATACTTTTGTTTTGAAAATTAAAGCCAAAACTTACAAAGTAGATATAACCGAAAGTACTGCATTTTCTTATCCTAAATCAGTCACATGCAATATGTATCTTCGGGCGGACGGATGCAGAAAATTCTCTCATCCAATGAAGTACACAGCGGAGTAGCTGCTTCCATCGTTGTAAATAGGAACCTTCCCCTGCTTTTTAAACCATTCTTTTCATTCTTTTATATTTGTTCGTAAACTGCTGAACACCATTTACTGTGTTGAAATCCGTTTACCGGTTATGTCATGACTCTTTTTTACTATTTTAACTTTGCATTCAATAATATTTGTATATTTTTCAACGACAATTGTGAACATATCAATTTGTTAAATAGAAATAGATTTATTGGCCTTGGAGTCATTACGTAGAACTCGAAGCCATTTCGGGTTTACATTTTACTTTCTCGCGCTTAAGAAAGAACTTCTTAAGAAGAAAAAGTTATTTAATACTGCGAATTTTCGGCATGAAACTGTTACAGGACCCTGGTAACAAAAAAGTGCATAAATCCATTTGCTAAATTTAGAAAAAGAATTCTCAAACACGTGTAGCAGAATCCACGTTTTATGGCTACTTGATAGTGAAAAATCGATTGACGGCAAAACCTCTGTCTGTTCTGTCTGTGAGTAACGCTAGCGACTAAACCGTCAGTCGATTTTCTCCAAAATTGATATTCTCATATATTGATATTTGGATGATGGCCTGGCCGCTTGAACTTAAATCCGATATTTTAATTTTGAGGGATACTTTACATGAAGCCCCTGATACATTTTCAAAATTTTCAAAAAAGATACCGAAACACGAATTGATGCCTTGGTGCGAATATTGTGTGAAAAGAACACAATCTGTATTTTTTAAGATTAATATCATTAGTCATGTTAGTGTAGTGAAAGTTGTATTTCGAGAGTGGGCAGGGATTCCTTCCCAGCTGGATGCAGACTTACACTCGACATGCAAGGTATTTCCTCCTGACGGTACCCTCGCCTCACGGTATACTGCCTCAGCCGGGACCATGGTGTAAGATATATAGGTGTGTTTACTTTCAGTCTAAACCTGAAGTTTATGTGAGGCTCGCCCTCACAGTTCTCGCATATAAGCGCTGCAATCTTTGGGTCTCATTTGGGCAAGGTCGTGATCCATTCAACAGCTCTGTGGTCAGCTGATTTCTAATTTCAAGTCAGTGATTTGTCGCTTCGCGGTGGAATTGGTAAAGTCTGGAGCGAACAGTTACAAATATGGGAGAATGTTTCGTAAAACTGTAATAGCCACAGTTTAAGATGTCGTTCACCTTACTGAAAAATGAGATGTTGTGACAGTTGGGATGTATATACTAGACCGTGACCCAAACCGATCGAGCCACTGGAACTAGCCTCAAACTGGCTTCAGAAAACTTGCCCCAAAGGGGGTTATTTGACATATCTATATATCTTATACAGTGGCCGGGAAAAGTTTTAAGCTGCCAACTTGTTTCGCGACATGTGTAGCAGTGTAGTATAGTAAGTGTGCCTGTGTAAGTGGAGATGTTAGGGCAAGGAAGAAAAAGAAAAAATTGCGCGTCGTCTGTTGACCTGTTGGTCAGTATTCTATTTGGGCATTCGCCTGGTACTGATCGGACAATAGATTGCGAGACTAAAGCAATAGACATTCAAAGAAAAATGCTAGATGAATTATCATTCCAAAAGCAAGACCAGCAATGCTTTGTTCATTGACATTAAGAGTCTGAAGAAAAACGGTAGCAACTCACAATTTTAAAAATTATTTTTATTTACCATTTAATTTTGTCTCCACAGATAATTTCAAATATTTCAAGTTCAATATCAATTGTAATTTCTTGTCTCTGTTTCGTATTGAAAACGCATACAAATCAAACACCGTTTCAAAAGAGCGACGTGGGCATTTATCTTTCCCTCGCTCTAGGAAAAGATGAATGTCGAAGGACGGAGGTGGTGGGGGTGGTTTGGAGGGGAGTGGCTGCGGAAAGGGAAGGGGAGGGGGCGATCGGAGAGTCCTCTGCTGGCAGGACGCGCGGGGGCTCGAGTTGTTGACGGACGCAGCCCCAACGAGGCGTCGAGGGCCTTTGGCGCCCACGGCAGCAGGCGGCGGCGGCGAAGGAGAAGGCGGTCCAGGAGGGAGCGGCAGACCAGCGCGCCAAGCGGACGAGGTGGACCTCACTGAAGACTGAGATGTGGTGAATAACAAATGAATATAAATGATCTTCCTATGTTTTTATTTCCAATTAATAGGGTTTTGAATTCAGAGTTACTGAGAACGTGTGGATTTTTTTATTCCTGTCCTGACGCAATAACTTTAGGTCATAAGTCCCGAGAGTGGAGTGCACGTATCTCGAGAAATGGCGGATCTCCTCCTCCACTGGAAAATGGAATGCGGCGTCAAACACATCTGTTTTCCCCTTCAGGTATCTCCCCTCAGCGGGGCACCGCTGCACCTGCTACTAGCTCTCAACTCCCTACTGGTGTCCCGACATGTAGTAGTGTAGTGCATGCAAGTTTGTATGTATGAGGTGAGAATAGGACTAGGAAGAGGACGGAAAGATTGCGCGCGGTTCGTGACCCGTCTATTGTGGTATTCCTCCGGCGTTCGTCAGGTATTAATCGGAAAAAACACTGGATGCTACCAATGAGAGAGGCCAACCGCTAGAATTCGTCTCCAGGCAATGGTTGAATTCTACTCAGCGATGTAGCAAGTGTCGAAGATCAACCAAGGACCCTAAGCGATTAGATAGTAGTGCACTACAAGGAAGTGGAAGCTATTCGAAGGCGGGTGGATTGGGCGATGGTGAGCGCCAGATAGCGACAAGCTGCAGGAGTAACACAAACTCTGTAAACAGCGATAAGGTCTCATTCACAATGCAAACTTAATCGTAACGTAATGCTGTAAACTTAGCCGCAAATTTGACACGTAAAAACAAGCGTTCACAATGACGAACGTAAGTTTCGCCTGAACCAATCAGAATTCAATGTACTGAAACTTGGTTAATTCGTCTCTAACATGGCGAAAAGATCTTTCCACCATGATTTCTAGCTTTTTCTTCGAGATTCCTATCGATTTGTATTATTATACATGCGAGTAGATGTTGTAGTACTGCTCAGATTTCCTTCATCTTATAAGCAAGGATTCTCATGAACCAAATTCATGAGTAATTCGTTCGACATAATTAGTTTATTCGCCATCTCAGGTTTAAGTCACAATAAAAATTGCCCAAATTCTTACATTGAATTCACTATACGCATCAAAAGCGTTCGTAAACTAGTTCTCTACATTACAAAAACAATGACATAACCACGAACTACCTGAACACAATCTGAAATCGAACTTCCATGCTGCTCTCAGATTGGTCTTTGGTAAATTTCCGATGTAAACTTAACGTAAAAGCCTGGAGCTTGCGAACTCTTAAGTTTACGGTCTTACGTCAACGGTTACGTCAAGGCATTGTGAATGGTCTCGCTTAATAACACATTTCTAGGTTTTGCGGCTACGTTACGTTTACGTTTAAGTTTGCATTGTGAATGAGACCTAAGAGCGGGTGCTCAAGGATGGCGAAGAGTCAGAGATAGGAGGCACCCGCGGCGGCGGCCACAAGAAACCTAAAAAAGAATGCAAGATTATTCGTCCTGCGGTGATGTGGAGGCATTCGACGTGGCGGCGAGCGCGGCGAGATTTTTGGGTGAATTTCTCAAAAAGCCTTCATACAGCATTGCACTAATAATTTTTTGAATGAAACCGCTCGTTTTGGATGATTACCTGGATACTAAACTATCGACATTTGCGTAAACGTGTAAACAAGATGGGCTGATGAAAATATTACTTGTGAAGAGTTTAACTTTTATTTTTCGTCGCGAACCGGTCCATCTCAATCCGATCTGATTCGCTCTGATGCAATTGAGCTTGCCTTCGGTTAGCATAACCGACTTGACCTACCCGCTGTCAACCGCACAGATGCTGCCAATGCGATCGTGATGAATACGCGATCTCTTGATATTTTGGTCGCCCTTAAAAAAAGAAGAATTGGCATTTATATTTTTTTAGTGATCCGTTATTGGTTGTTATTTTCTTCGATATGGAGCTCGATATATAACGTATCTGGATCGAGAGGATTGTGGTTACGAGGGAAACACAAAAAACAGTTGAATGGCGCTACGTGCTCTCTTATGGAGAGATTTATGACAGGGAAATATACAAGTTACACCGAGTCAAGTTAACATCTTGTTAATTAGAAAATATGAAATTAAAATTAGGTAAAAAATAAAATCCTGTATGTTTTACGGGCGTTAAAAAGTTCTAATGGTCTTGGACATTACAAAATTCCTGAGGACCTCTGACCCTTAATGCACAAGTAAATATTTATTTGCTATTTCGTGCACCCACAACGTCTGAAGGCAATTTTTATATACATTGAGCAAAACAAAGTTGGAAAAAATATTTTCTAAAGATATAACTTGTGAGAAGCAATATTTTCGTTGGTTTTGTCCACAGCGATTCTGGGCCTGAAATACAATAACATCAGATCCAGAATATGTGTCGAGCCAGAGGTCTCTTTCTCAAAAATAATTGTCTTCGATTGCGGACCGATTTAATATGATTTCCGCCATTTTCTTATGACGTACATGAAACTGGTCGATTGTTGAAGTATTATGTTCCAGGATGGACTTGAAAATATTAAACTTAACAGTGCAGATAAAACCGACAAAAGGCAAGTTTGCAAATTCCTGAAAATGGAGAGGAAAATACTTCCCTGCGATAAAGGTAAGCTTTGCACCTTGTGTGGTCGTTTCGGCCTTGAAAAACCATTACGTTGGACCAGTTTTGCCTTGGCATGAAGCATATTCCCTCTACCCTCAGGATACTTCCACACCCAATGCGACAGCTCTAGTCATAATTACGCGTTGCGGTTTTATGGCCTTACACGAAGCATTAACGTTTGCCCTTCCATTGCTGATAATCGATTTGCGCAGCCATGGAGCTTTTCCAGCGCTACTTTCCCTGTTTTCTCAGGCCTGCTTTTCCACCTGACATTTTTGCTCCTTTTTCAATCTAGTAGCGAAAGACTGTATCCTCAGGCGACGAAGCAGCAATTGGAATTTAGCTCAGAGGCCTCTTTTAAGTTTGAGGGTCTCTTACACGCAGTAAAATTACATGTTAACAGCCGACTTCAACTCCCCAATGACTGATTGGTTGATAAGTGATTCCAGGAGCGTCAACAACTCATTTCTTAGTCCAGTAAATGTAGTGCTTGATTTTATCGCTAGAGATGGCGGGGATTTCCCCCCTCCCGGCTGGCGAGATCCGGCGCCGAGATAACCGTCGACTTCCGGAAGTTTCCCCAACCAGGTATCTCCCATATCCCCTCCCGGAACAAGCTCTAAGCTCCCGACCGGTCTCCCGGCATGTGTGGTAACGTAGTCCATGTAATTATGTGTGAAAGTAAGGGATATTTTACATTAAAGAGTAAGGAAAGATTATATGCGGTCCGTGGCCCATTCGTCCAGATACCGCTCCGCCATTCGTCTAGAGTTGATCGGAGAAACCACGAAACACTACCAACCAGAGCAGCCGGCTGCGAGAATCCTCCAAACAGCAGCCGGACGCGACGAACATCCTGCGACCGTCGGGACTCGAACGGTCGCAGGAGTTTCGTCGAGTGTGCCGATCAGTCATTCCCTTTGATGGAAAGCGTAGGAAGGATTTTTTTTCGTCCCCAATAATCCACAACCTTCGATGAGATTCGAACCCGCAAACTTGGTTGTAACACCCCGATTCGCCAACAGCTCCCGCACTGAGGCGCGGGGTGTGCGCTGCGCATCAATACAATCAGGCGTTGATGGGATTGGTCCCCTCGGGGGCAGCGGACCGCCCCGGGGTGCGAACCACGTCCCCAGAGGCGCAGGCCCCTTGCTCGTTCCCCTCCGACGCCCATCGTCCCCGCCGCTGGCACTCCCCGCTCCGTGCTCCCCGCTCCCCGCCCCGCCCCGCCCCGCCGGAGGCGTTCTGCAAACGAGGACCGCCACTCGGCGCGAGTGCCAGGGCCTCGCAACTCTCCATCGAAACCGGGGGCCAAAGCTCGAGGGTGCTACTGTTGGAGGCGCCGGATACAGCTGCAGGTCAGGCTCGCCAACTTACGCACATAAAAATTGACTGATTTCTGAGAAATACGAAAAGTATCTTCTAAATGCGTAGGCTGTCTCGTGGCTCAGAGCAAAGTCGCTCGCCTTTCACCACTGAGGTCTGGGTTCTATTCCCGTCGATATCATGTGAAATCGGTTCCGACAAAACGAGTTCGGCTGCTTCACAAGGGCTAGTCCAACCTTTGTGAAGTGTTCTAAACCTTACCCCCTTCCTTATTTCTTCCCAATTCTGGCCGCTGGGTAGTGACGCAGGGGCGCGCGGTGTGAGGCGCGTACGCGGAGATGCCACCTGGCGGCCCTCTTGACAATTGACAGACGAGACGTGACACACATACAGAGAGCGCTGAAGTAAATATAGATAACGCTGATGTTAATGGAGGATTACTCCGAATTGCGCTCAACGGCCCAAGGGCTTAAGAGACGCGTTGCGTAATGACGCAACAAATGTAAAAAAAGTGTAATTATTCATATGTACGTATAAGAAACCACTGAAGAAAGCTCCAACATCGACCCCATCTTTTGTAACACTATGGGCCTGCTTGCGTCTCGCAAACCTTCGTAGCAGCCACGCACGTTTGAAGTATCGTTGGCAGACGTTCGTATTTTAGTTGCTGTAAGATGATTGAGAGTAGCGGTCGCTGCAATGGTCTCCACCAGGGCCTTGCAACTCTCCTTCAAAACAGGAGACAAGCTGAAGGGTGCTACTATAGGAGGTGCTACTGTCACCTGATGCAGCTGCAGGTTAGGTTCACCAACTTCCGCACATAAAAAATTGGCTCATTTGTGAGAAATACGAAAAAGGTCTTCTCAATGTTCAATAGTTCGTAATACGTACCTATAAGAAACCGCTGAAGAAACCGCGAACGTCGACGCTAGTTTGTAACACGTCTCGCGACCCTACGCAGCAGCCACGTATGGTTGGCAGCAGTTCCTATTTTAGTTCCTGAAAGGTGATAAGGAGAGGGCGCCACTGGAATGGCCTCCACCACATTTATGGGAGTCGAAATGCCCTGGCGAGTGCTTTCTCGGGCTTCGCGCCAATCACCTGCGCTCGTGCTTCCTGAGATTTCTCCCTCTCGTGTTCGCCTCGTTTTGATGCGTTTACACGCCGTTTTCCACCTTTCCGGCGATGGTGTAGCGGTTAGCGTAACGGACTGCTATACCCAAGTTCGCGGGTTCAAACCCGATCGAAGCCGTGGATTTTTAGGGGCGAAACGATCCTTCGTGCGCCTTCCTTCGGAGGGGAAGTAAAGCCGGCTGTCCCATGTTAGTAGATTTACTTGCATGTAAAAGATCATGAAGCCTCTGAGCAAAATTCAAATCACCGGTTTCGTCACCTCAGTAATACCTTCTTTCCGCTCTATCAGACGGAAGAGCAGGCCTCATGGCCTGAGTCTCGCCACGTAAAATATGGCAATTCAATTCAATTCAATTTCCTTTAAAAAAATTACTGTTTTTGTGAAACGCGTCTTAATAGAGTCTAAAATGTTTTTGTGAAACGCGTCTAAAAAGTGTAGAAAATCGTAAATGGTTGGTAAAGGAATATTTCATCTTTAAAAGTACAAATTAACTTTTACAATACGGACGAGAAATTTTTTATTTTTATTTATTTATTTATTTATTTATTTTTTCTTGTGGTTTGGGGTCCCAATAAGTCCATAAGACTTGTCATTGGGTTCTCAAATGATGATGATGATGATGATGATGATGATGATAATAATAATAATAATAATAATAATAATAATAATAACTGGGTTAAACTCTTAGGTCATTCAAAATACTGTAAAGTGCAAGAAATTGCTTTATTTGGAACAGACTACATTTTGCGCATAGTATTGTAGAGGAACCAACAGTCCCTAGATCTACTCCTTAGGTAGCTGGTTGCAACCTGGAGTAGATTTTATATTCAGCCGACTCATTACATCTTAAGTCGTAATGTAGAGGAATAATAATAATAACGCACCATCCATGACCAAACAATCTGTCTTGGATCTAGACACAAAACCTTCATAGTAAATAACTTTTATCCCCCTTATTTAACAATATCAAGGACTGCACATTGTTAATTTCAAATTAATGAAACACACATGTCAGAAGAGGGAAAATGACTAATGCAAGAAAGAAGGAATGGATAAGTAGACGGAAAAGTCTCAGATCCGATACGGCAGCCTTGAAGCAAAGAAAGTAGAGGGGCATTCAAAATATGCATATATTGACAAATATCAAATATCAAGGAAAATTTCTGCAAGTATGCGAAATAATACCTTAAATACAAATATATCACAGAACACTGATATTCTCAAACAACATTTAAGCTATTTAAGTTGACGTATGCATTGCTAAAATTTGAGCTTTAGTCGGAAGGATAATCTCTAGAGTGTAATAGCAACGGGACGTTTATAGAAGGTTCGAAGGAAAAACCCGGCTGCTTGGGTACCAATTAAATTTGCAATAGAAGAATTCTAAGCTTTGATTAGTGAACTGGAAACCGTATTTAAGCCAGGAATTTGTGGTTGAAATAATTTATGAATACATTTGGTACTATCTGAGAAATAAGTATAACTGAAATATCTGTATGCCTGTAATCTGTAAAACACCAAGTTGGCCAGATGGACTACATAATATTTCATTAAAGAGATTTCATTCCACTCATGTAAAGATTCTAACTGTTATACATTGCTGAAATCTGAAAATCTAGAAGAGCTACTAGATATCTTGAGCGAAGGAGGTACTTATTTGAACTCTAAAACAATGCCCACTAAAGACCAATTCATTGCAAAGAGTAGCATGCATCAATGATTCTTCAAGAATCACAGCCACATGCGTGTAAACTATTTATCTGTCGACCATAGGATAAGCATGTGGCGTAGCACAAAATAGTTTCAGGTTTTGTAAACATTTGCTAGTGTTAGTGAAAGTTTACAGAATTTATTATAAATTGTCTAGCATAATACTGAATGATATAATGTTAATATACTCGCGGGTGTGCATTTCTCGTTTTGACAATGAACTAATTAAAAGGTTTGAATATCTGTATATAATTCAGTATTAACACAGCAATCTCTAACATCAATGGCAAAATGAATATTGATAATAACCTGGCAAATAAACGTTACGCTATTGCCGGGTAATGAACATCAATGTGTTTGAGATCCAGCTTTATTCGCCAAAACTGTTAATTAATGTTCGACTGTTACAAAGAAATCGTTGCAAGGTCCATATTGACGCTCACGCATGAGAATGTTTAAACGACGTAATTAAAAGTTTTTCATTGTGTCATTAAAGGCAATAACTGTATCTGTTCGATAAATAATGATCGACTATTAACCAGCAAGCATCAAAACAATATATCAGAATAAATGTATTCATTTGAGTGTTTTTCTCTTGATTTATTATATATCAAATTTGTTTAGTATTCCAAATTGATGTAAACCTTCCATCGCAAATCAATGAGAGAGACTGATCTGTTTAGAAGAATATTACAATGACCTTCAAGACTCTAAACTACAATTCCCTTTTCCATTTAAAATTAAACCTACTCAACAATGGAATGTGCATAACGCGTATGCAAGACCGGTATGACATTTATATTACGTATTAAAACCTAAATTACAAAAAGTATTATTATTAAAATATAATAAATATAATAATGAATATAAATATTCTTCAAAAATATTCATTTAAATTTGCCAGTTTATTTTCTGTCCTGGAAAATCATTAACAAGAACATGCAATTCTTCTTCATATGACAATCACATCATAACAGAAATAGTAATACTATCAATCTTCAGTGAACGTAGAGTATTTTTTCATAAACAGTAGTAAGGTAAATTCTGTTCCACCATCCCTCTCCCTCCATCACACACACACACACACACACACACACACACACACACACACACACACCACACTCGTACAAAGAGATACATTATGTAACAAAAATAACCCCAAGATAATTCACACATTCGAAGGTGTAGTATGGGCATTTCATTAAAATTTTCATCTGGGAAAATACATTAAAATTTAGTATTTCTTTGTGAATTTTACTTCTTAAATCTTAGCAATGACTTAGAAAATAATTGTACATTACTTTAAATTTAATTTTCCTGAAAAAGTTCAAAAAATGTTTAATTTCCCGTCTCCAAATAAAGGTTTATTTAGCCTAATGGTGGGCCACACACGGCTCTGTAAGGGGCTTTCTGTTGAATAGACGAGCCGTATGGTACTGCCCTCGCAGTAGCTCCCGTGTTTTCTCCGATTGAACGCAAAAACCTTCGCTCACACCGAGCGCATATTTTGAATTATTCTTCTGTAATATCGCAAATTCCCGGATTAAAAGCGCGCCTCATGTCAGGCTCAAACAAAAATTTCCACCTGTGGGCCTTTGGTAGCGCTGGGCATACAAAGCTCTACAAGACAGCATGCCAGGTCCGGACGTTGATAATCACGTGTTTCTCACAGAAACGGAGCTCTCCTATTGAATTCATTGGGTAAAAATTCTTTGAAATGTGAGATGCATGATTTTAAATGAAGTGTTCAGTGGAAAATTTCAAAACTTTATAGATTCTCTAAAAACACTTTTTCTCAATCACTTTTTATGTGCATTCAAGAGCTGCGAAAAACAAGAAACTTTTCGAAAGTGATATTTTTGTAAATCACTAGCAAAACAGTTTGAACGGGAACATTATATTCTGTTTTTTAAGTAATTCGTATTAACCTGCTCAAATGCAAAAGTTAAGGATGAATTTTTTTCTAAAAATTTCACGTCTAGATATCCAAAGAAAACAGTTTTCTGATTCGATATGTATACATAGAAAAAAAAACATTGTGTCAGCTTGTTTGTACAGATAATTGATTTGTAGATACATATGAATATAAAATGACATACAGACAAAACTGAGATGTGACTGAGAATGATTTTGGCGTGAAAAATGTATCCTCAAAATGTGATGAAATGTGTTTCAAAATAAATACATGAACATTGAGAAAGACTTAAAGGTGAAGTATTCATGGCTCAAAAAAAATTGTCAAAAAATATGTAACTGCAAATAGACTGTGTACCGTAAATGCCTCAACATGTTACATAACTTTCAAAAGCAGAAAAGGACAAGCAAGACGAAGAAAATGAAGCCTTTCTTGTTAACCGTTAACTGGTGATGTGCGGTCCCAGTGACCGACCAGGAAAAGTAAAATCAATGTCCTCTCTACCGGCGCAACGCAGGAAGCTTTGGTTTACATTACCTTCTAATCTTTTTCTTAAAATGTTCGGGCATGGGCTAACTTGCCTAATTGCAGCCGTTCGCTTCCGAGAATTAGTTGAAGTTTACAAATTGGTCTCGATGACCACACCTTACCAGGAGTAGAAGTTTATATTTGGTAAACACGTTCATACTTAATAAATAATTTAATTTAACAGTGCATCTTCTTATTAAAATAAAGGTTGTTTTATGTAGTCAATATCATTTTCAAGCCCTTCTCTGAGTACTTCAATAGTCAACTCTGAAGAAAAAGTATGGAGCAATATAAGACCTGAAATTCTCTCAGTGAGTAATTAAAAATTATATTATTTTCTGTTATTTTAAACTACAAACTCTTCCAATTTTCTTTTTATTATCCTCTATGAATGCTAAAAAAATTGTTATTCTATGTGCAATGAAATAACTAACATAATCAGTCTAAACCTTTTCCGGTCACAGTGACCGCATATCACCGGTAGCAGAAGTTCGAAGGCAAGTCACCAGTCGACGGTCGGTTAACGTAAATTCTTCAAGCAGCGTATTCGCTTGCAAAGGCACCGCAGCCGCGCCCCCCTCGTGGAAAAGCCCGTCTCTGCCTCGAGCGAGCCGCTTTCGGCGCCGAGCAGACAAGCCCCGCCTTCCGGAGGCGCTCCGCCCTGGCCGAGGCAGTTAGAAAGTTAGCGACCGCCACCCGATCTTGAGAGCCGGCTCGGCGCGTAGTGGGCCGGCGTGGGGAGAGGTGGGACAGGGTGGGGCAGAGGAGGTCGATGAGGGTTCGCGGGGAACTGGGGCGGAGAGGAGATGGGGCCAGGTAAGCCTGATCGCGGTGGGTAGGGTAGTGTAGGACGGAGGCACAGAACAATCGGGAAATACGGGGGGAAAGTGAACACGGAAGGGTTGTGGGGATTGGGTGAGGAAAATGACGAGGAGGCATGGTGTGTGAGATAGAGCGAACGGGTCAGGGCGGAGTAATGTAGGGAAGGGAAAAGGGCACAGCGGGTACGTCAGGGGAAATGCGTGAAGGGGAGAGATGGGAGGGTGGGAAGAGAGAGAGTGATCCTGAAAGGAGCAGTGCATGTCAGGGCGACCTAGAGAGGGAAGAGGCTGGGTGACTAGAGAAAGGCCACAGCAGGTAGAGGGTACGGGAGGGGAGAGGTGATGAGGGAAGGGAGTGAAGGATGGGAGGGACAGACTGGGTCTGGACGGGGCGGAGCGAGTCAGGGCGGGTGTTGAGCAGGGACAGATGGGGTGGCTAGAGAAAGGGCACAGTGGGTAGAGGACAGGGAGAGACTAACAGGGAAGGGATGGGAGGATGGGAAGGAGCGCAGCAGATCAGGGCGGAGTACAGGGGGAGATGCGGGTTGAGTGAGGAAAGGCCACAGCGGTTAGGGTATGATTGGGGAGAGAAGGGATTCGTGGATTGGAGGGAAGGGAAGGGAGTATAGGAAGGAACAGGAGGAGCCGGAAAGAGCGGAGCGGGCCAGGGCGGGGTAGAGGGAGAGAGTCGGGGTGAATGAGGACAGAGGGGAGAGAAGGGATGCGAGAATTGGAGCGTGGAGGCAAGGAATGAGAGCGTGCGAAGGGACGGAGAGGACCTGGAAGGACTGGAGCGGGTCAGGGTGGGCGGGGCGGAGTGCAGAGGGACGATGGGCAGACGGGAGCGGGCGAGGGCGGGAGGAGAGGGAGGGGGCAGACCCAGCCGGGACCAACGGTCTGCGCCCGGTCCACGTAAACCGCTGCAGAATTCAATACCCGGCCCTCGCATAGGCCCGAGTCCATTACGGCTTTGATGAAATTGAAACCACTCGGGATATTTCCGTAATGCCGCGCTCGCGACCTGCCCCGCTGACGTACAGCCCTCCGCAAAGGAAGCGGACGGCCCTGGAGCCGGTACAGCAACGGCGGGGCAACAGGAGTCAGGGGTTGCCTAGGAGGCACGAAACAAATACAAATATCGGTGCACAAGATGCTCTTGCAAACCACTATTATTAACAATACATTCTGAGCAATAGAAATACAGACGTTATTTTGTAGATGACTGCAGAATGTGATATTAATGTTCGAATATTAACATTTAAGCATTATCGCTGATGATGTTTTTCAATGTATTATAATCTACATTCATTTTAACGTAACAGGATATATAATTGCAGGGCAAAGAATTGACTACACTCTGCGAATTGTGGTCATGTTTGTGAACTATTTCCAGCACGTTGGTACAAAATACGTAGTACCACTCTGAGTACTGCATCGGTCGCATGGATGCATAAAATTTGAACCATCATTTCTTCCCTGTATGAGTTGTTTCACGGGAGGATAGTTTATGAACCACCGCTAAAGATTGCAGAACATAGTTCCCGGAAGCACCGGAAGATGTTATATTCTACATTTATTTTCCCGTAACAGGATATAAAATTTCGGGGCAAAGAATTGACTACACTATTTTATTAATGCAAATTGTGTTGTTAACTCTTTCCATCACGTTGGTACAAAATACATCGTACCACTGTGCGTAATGCATCGGTCGCACGGAGGTACAAACTTGAACCGTCATTTCTTCTCGGTATAAGTGGTTTAGTGGCAAGATAATTTATGAACTACCGCTAAATATCGCAGCACATACGTCCCAGAAGCACCGGAACATGTTGTAGGCATGATAAATGCCTGCAGGAGAAGCATTTTTAACGAAATCTACAAGACAATTTTATTGTCAGTTGTTGTTGAGAGCTGAGGTCCGAGCTGTGCAACTAGTGCAAAAAAAATTTAATGGCCCCGAGCTTGAAAAGTAAATATAAAACCAAAATCTATACGTAAAAACACTAAGTGTTTTGTTTCAGGAGTATCCTCAACCGAACTTTGTGATTTTTCTTTAAATGTTATATATTGAGCTGCGATTACTTGCTGTTATTAACTCTTTTTATAGTAAAAAAAAGCAAATTTGGATAACTTAATAATAATAGAATAAAACGTTTATCTGCTGTCACATGCTCATTAGGCCGTTTTCAATACCTACTACATTCCATGAAGTTCCTTGTCTTCGGTTGTTTTATTTTGCGAGCTTCAATAGATCTATCAAAAGTAGCCAACGTGTTATAACGAGTTTTTAGTTCAAATATCAATCAGCGATTTTAAATGCTAAGATTACTGAATTTATATAAACACAATGTTCAGAAACCGTGTGATAAAATTTCCTAATAAAATCCGCAACATGCATGCATGCATCTTAGTATCGACATAAAACATTGTAATAATATTTTCAGAAAGCATGATTTCTAAATGTGACGTACCATCCTCTGAGCTGACTGACTTCAGTGTGTTCCTGAGGCGGTGCGTCACTTGGGAGTTCTCTGGTAGATTTGTAAGGTTTAGTGAGTTGGGAGGGGAGGGGGTTTCTCTCAAGAAGATCGATGTCAACGCAGCATTACTCTGTGTTCACAATAAATAGTCTTTGTATTGTTCCAGTATTTGTGAGCCTCTCACTTCATTGGTATTGCAAAAAACTACTACATGCCATGAGATAATATTTTTGAGATTTTTTATTTTCCAGATTGGTCACGTATAATGCTTTTCTAAAATTACTTTTCTAAAGGGCTTTCTCTTGAGCGTTGTAATCACACCGTTTCAGTTAGTATCTTATTAAAGAATCTATTGTGTTTTACTTCACCGAACCGAGATATATTTATCATTTACTGTACTTTATTACATAAAATTTATTAATTTGGAATTAGAGAGAATATTTTTTAGAGATTTTCTTTTTGAAAACTTATAACTGGGGCGGAAAGTAGAAGGAAAGAAAACTTCTTCCCAATATTTCCTCACAATTCCAAATAGCTCAATGGAAAGGCGAATCATAATTTCTTACGAAAAAGAAACGTACTAGTGATCTGCAGCTGCGCTAAGATATTAAAGAAAACGACACAAAATGGTTTCACAAAAAGCAGCACCCATATCGCAAAATATTAAGTGTTTTATCAAAGTCTTCCATAATAATGCAATACCGTAGTAAAGTATGTATAATACAATATTTCTTTACATATCAAGAATATAAAAAATATTACTGTTTCATAACCCGCCACGTGCATAACAAGTATGTAATGACCGGTTGTCTCTTCCTTGGAGCATTGCTGTCACATAAAGTGAGCTGTGTCGAAAGCAGTGGCGAACAGAGCCCGATAATTCCTTATGTGCGCGCAGAATAATAATAATAATAATAATAATAATAATAATAATAAATACCATATACATACCAATAAAAACCATTGATCAATCACCTGCCTATCGACAGTTTACAAGCTCTTCACATCGCTATAATTAGCAGCAAGATATACGAACACCGCGAGAACTATCACGTCTTAGAAGAGGAGCAAAAGGGTTGCTTCAAAAGATCGATGGGTTGTAAGCATCAGGAGACAATTGACGCAGTTACCTTGGAACAAGTTCACAAAAGACGACACAATCTGCATATGTGCTACATAGATTACCAGAAGGCATTTGATTCTGTCTCGCACAGTTGGTTGCAAAAGGTTCTTGATATATACGGTGTATGTCCAAAAATTAAACGTATTCTTAGTGCAATGATGGCGAAATGGAGAACAAACATATGTATGAGTTCTGAAAACATAGGAGTGGCCCATATTAAAACCGGTATATTCCAGGGAGATTCACTGTCACAATTATGGTTTTGTCTAGCAATGAACCCTATGTCTCAATTACTTAATAACAGCAAAATTGGGTACAAATTAATCAAAAGAAACAACTTACGCCTGTCTCATTTATTGTATGTCGATGACCTCAAACTCTAAGCAGAGACCAGAGACAAACTACACAATCTAATTGAGATAGTGAAAGGGTTCAGTGAAGATATAAAGATGTCTTTTGGACTAGAAAAATGTGCCATAATAGACATTAAAAAAAGCAAGATGGAAAGCTACAATGAACCAATTAGAGACATTAAGGAACTTCCCCCTGACGAGGTTTACAAATATTTAGGCATGGCCCAAATTTACCGAATAGACCATACTAGCATGAAGAAAGCTCTGACCGATAAGTATAGATTAAGAGTTACAAAAATCCTGAACACTAAATTAAACGGGAAAAAGCAAATCATAGCAATTAACTCATGGGCAATTCCTACACTTTCCTATTCTTTCGGAATTCTTAAGTGGTCAAGTGCAGACCTTGATGAATTAAATAGATTGACAAGAAGGCTACTTACTAAACTCCAGTGTCTTCATACCAACTCATCTATTAAAAGACTATATCTACTCCGAAGAGAAGGAGGAAGGGGACTACTAAACATTGAAAATCTCTGCAGAACGCAAGAAAGAAAAATGAAGCAAAAGTTACTCTCGTGTGAAGATGAATTAATGAAAATGGCTGTACAAGCAGATGATGGTTATACCCCGCTAAACTTGAGTGCCTCCCGCCCAGGGTCAACGGAAACTGCAGCAGAATCAACACCAAAAGAGACGATTCAAAGAGATCTAGAAGAATGGCAACAAAAGGCAATGCACGGCAAATTTCCCAAAGCTATTCATGAACCGCATGTTGAAACACCATCGTCGCTGCAATGGCTATCAGACAGCTATTTATACCCAGAAACAGAGGGATTTATAATGGCAATCCAAGATAGAGTATGCCGAACTAGAAACTAAGAAAAACATTGCATGAACATGCCCGTTGTTGACAAATGCAGGAAATGCGGCACCAGTGGTGAAACAATAGAGCATATAATGGCCTGCTGCACTGCACTTGCCGACTGCGCTTACTTGGGCAGACACAACTAACTAGCTAAGATTGTCCATCGACAATTGGCTCTCAAGCATGGAATGTTAAATAGTGGAGCTCCACCGTATTATAAATACAACCCAGTACCTGTAATGAAAGCAAATAATACCATCATTTATTGGGACAGACCCATATTTACAGATAAAACTGTTGCTTTTAATAGACCTGATATGGTTTTGATTGACAGGAATAAGAAAGAAGCTATACTGGTTGATATTGCCGTACCATTGACACACAATCTAAAGAAAACAGAGACCGAGAAAATTATTAAGTATGAAGATCTTGCCCTGGAAATAAAACAAATGTGGAAACAGCAGAGTGGAAAAACATATCCACTTGTTATTTCGGCTGAAGGTGTAGTCTCAAAAAACTTGAGGAAAAATCTAAAACAAATGGGATTACCTCAACGAATCCTAAACTACGGACAGAAAGCAGTGATCCTGCAGACATGTCATATAGTTCGCAAGTTCTTGAACTAACACAAATAAGGCTCCCATATTGGTCTTGAGGGTCAGAGTGAAATCTCTCTCCTCAGTTACTGAGCTCTTTCCTATTCGTGGCAGGATTAGGCAAATTGAATCCAGCACAAGCAGCTGAGAATCACAAGATGACGACGACGATGATGATGGTGATAATAATAATAATAATAATAATAATAATAATAATAATAATAATAATAATAAAGAATAGGCGAAACTACAAAGTCAAATTTTCGCCTTGCTCAGTCAAAAGGTTATCTTTTTTTGTATTTTTTACGAGTTCTCTGGTTAGTAAAACAAAACTCTTGACATGGCACTATGTTCGGAATCTGCATAGTTTTATTTCAATCATTTCAATAGACATACTTGAGCAGTATACTGGAGTTATTGGCAAAGCATTCGTTATGAATTCAAACAGTACAATTGCTACAATTCCTTGCAAATTAAAACCACATCAAGACTGATCAGAATTTCGTCTCATGCAATAATAATTAACCATAATTAGCTGTAGAATAATTAGATTTAGCAGCATTTAAAGATCAAATACTGCTCTGATTCCAGAGCTTGACCACAGTCCACCAAACCGTGCGTTTATAATTGAAACATAACTTGAATATTGAATGTCCACATAATTCAAGTTAAATGTTCTTTAAAAATATGAACGATTTACTACTAAAAACTTCTAAAGAAAATAATGAATCTCTGAGGGAACGTTTATAAAAAGCCTTCACATTTTAATGCGAAAACACGAAGTACGCCTGTTTCCTCTAGTGAGTGCCATCTACGTAATTTTCGCTAGCAGTCACGGCTTCTGTTTTTCATTAAAATACTTTTGCCAAAGTCACTCACAAAGCTACAATCTATCCATTGACGTCACACAATTCGCAGCACATAAAACAAACGACGTGCGGCGCGAGCAGAGGAAAACAGATCGTCACCAAACGTCCACGACCTCTCCCACCATTCCCGATAGACACTGCTACCCTCCCCTGCGAATCCAGGCAAATCATTTTTTTTGGGGGGGGGAAGCCATTATAATTAATTGTTAAATAATAAAGATATGTTATTACATTGTATATTGTTTCTGTAGCATTACTACATTATTGTTTCAAAAGTTACATAATTCTAACTTAAATGTTTCAATCAATTTTGCCAAATATAGGAAGAGAACGACAACTAGGGGCCTTTTTGTCGGAGGGGAGAATCATATCCCCCAGTTTAGGTAATTCGCCCCCTGGGTACGCCACTGCTTCTGCTCTTATCTCGCGTTCCTCCCCACCCCCTCTTCTTCTTCTTCGTCCGATTCTCAGTGTCCTCACCCAACACCCCCGTGAGCCGCTCCTACCGCTCTTGCTCTGATCCCGCATACGCGCCTCCCCCTCTACTCCCCACCCCCTCTAGCTCCCCGCCCGTTCCGCAGCGCCACCCCTTCCCCGCTTCTCCCCCTCCACGCCCCCCGCCCTGGCGCGACGCGGCGTCCACGGCGGCCGCCAATATTGATATATTTTATGTGTTAGGATTGCGCGCTTTGCGAAATGTTTTTGTTATCAGCAGTCGCAGCTGCCTGTCGCTCGCCGATTGTTTGCGTTCGATAAAATCTGGCCGCTGCGCAGCGCTGGCTTCGCGCCGGCCGTGGAGCTCGGCCAGCGAGACCGGGGTTGGGGGCGGGGGCGGAGGGTAGAGGGATGGGAGCTGGGACGAGACCCCGGGGTGGAGTGAAGAGGTCAGGGAGATGGGCAGACGATGTGCGAGGCAGAGTACGGCATGGAGTAAGAGTGAAGGGGTTGTGTAAGGGTGGTGGGTGGGGGTAAGGGTGGAGGGGGTGGGGTAAAGGTGGAGGGGGTGAAGTAAGGGTGGAGAGATGTGGTAAGGGTGGAGAGGGTGAGGTAAGGGTGGATGGGGTGCGGGGTGTGGGGTGTGTGAGGGGGTGAGATTTCATAAAAGCAGAGTTTAAGTAATTCGCTTCGAAAGGAAAAAGAGTTCGGAGAATTGCTTTGCACTTTCGCAGAAAAATGAGTTCCATCAGAAGAATATAGCTGTAATACGCCGACCCAAAAGCAATAGCATAACTCTGAAGAGTAAAGGCTCATGGTGTTGGGGTATCTGGGGCGGGTCATATTCCAGTGAGCAGTCAAATATAGCAGTTTTCATTCCAGAGTCAAAGGTTAAATTGTATTGCTTTGCAGCACTGAGTGTTTCGTGTGATATTTTTCGAAAGTCGAAGGGTATTTTTTATTCAATTTCTATTTATTAAAAGTAATAAAATATAAAATTGATTGTTTAAAGAATCCTTTTTTGAAATGTGCTTCAATTCCAAAATGAAACGGACTCCTTTCTTTCCAACTTCGGGATACAATTAGATACAAACAGTTCAAATGATGTATTTAGATCAGTATGACTAGAGCGTTTATGTTCCACAAAAAAACACGAAGATATGAAGCAGGCAACAAAACAATACACGAGAAAAAATACAAACAAATATTACATTTCTAAAAAAGTAAGTGATAAAACGTTAGAATAATGTTTAAAAGCATAATTCGCCGCATTGAGATATAATTAAATTTGGTATTATTAGAATTCCGCTTTAATATTCAACTTAATAAACGATTGATTAAAATATCAATATCAAAGTTAGTAAATTGGCATAGATCTTTTAGAAAAGACATTTATACCTGACAGTTTCGGAAAATTAAAATGAGTGTAGATTGTCACAGGCGGTATATGTCTTGACGCTGGGAGAATTTTGGCCTCATGACAGCTACAACTTACTTTCGACTACCTTCATAGGTAGGTGAAATTTAGATGGCTGCTTTGGTCGGTAGTTTTTCGCGGTTTCTATGATCAATACCAGGGGAATGCGGGGGTATTATGCTAACTGAACATGGTATGCTACACAGAACATGGACTACGTGTAGTCTTACCTTACGCATCTTTAACCCCCCGCTCCTCTTACACACACACACACACACACAATATACTTCCACACTTATAGAGAGACCAGCCGGGAACTTACACTGGTTCGGTCGGTTTCCCACTTGGGAAGATATCTGTTGGGAATAAATCCAAGAAGACCACGTGCAGGTAGTGGCTTAGGTGGCTCAAGGCATCAACTAATGTCACCGCAGTGCCTCTTGACGAGAGATCCCAGGGTTTGAGTTCCGACGGTAAGAGGAGTTCGAATACAGCCGCCATCTGGGGGAAAATTATAGCGAACATTGCTGTGGTCGGTAGTTTTCCGTGAAAAACTATTGACGAATGCTGAAGCAGTTCCCTAAGCAACGGGTCACGGATGGCGCACAGTCTTTTCTTCCTCTTTCTTGTCCTGTTCTCGTCCCGTACGTATTCACACACTCTCTTCTACAGGTACTGGCACCCGAGTTGTACCGTCTGGGTAGATTCTTGGGAGATCCTTGGATGGGGAAAGCCCCGCAAGTAGACATGTAGCTCAGCGCCGGATAGAATCATTCAGCCGGAAAAGAACTTCCCTAGTGGTAAAAACGTGCACTATACTTCGGGAACTAATGGCCTGTTAATGGGCCCGGAAACACGAAGTAATCTATGCAACAATTTGTAGTTCAGCGCCGGATCTCCCGCTCCAGCGCGAAAGAAACGTCGCTGTCTCCCAGCTCTAACATGCACCACACTCATGGGATTTGCGATCAGCATAACTGAGTCGCTCGGAAAACTATTGGTAAATGCTGCAACAGTTCCCCAAGACACAGTTTCCTTCCTCTTTCTTGTCCTGTTCTCGTCCACTCCTCCCTCATTTACAGACACTGTCTCTTTGTGAGGACAGGAGCGGCCTTCTGCGAGCGTCGAACCCATGTCCGCTCCGCCGAGCGGCCGTCACCTCTACGCGACCGCCTTCGCTCCTCGCCACACTCGCGGGCGACCACTCCCCGCAGCGCCACGCCACGGGGTAGACACTACACAGCAGTGTTGCCAGATGGTCTTAAGCAATTCCCCCTAGATAGCGCTGTGAAAACCCCCAAAACGACAAAAAATCCCAACATTTAAAAAAAATCATGTATAAAATGTATGGGGAAGTATGGAAAGGAAAGAAATACGAAAAAGATTATCAATTGTATATGATGATATTTATGTTTCACTGTTAACTTGTCAGTAACTGTCATTTTGAAACAATAGTAATCGGTAGTCGGTCCGCATTTCACTTACCCCCCACCCGACCAGTGTACCCTACTTCCCGAAATTTTAAAACCAAGTTGAGTTTTCATCATTGACGAGTGTGATGATTTCACAATTTGACATTTTGAATGAATTTTGAAAATGACAATTTCACAAAATTGACATTTTAAGAACTCAATGAAATCCCCCCCCAAGAAAACACCCAAATAAATTTGCCCCCTAAAACAACCCCTAATGACCAAAAAAATCATAAATTTAGGGGGGAAATTTCCAATCTGGCAACACTGCTACACAGAAAGGAAAGAGGAGGGCGACTTTGATTTTCAGTGAGCCACCACGCAGTCACACTTTCAACATGGCGACCGTGCGCACCATATCGGCGCACGGATTGTGGGTTGCTTTCTCTTCTGTGTAGTAGCTATTCTGTGGCTTCGCCCCGACCGAGGACGGGCGAAGGGCACGCGAGGGAAGGGACAGGCGAAGAAGGAAACGCGCGAGAGAACTATACATTTTCAACTTCAAAATGAGGCTGAACAATTTCAAATTGGGTACTAACACATTCAAAATGAGAACAAACACGAGCAGATTGGAATTCAATATAAGCAATTCGAGACGTAATAATTTAAAATCGATAAAAACAAAGTTGAATTGGCTAGAGTTTCAAAACTAACCTATATTTCCGAGGGGGTAGGAGGGTGAGGGAAATGAGAGTGCGTTGGGGTGCCACGTACACGAGGAAGTGAGGAGACAATCAGATGGCAGTAAACAGGAAGGGTGAGAGAACGATGGGTTGGAAAAGCGAAAGGAAGAGAGGGGTAGGAGGTGAAGATGGTGGTAATGGTGTAGGAAGTATGGGAGTAAGGACAGAGGGAGCAGAGGTAAACAAAAGTGGAGCACGGCGAGGAAGGGCAGGGGCGAATCCAACCGATCATTTTGGGGTGGCCGTCGTATATTTTTGTTAAACAATAAAAAATTGTTATTATTTTGTTATTTATGTACTGTTAATACGATACTATATAATATTATTGCAGAAAAAATTACATAATTTGAACATAAATATTTAAATCAATTTTTCTAAGTAAAGGAAGATAAAAGAAAACTAGGTTTTCTGTGGGGGAGTCATGGGCCCTGTGACGTTTCCTAACATGTTTATTTACGTTTCGTAACGAAGTGACAGATGATGTACTTCACTTGTTCGAATGAGGAGAGCAACGGATATATTGAGAATGAATGGAGACAAAGAATTGAACGTACATCAATGTTCCTCTGACGAAAATTATATTATGCTAATATAATGCAATATATAATGATCGTAACATGTTAAAGTACTCAAGTACATTCTAATAAAGATTTTGGAAAGAAAATCTACAAGAGATTGAAATATATTATAAAAATAAGAATTTGGAGTGTTACATTAGAAAATAGGTAGTAGCGGCAGATGTTAGAAAAGAAACTTGGTGGCAGACGCGGAACATTACACCCCTCACCGAATCCGCCTATGGAGAGAGGTTGGGCGGGTACGTTGGAGAACACAAGTGGAATGGGGCGTGGCTGTTGCCAGAGGGAGAAATATGGATGGCGAAACACCAGACACCACGAGAAGAAGGAGGTATGGGAATAAGGAGAGAGGGAGAAGGAGGTTAACAAATGTGGCGAACGGCGGGGAACGGGTGGGCGGGTACGTTGGCGAGCAGTAAGTGGAATGGCGCGTGGCTACTGTGAGAGGGAGAGAGAGAGAGAGAGAGAGAGGGAGAAGGAAGGCAAAACGCGAGTCACCGTGCAGAGCAGAGGCCGGGCAACGAACCGTGAACCCGCTAGATTGCCCCCGCAGCGCGCCCCATCCGTCGGATCGCCTCCCCCTCCCCCTTCCCCCCCCCGTTGCACGGTCGTCGCTTCCGCCCCGACGCGCGCCGCTGCTCCTTTGTCATCCGCCGCCCCCGCCGCCCTCGATCGAGGCCTCCGCGCGCCGCCCGCGCTCTTTCTCACGTCTAAATATCGCCATAAATATCTAACGCCGCGCCGACAATCCAATAATGGCGGCGTGGGGCGTTTCGTTCTTCCCCGAGCGCCAACTCAGCCGTCTCCGTCGCGCTGCCCCCCTCCCCCCGCCACTACCGCCTTTAAGCATGACGTGCGAACGAGTAGTCATTTCATTCTGCTTCTTTTAAACATAAATTGTTAGAAAAGCGACAATTAGTGATGATAAAATAGCGGTTCCAGTTATAGTTCGCTATATTAAACAATATTTTCAACACAATGCAATAGAGTTCAATATATAATATAAAGACGTTCAATGTAGTCAATACATATCTATATAATTCAATTTAATATAACGGTTCCAGTTAAAATTTGCCAAATTACCCAGTATTTTCATCAGTATTAGGGCAGTTGATATTATGCATTTTCACGCAAATATTGCGTCAATTCACTAATAGATCGTCTCGGTAATAGTTAAAACTTTGTATCGTTCTTAACGTCTGTATTTGTGAACCGTCCCAAACAGCTCGCATAGTAAAAACAACTAATTAAAAAAACAAAATTAGATTATCTGCTGTGTGGCCTTCAGACAATGAAGGTTCGTTTAAGTCTGTTTCTCCTGGGATAAGGCATCTGATGTTCAGTAATGTGGAACGAAATGTTTCTCTAAGGAAACACTTCGATTTATAGAAGATTTTAATTTGAATTATATGAATAATCATTGAAAAAATAAAGGAAAGAGAGGCAAAGGAATCAGAAGATCTCGAAGAAAATATCCCAAGTACACGCTTTGCCAATCACAAATTCTAAGAAACGATCGGAATACAATTCTCAAGCATCCAGAAGTAAATGTTAGCTCGTTAACGGTACAAGTTTGGCCAACCCTCTATTTGGACTGTACATTTTGTTTACAAATAGCATTTTCCCGCCCAAGTAAATTACGCCTTATCACTCAACGAAATCTACATCAAACCGTATTCTGGACACTTGAAAGTTACTCAAAGATCTCATCTGTTCAAATAAAGTGACACCTTCCTAGATGCGTCATTTTGCGAATGTAATATTAATATTATAATCCTAAAAGGAGCCGTTTATTTCGTGGCCAAAGATCAAATAGTTTGGTTCATGTTTCAGCGGTCTTGCAAACACCTTTAAATTGTTTACTAGATAACTAGACTGTTTTCTAAACGTGTCTATACACTTTACTTAGAAAATACGAATTTTAGATATATTCTTTTTGTTCCGACGACATTCAATCAGCAGCAAGCAAAGATCTTCACGGCACAACTTCACAAAAGACAGTGGTCATTTCAAACCTAGAGCAGAATTCGAATCTGCGTTCCTTTGTGTTGAGAGGGTGAGTCGGCATGTGCTGCAGCCACATCGGCAATTGAGGGGGCTGAGTGATTATGACTTTTTTTCTTGTCCTTTCGCTTGTCCTTCTCCGCTTCTCGTTTGACGCGGATGTTTCGTCTTCCGCATGGGCTCCCGGAAGCGGAGAAGGAAGTGGAGGAGAAAGCCAATGGAAGAAGGAAGGGAAAGACGGCTCCGCCAGAAGTGGTTTTGGGCACCGCGTGCACTCCACATGCTCTGCCGCCTCCAATCCTTCCCCATCCACCATCACCGCCAGAGCCTCCGCCACCGCCACCGCCATCCGCGCCACCCCACCGCCTCTGCCACCTCCACCACCTCCGCCGCCACAGCCGCCTTCACCGCCTCCGCCTCTGCCACCGCCACCCCCAATGCCACCCTCACCACCACCGCCGCCACCCTCATCGTCGCCACCATCGCCATCACCTCCGCCACTCTCATCGCCGCCCCCGCCGCGACCCTCGCCGCCGCCGGCGCCCCGCCTGCGAGGAGGATTTTTCTCGAGCCGGGCGTTTTGCGCAGCCGTCCGGAACAAAGAAGAGCGTCACACGGGCGAACGTGGCTCTCGACACGTGTTCACGCGGATGCGGGGAGGAACCGCTTTCTCCTTCTCTACAAGGCCTTAAAAGCACATGGCGGGAAACGCTTTTCTCCTCCCATTGTATCATTCCGTCATTTGATGGGGTGGCTGTAACCCGTTGCATAGTTATACTCATCACCGTACAGATTTCATTATGACGAGGGTTCTTCACCAATCACAGAGAAGTTTACAAACCAAGTATTGACACTTAATTAACCATTGAGAATCGTTCTAGTAAATGTTTCGTTTGATTGTGTACATTAAAATTGCATTTAATATGATATTATGCTTGTCATTTTTGATTTATTTTATTAGTAGTAATTATTTAAAATAAATTGAATCGTAATTTCACTTTGATCCTATTTGACTAGCGCAGTGGTATACCAAAGCCACCTGCGGCAGGGTAGGGTTGAGAGCTGTCCGCTAGGTGGCCTTGGCTGAATCCTGCATGTCAACTGCAACGAAACGATTTAAATTATAAAAGTTAAATTATAAAAGAAACTCGATGTAATGTAATGGGTATTAATACATACGTGTGTGTAAAGTTTACGATACTCACTCGTTCCTTGCTCGTGTCGCAATATCACACTCGTGTATTAACTCTAGAATGCCCCCCGGGGTGACGCGTGAGACGTTTGGTTTTTCTTTTGCATTTTCGTTGCGCACGCACGCAGATGGCTAGGAACCCATCTATACTTAGAACTGTGATTGTTGTTCACATGGCTCTATGCGTAAAGCCCGTACTTGTATCTGTCAGTTGTATGGAGCAGTTTGGGGTGACAAGACACCCCAGGGAGCAGTAGTGCACATTAATTTTGTATAAAGCTACAGTGAAAGCATGGCTAGGTCTGTTAACTATGAACGTCTTAGTAGCTTCGTAAATTAAATTTTGGGTAAAGATAATTCTTTGTATGACAGTGAAGGAAATTATGGTGATGAAGATGATAGCGTAGAGATTGGTGACCATTGTGTATCAGAGCAATGTACTTCAGAAGATGACCATGATCCCATTACTCCGGTGCCTGTGATCAAATGTAAGAATGGTCGTATGTGGTCTTGTAATCCATTGCCATCCATCAGAACACATTCTCGTAATATTGTTTTGAGAATTCCTGGAGCAAAGGGAGCAGCAAAGAATGTGAAGGCTGTAAGTGAGGCTTGGGAAAAATTGTTTACTTCTGACATAACTGATACTCTTTTTATTTTATTTTTACACCTGACATATTACTCTCTCTTTAATATCACTCTCCATTTTTTCCATTTTTGAATTAACTATCACAAAGTAGAAATTTAAATATTCCTAAAAATAATTTTCATTTCAATATCTAATTTCATACTATTTAAAACCAGCGCATAAGAAAATTAATATACACGTGGGGTTTCAGAATACCCCAGGAGACCATTAATGACGTAGAAAATAGGGAGAGCAGTCTAAGGTTAATACCCATCATTACATTATCGTTTCGTAATATATATTAAGTGCTCGCAACTGTATGTCTTGTATATTCTAACGCGTTTATCGTGCGACAGTCTTCAGAATTTACATCATGACTATTACTTACTAGTCTTCACTATATTTGAAGTGTTTGCCCAAATGAAAGATACATGCTTGTTTAACTTTGTTTATTCTCTTAATATCTCATACACACATACAACCAAAGTATAGGGGACTTCTTCGTCTGGTTCTTGCTGGTGCGTGGCTAGGCACAAGTACTGTCTCTCACGCCTCCCGGCGTGGCTCCACGGCGCGGCGTGCTCTTCCGACACCCCGTCTCGCCGTGTGTCGCCCTGTCCCGCACGACTCCTGGTGCGGCCTCTCTGCGTGCGCCCCTGGCACGCTATCCTGCCGTGCCTCCAGCACGGCCCCTAGGCTGCCCGCCGTCTCGCCGTGAGTCACCCTGTCCCGCACGACTCCTGATGCGGCTTCTCTGCGTGAGCCTCTGGCACGCTATCCTGCCGTGCCTCCAGCACGGCCCCTAGGCTGCCCGCCATCTCGCCGTGTGTCACCCTGTCCCGCACGATTCCTGGTGCGGCTTCTCTGCGTGCGCCCCTGGCACGCTATCTTGCCGTGCCTCCAGCACGGCCCCTAGGCTGCCCGTTGCGAGGCCAATGCGTGCTGCTCCAGCACGCGGCTCCTCCCCAGGCGGTAGCTCCCGCCTCGTTCCCTATCAGTGCCTCCGACTGACTGCAGGCTCCCTCTCTGCGACTCTGACTCTCTGCTGTGCTGTCTCTCGGCGACTCACTGCTTCTCCCCCCCTCTCTCTATCTCTCTCTCTCTCTGTGACTGCCGTGGCCGCCACCTGCTCCCGCTTAAGTACGGGCGGCGCGGCCCAGGGTAGCCTCGCCTCCAGGCTTTCCCGCTCGCTGGCCAGCGTTCCGCGCCAGCGAGTTCCGTGGCGCGCGGCGTACAGCTGCGCGCGCGCCAGCTTCAAAATGCTGAACATAGCAATATTCAAAACATTACTTCTAATTCAAAATACAATCACTAAATATTCTTCTTCCCATAGTGCTACACCTCAGTGCTTGCTTTGGCTTGACTGGGATGCATTTACAAAGTATTAGGAGTAATTCTAGACCACAGAGTTGTCCCAAATGATAAATGGAATCTTCCCATTGCTCTATACGAAGTAGGGTCACAAAAGTTCCCGGAATTGGTTATTAAAAATTTATTAAAAATATTTAAACATTCTTACATTATTTCCCTTCAAAATACTCTCCTCCTGCATCTACACATTTATTCCACCGTTCATATAATTGTTGGAAACACTCTTGAAAGCCGTTTTTTGAAAGTTCCTTCAGCCGCTCCGTCGCATTTTCAATCACCTCTGACGAATCAGCAAAACGATGTCCCTTCAATGCCATTTTAACCTTGGAAACAGGTAGAAATCTGGTGGTGCGAGATCGGGAGAATATGGAGGATGTTCCAGAGTGGTAACATTATTCTTGGCAAGGTACTGTTTCACCATTAGGGATCGATGTGCTGGGGCATTGTCGTGCAACAAACACCAGTTATTCTCTGCCCATTTTTAAGGTCGTTTTCGTCGAATTGCATCTCGTAGCCGTTTTAAGATCTTTGTGTACAATTCTTTATTTACTGTTCTCCCTTCAGGAATAAATTCATAATGAATCACTTCACGGTAATCAAAAACACCTCCAACATCACCTTACCCCGGCTTCTGTCCAAGCGAAATTTTTCTTTTCTTGGTGAAGTTTTTGACTTCCATTCAGCGGACTGCTGTTTTGTCTGAGGGTTGTAAAGAAAGCACCATGTCTCATCACCTGTAACAATTTTGCACAGGAAGCTGTCATCTGCATCAGCCATTTCAATCAAGTCCCTGGACATGGTCACTCTCATTTCCTTTTGTTCAGGGGATAACATTTTTGGAACAATGTGCAAGCAAACACGATGCATGTTCAAGTCATTATGAAGAATGCTGTGAACACTCCCATGTGAAATACCAACTTCAGAGGCAATAGTATTGATGGTTGTTCGCCTGTCCGCACGCACAATTTGTCGAACGCGCTCAACATTGTCGTCTGTAGTGGAAGTGGATGGCCGCCCAGTCCGAACGTCATCTTCAATTGTTGTGCGACCGTCGCGAAAACGCTTATGCCACTCGTAAACGGCGGTTTTCTTCATCGCAGAATTTCCGTATGCTTTTTTTAGCATCTCAAGAGTCTCCGAGGGTGATTTCTCCAGCAACACACAGAATTTAATATTGCCACGCTGCTCTAATGACGACATTGCACAATCCGACGAAAGAAAGAAACTACGATCTACAATATTAAACACCGAACGCACGGAACCAACTACAACTGCCTGCTAACCTCAAAAGCACATTCACTACCAGTTATGCCAACCTCACAAACAAAAATTTCCCTTTCAGCTAACAAATACTTGACTGTAAGCGACCATTCCGGGAACTTTTTGACCCTACCTCGTATACATATGTAGGAGTATTGTACACTATATTTTTTATATTATTTTTTTCTTTCAAGCTTCACCTTTTCTGTTTTTGTCTTTTTTAATCCAAAGTTTCACACAACGGGTATATATTCGACCCGTAGATGAGTTATGGTCAACGTACCAATAACCTTTCAATTGGTTTTAATTTATTTTGAAAGCACGTATTGTCCCAATGCAAAAATTTAACATATAATATTCAGGTGGATTTAAAATATTAATTATTTACAAAGTAATTACAGTGTTTTGTTTCATTTTTTTGTAATATACCAACATAAATACCGTGTTGTAATGCTTCAATTTCATTGTTACGATATTAATTTGTGAGAATTATTTAGTAAAAATACTGCAATATAATCTATAAATACAATGGTAAGCTTTTGAATGTTTTATTGCATTAATAATATTATGTACATGGCGGAACAACTACGATTTAGCAACTCTTGTGCGACCTCCGCCTGGTGCGTGCAATCACTCACGTTTCTTCTGATGCGAAACTCTACACCGACCCGGCTGGGCGGAGTCCCAACCACTGTACGGCGATGCTTCCCACACCATCAGTGGTTTGCTACGGAGAAGGGTGTAGTATTCCCCCACAATGGCTTATGGTCCGGATTTGTACTTTACCACAAAGAAAAGTATACAAACTTACAAGTGGTGATCTCAGGGAAATAATGATGGTAGATTACTAAGCTTAACACTACTATCCTTAAGGTAAACACTACTAACCTTACTAAGGTTAACAATACTATCTACAAGATTTTTTATATCAATTCCTACTAGTGGAGAATTTAAATAAATTATTTCTCACTAATTTCTCTCTCTTTTCAAATAAATGATACAATTGTATTGCTCATTAGACTAGTTTTGGCTTGGTTCACCACCTCTTGCTGTCAAAATGTTAAAATGTGAAAATAACACGTGAATTGTAATCCTACACTTTTTAGTTCACACTCAATTTACTCTGCCATATAACACACTCTTTTATTTTAATAAATGAAATATTTACAGGAAATTTGCCTTGTCTAGAATGTACAAAATTATACCTTTTAACACGCTATTCTCATGAACAAGAATGTAGAATCTTTATTACTGAAATGTAGAGATTTCCTTTCTCGAATCAGCCGCTAACCCTGGGCGAGTATTTTCCTCCCTCCCCTTCTGAGCTATAAATTCTACGCGGTGCTTGCGACCTTGGCGAAGTGGCGGGCACTGTAACGGAACTATATTCTATCTCTGGCGATCACAAAGGAAATATTTTGAGTGAGTTGACTGAGGAGCAATCAAATCACGCGGTAGTAGGTCGTCCTGAGGTTTTGCACATTTAGGGAGCACTTGCGCCTAATAAATACCTCCACTATTTACGGAATATAGTGAAAACATGGACCTTGCTTTGTACATCGAGGGGGTTGATGGCATGGGTGGCGAAAACTCCTTCGGAGAACTCCGGTTTTTCCTGGACCGCTCCTCTTTTCGGATGACAGCTTTCGAGCGTTGTCCATACCAATCTCACGTTGTGGTGTAGTTCGGCTGTTGCTCTCGTTGGCAGAATGCAATTCCTGGATCCAGCCGTGTTCATGGAAATGATCTCTGTGCCACCTGTCGTTACAGAAACGTGTAAGACTCGGTACTCCGATAATAATCAGCTCCAGTTGAATTCAATTTGATACCATTTCCGTCACCATGTGATGCGGTGGTTGGGAGGATGGTATATCAAATATATAATTATTTATAAAGTACAAGTAAAGAATGGGAAAAGGGGCTGTGAAAAAGAAAACGTAGTATCAACGCAATGCTTCTACACCTGTTAACATCTTTCACATGCAAAAACTTGAAAATTGTCTTTTATAAGTTCATGAATAATTAATCACCATGAATAGAATTACAAAAAGAATAATTACCTCTTGTTATGAGCCTTTATGAAGGAATTTATAAACAGATTTCCGTACGTACATCTTCACTTCTGACGAAAACGTCCTGTTCATCGAGCTGCTTCGAGTCAAAATGGTCGGTCTATTCTTCAGAATCGGCGAGTTGGTGAGTGCAGGTCGATTCGAGGAATGGATTCTACTAAGCTAATCATTTCAATACGTTGTTCAATGTTGTCAGCATAAGTCAATAGTTATCTTCTTGGGGTGAAGGACGACGTATTTCTTGTATAAGAATACGTGATTGGTCACACTTGTATCGCCTCAACCGTGCAAGAAACGAAAATTTCGCTTGTACAGTCGACTGAATTTACAGGGGCTATTTGATTATAGCATAATTTGTCTTTGCTCTATTTTTTACTATGCAGATATAAGATCAACTGTTTTTAAAATGGAATGCTAAATTTTAGCGCACCATAATGGGTTCAAAAAACGATTTTAATTATGTATACATCTTTATATTTAACTGAATGGTTTTTAGAAATCGATACGTTTTTGTAATGTATTTTTGCAGTGAAGCGGCAATTTTCAATTTGACCTTTCCTGTTAACTAAATGGGGAACTTCGCGAGTACGCCCTTCAGACAAACGGCACTCATTTATTAGAACACAGAAACAGCTACTTTATTCCACACTAATAATTAGTTATTATTTTGTTAATTATAATTATACTGTTAATTAAACAATAATCGATACAATGTAGCATATATTAGTCATGCGATAAAATAAAAGACAAAATGTTTAAGATGTACTAAAAGGAGGATATTTAAAATAGAAAGGAGGACGAGAGAAATATTGACGTCAACTGAGGACTGTCCTCCCAAATGAAGGACAATTGGCAACCGTATGAGTACGGGACGACGTAGAAGATGAGGCAGGTGAAGTGACGCGACGCGAAAAATGAATTGTTTTTGAAACGAGAAGAGTAGGTAAAAGAACCGATGTGAAGGGCCCAGACGAGTAAGTGCAAGGCGTGATGAAGTGAGGTTTGGCAAAGAGTGGCGCGACGGGAAGACAGGGCTACGAATAGGGTAGGTAAGAGAAGAATTGGAGAGCACAGGAAAGGCAAGAAGGGTGGGAGAGGGCAAGTGAATGTTTAATGAAGAAGGTGGGGAGAGCGGGGTGAGACGGCGGTTGGATGGGGATGAGCGAAGAGGAAGAGACCACATGGAAGATACATGAAAGAACGTTACGATCCAACAGGAACCAGACGGGGTGAAGTGTGGTTCCGCAAGGTGAGGGGTAAAGAATAGGGTTGGGCTAAGAAGCGAGATGAGCACAAAAGAACGTGCCAGAAGGAAGACAAATGGAGCGACGCTAATCGACATCACGTTTGGCTGAGCGAAGAGAAATGGGAAGGGCAATACAAGAAAAGACCTGACGACCCAGAGGAGGAAGTGCAAAGCAACGCGAGGTTTGGCAAGGCGAGGCGCGTGGGAAAAGGAAGGTCTAAGAGGGCAGATAGATAAAATACGAAGATAGCTAAGCAAAGGCCAATGAGTGACGCAAGTCGAGATGGAACAGGGCAGAATGGAACAAAGAGAGTAAGCTGGATGTGAGCAGAAGAAACGCGACGTAGCAAGAGCGAGGCCAGAAGGGATCGACCGAGGCGCAGCAGAGTAAGCGGGGGGCGGGCGGGGCGGGGCTAGGCGAGGCTGGGAGAGGCTGGGCGAGGAGTGGCGGGGGGCGTGGGCGAGGCAGGGGCGGGCCGTGACGTGGTCGTGGCGGGGCGGGGCAGGGCGAGATGGGGCGGGGCGGGGCAGGGCGAGACGGGGTGGGGCGAGGCGTGAGGGGGCGGCTCGGGGCGAGGCGGTCGGCTGGACGGGGCAGCGCGCTGGGTGGCCAGCGGAAACGGCTTCGCCGGGGAACAGAGCGAGGGGGCGGGACTCGGGGCTGGGGGCGCGCTGGGATCAGTTGCGCTATTGTCTCGCCAGTGTTTTGTTTCCGGCGGGCGCGTTTTTCGCCGCTCTGCCGGCGCTTCCTCTGGCAGCGCTGCGAACGCTGCCCTCCACCCCCGCCTCGCCCCCGCCCCGCCCCCGCCCCGCCCCTGCCCTCGCCGCCTGCACCGGAAGTGCGTGATGCGTTACAGCGCCCAAGTACACGAGGCCTCCGCCAGGAAGTCTAGCGCTCTCGACTACTAAATAATTCATTTAGGCGTTTTTTTATTGTGTATTCAAATACAAAACTAATCACGTGTTTTATTTTTTCATAGTGTAGTTTGGGAAAAGTTTACTTCGTTTATCTCACGTCCTATCCAATAATTAATTTAACTGAACTGTTTATTTTGAAGATTTTCAAAATAGTCAGGCATTAAGATATCGAGGAGCTTATATTTTATGTGGGATGGGGGGTGCACATGCGGCGAGATTAGTTCTGATATTAAAAAAATAATTTTGATTTTCTGCGGGGTTTTCCCCATAAGATGTTCACCTAACGACATAATGCAAGAAAGACTATGATGATGATTTCGATAATGTGCCAGACCCTGAGATTCAAGTAGTGAGAACTTTTTCTGTGTATAGATTAGAGGGGAAAAGTGGGCAGAGACATTACTGGTTGTCCGTCTAAGCTATTTTTTCATATACAACCATCCGCACTCATATCAGGGTAGTGCAGGTGGTTGATGCGCCACACCCTACGAGTCAGCTCGGGCGTTTCGTTTTTGAATAAAAAGAGGGGGGTTGCAGTATCTCTCCCAAAACAGCAACGTCGAATGCCAGGTAAGTCCTAACTGGTCCCCAGGTGTACTCCCTCAACTGGTCTCCCGGCATATGAGATTCGTAATGTGTGTGTGTGTGTGTTGATGGGGAGAACAAGGGATGAGGAGGGGAAAGATAGATTGCATGCGGACCGGAACCCGTTTGTCTGCTCCGGCAGTTGATAGGATACTGCGCCAAGAAAACAAACACCGAAACCTACCGATCAAAGCAGCTATCCGCTTAAACTGCCCTCCAGAGAGCGGAAGAATTCCACCTAGCTATCTAGCGTGTTTCGTCGAATATCCGCCTCCGTCGGGATTGGAAATATAAGCCTCCCGATCAGGGCCGCTGCAGGGACAACGGCAATGCGATCTCTGTGCTAAAGTAAGATGGCAAAAAAATGGTTGAATCTATAAAAATTATTGAAACTTGAATACATTTGTTTATTTATAAAAAAGTGATAACTTCAAAAAGCTAAGTGAATTTCAAATTAACAACTTATATACTATGAACATGGAAAATTTTTTTTCTCGTGATGAAATGAATCTTCTATTACAACATTATTGTAGAATTTGAAAAATAGAAACCAAGAACGAAAGTTTTGCAAGCTTATATGCAATTAAAACTTGACCTTTTCGTCGATTTTCTTTCTCTTCAGTCATTCAACTCTTCAGTCAACGTGTTATTCAGTTTATTATAACACTTCACATTGCGTACAGTGACATGACTGGTCAAAAGGTGGGGTATTGTAGCAACGAACGTAGTTAAAATGACATTTATTTTATCTTTGGTGAACAGTTTTGTGACAGGGGGAACTGTTCTAAGTGATAATCCTAATTCTATACCAACGTTCCAAACTAGTTTTTACATTTGTTGTTACTTATTTACATTATTCACATGCAGTTGCACTTACAATCTAGGCTTACATGGTAACACTATCCCCAATTTAAGAGTAGAACGTAGAATTTAAAATCTTCACGTACATCATGAAATATTTATTTCCTTTATCGGTAATTTTGACGCTGAAACAATGTTTATTCAGTGACCCAATAAGATATTTTATGCCTTTTTCTTGAGCAAAATCAATCAAGAGAAACTTAAATGAACTACTGTTTTTAACTTGCTTTTTAATATTGAAACGGCTTTTTTATCATCAATTATTGAAAACTATTGACACGTTGGGCTTCTATCATGGGTTCGAATATGCAAGGGGCACAATTCTTTTTACTTCATCTTTCGACCACAATCTGCCCCCTGTAGACTCGCTTCCATATGGAAAACGACAAAACCTGAAAGTGTTTAATGATGTGCCAGATTGCACAATAATAACCAAGTTTGTTTTCTTGTACTTTCTTTTTCACTAGAACAGTATGAATTTACTATAATTAAAGATTTCATTTAAATCGAAACAACATCCTTTGAAAATGATTAAGTTTGGTCATGGCCATGAGAAATAAAATAATTGTTCGTACGAACGTTAACCTGAGCTCTCTTCCCTTTGTATCGTTGGATGCTTCGCTCGGACGCCGTGTATCTCCACACCATCACCTTCGATCCACCGGTTACCAGCTCCAGTCGTGATGCCTTCTATCTTGTATCTTCCGGCACGCCACGAAATCACTCCCATTCACATAATGTACTAGCCTCCCATATCACCATCAGCACTTGTTCGGCAAAAATAATTACAAGTTCATTTAACCTAGTGCTTCACCTTTGTCACTGGTGAAAACTAATTAAAGTTGACAATTTTCTTAGAAGTTCCTCCCTATCAGTAAGAAAATACTCCAAGTCAATACACGGCTTCACTAAAATGTTTCTATGTTCCACTTTCACTCGCAGAAGAAAATAAAATTCCCGAACTGTATCTCTGAATAAGTCTCTACTTTCGATCACAAAAAAATAAACCAAGTCACAACTCGGACACACACACCCTAATTCAGAAATGATCCTCTCGCTATCAAATCTGAGCTTCAACTAACTATTTTTTTCGTTCTTCAATCCAGGAAAACTTGTATTCATTGTTATACAAAATTCTGTTTTATATTCCCTACTAACGGATTCTTATTATGTATTCACTCCTCTAACCAAGGTGCTCCTCTAACCTTGGGCAAAATTTCCACTCTTACACATGCATTTTTCGACTGATTCTACACCACATCCACGGGTCCATGAAATTGTTTACCTCTGTTACTAAGATGCCCGTTTACTAAATATCGTGACATGTTAAACATTGGTGTCCTCCCTAGCAACCTGTTACTAAGGTGCCTAATTCTAATTTAAATTAACATTAAAGCCTTAAATTATTCAATATTGAACGCCCCCCCCCGCATTTGGTATATCACAATATATTTATAAATTAGTGTTCATGGTCTGTAATTTGCATCCTAATTTGCTAATAATAATAAAAATAATAACAATAATAATAATAATAATAAGAAGAAGAAGAAGAAGAAGAAGTAATTATTGGTGTTGAGGTTCAGACTATAAGGCCTGTTTTTTTCTTCCCACTTCATCTGTTATTATTCTCATAATGATATCATTCGCGAAAAACAAAGGATTTTGAAAGTTCAAACACAATTCTAAAAATCTCTCTAACGAATACGTTTGAAAACGGAATGCTTGACTAGCGAAACGGCGCTCGGTGCCACTACGTCCACATGTCTCTGCCCTTGCCTTCCGGGACGCGCGGAAGTCGAGGCGGATGCGAAGCGAGGCAGCGGAGCGCTGCGCGGCGCCCGAATGCGAGCTCAGCGATCGCAAGGGGAAGGAGAGGGGGAGGGGGAAGGGGTGGGGGAGGAGAGATTAGCGTGGCGGAAGAAATTCGCGGTCGTTTCGCCACTCGCCTTGGTGGGAACGAGTAGGAGGAAGACGCGATCGCGCTCGCGATCGAAATGGATCCGATCAATGCTGTATGTGACAAGTGAAGTGTAATAGTAGTTGATGCAATTCGTTTATAATGTTCAGCTTTAATGCGTGAGTACACGTGTTGTAAACGAACGACGTCAGAAGCGAGTTTTCGAATTTGTACGAATGCAATAAAGCAACATTATCAACCAGTTGCATACGCTAATTTTTTTGTATGACAGCATTATAAATTTATACAAGAATCTAACTTGATTTTGCGAAACTTCTTTCCTGTTGATGTCTCCGGTATTTGACATCCGTGCGAGAAACGGTGGTCGGCTGTTCTGTTTGCATCTAGCTCCCCCGATTCTCTCGCTGCGATTGGCTGAATGTGTGATGACGCATCATTGGTGCCGTAAAATCTGATACGTCATCATTTGTGGCGTAAAACTCCCGATTATGAACGATTCTTCGCAACAGAAAAGGTCGTTTATAATGCTGGAATACAAAAATTAGTTTCTAAGATAAATAGAAAATGGGGAGATATTCATAAGAACAAATATTCTTCGATTATCCTCAATGATTTAGCGAGTTTAAAGTTCTTCTGATAATTGCTTTTCGTTTGTTTTCCCGTCTGTCTTCCATGGCATATAAAAATAGAATGGTTCGAAGAACATGCTAAGTTCTGGTGCTTGCGATACGATACGTGTGCTCATGAGAACCGAGAATGAATAGCGAATCCTAAAAGAAGTAAAAATGGGATTTTTTTGGAATGAATATCAGTTAAACGAAAGAGTCTGAAAAAATTAAACAAATCTATAATATACACACAAAAATTGAGACATCCAAGGTGGTCTTTAACAATGGTCCATAGTTATTGGAATTAGTATAGTTGTCGCTACTTCTTCTAATTTTCTAAACGCCTTATTAATTGCTTCTTCTAGTTACCACTTATCAATATCAACAAAATGATCCGTAATGTGCCCAAATCTATTTTGGAATTCCCATCTCTGATTTGCCTTTCTTTTCTTTATTCCAACTATAAAGTCTCACTCTTTGACGTAATATTACAATAATCCATTTAAAAGCGAGAACCAGTGCGAAGTACCCTTTCTATATATGTAGAAAATAATCGTATGAAAACAAGATATAGTGTATCTCAGGAACTAAAATATTTTCCAATTAAATACTTATTTCGTGTTTTTTTGCACATTCGTAACCATTTAGATTCATTGTAATTTTCTGTCAAATTAAATAAATGTATTATTGAGTAAATGTCAGATTCTGTGTACTCCTTTACTACTACCATTCTAGCAATTTCTGACATCGCATGAAATATATTGCTTGCTTTCTCTGTGCTCATTAATCTTTTATGACGGTAATGCTAGTCTAGTTGCATGTCAGAAAAGTAGGTATCATACAGTCAAATTTGCGGAGTTATTAATAATTTTCTTACATAGAACAGAATTGTTAAGAAGAAAGTGAAGTCTTAGTCTGAAATGTTATTCATTTTATTTTGCAATACTTTTAACAAAGAAGGATTGAACAGTTTACATTTTAAATGGAACGTTCCAAATAATTCTAAATTAGAATTCACAACTTTTACCACCAATTACATCCGGCACTTTTTTTGAATTTCGATAACTTATTTTTAGCAGCAAATCGTCATTAATATTAGAATTTAAGTTTAATTTAGGTAATACTAAAGATGCTTTGATGATATCTGCTCAAAAAATCTATATGAGGAAGATAGTATCTAATTACATCCAATTATTCTGTCGCTTTTATATTCATAATTGAATGGCTAGCATAAGAATAATGAATATGTACTTCGACTTCAGTGGGACAGTGATAATTTACACACGTGAAAACAGTGGGACCAAATTGGTGCAGGGACTTGCCAAGCCGCAGTGGTGGTAGGTGATTGAAGTGTGTGTATAGAGGGGGTCAAAAGAGGGATTGAAAATTGCTTTGGGCTGAGGAATAAGAAGAGTACAAATTACACAAAGTGTAGCTGCAGGAACAAGTGTTCTAGAATTTGAAATCTTCCTTATATTAGAAACTGTTGTGCATGAGCATGGTTTCTAATTTTATTAATGCCTGAACCTACTTTCCATTTTAGAAAATAGAAAGAATTGTCGCTTTTTTTGAACACGTGTTTGTTAAATGTTGTAACGTGTTTACCAATGTCTGGTAATGTGTGGACAACGTATTTCCATTCTTGTTCATTATTGGTAATTTTTGACTTTCTTTTTTCCATTTGTTATTTGTTTGAAATTTCCTGCTAGTTTGTTCTAAGTGCAATAAGTCGTACTTCCTA
This sequence comes from Acheta domesticus, assembly GCA_031308135.1. Classification (NCBI taxonomy): domain Eukaryota; kingdom Metazoa; phylum Arthropoda; class Insecta; order Orthoptera; family Gryllidae; genus Acheta; species Acheta domesticus. Next base: position 57,136,935 of record JAHLJT010002406.1, read on the forward strand.
CATCTGTGATCGCAGATTCCATTAAGAAAACAGTTGGTAAAATTCAATATTAAAGATGATATTTTGTGTTGTGTGCAAAGTGTTGTTCAAAGGGAGATGAAGATTTTTCTTAGTGTACTGTCTACTTTAAGAGGTAGATATCTTTGAATATCTATCTCTTATTTACACACATATTAATTACTAAAATACACGGGTTTAGTATTGTTTTGGATGAGTGAAAGGGTCGTGTGTTTACGGATACTGAGAGTGTTGAAAGTTTGGATAATCTTTATCTTTGAACTTTTGGTATTTTCAAAGGACTGAAAATATACGGTGTATCATAACGCAAAATAATGCAAATACGAGTATACATTAGGAAGGTCATCGAAATATCAAAATCGCAACCTCACACTAGTAAGAAAAGTCATGAATTTAATATTTTCAGAAAACCCACCCACAAAAAAACGTTTATACTCAATATAGCATAAAGTCTTTCCCACAAACTCCTGATATCTTTACCCCGCGACTGAAAATATCCAATTAGTACATACTCCTTTCGGACAGCAATTCCTCAGTCTGTTTCGTGTATATTTCTTAATGTCTGCAAAACGTGTCATTTAAACGTCTGTCAAACACATTCTTTGCTTGCAATTACAGTAAAACCATCTGAAGTATTCAATGTTTCACATGTAATTATCATAATTTTTTTATTTGAGAGTGAAGGGAATGAATTCCATCTACAGATCAAAATGGAAAAAAATATGCATACACTAGCGCCGCTGCTCTTTACCTAGATGCCTCTACCTTCACTTCGCTGTCGAGCTATTCCGCGCTCTGAACCGTTGTGCTTCTCGACGCCCAGTCCTGCCCTTCCTATTTCACTATTAGTAACAATTGCTATCAATTACTATATTCATTTAGTGAAGTCAACTGAAAATCGGCTGTAATATCTAGGATTCCCACTAATAACACTCAAAATATGTTCACCGAAATGTTGAGTAAGTATTCCAGTCGAGGCTTTCCCACGTGTGCTCACCCCGAAAACAGCTCTTTCGAAAGTGTAGAACATGCTTCACGGCTAGCTGCCATTGAGTAGCGTTCATGTACGAGGTAGTCTCTTCCTCTGTGCAACACCGTCGTTGCCTTGCTCGGTGCAACATCGTTGCATAACCTTAGCTTACTTGAAGCGGGTGTACGAACCTACAGAGCATATTGTTCATACGGCGTCACAGGTCGAAAGACTATCTGATGAGTCCTGAACTAGAACGAAACGCTTTTGCTACCCTCACTGCTCATCCTTGCGCCTCTGCGCTAGGGTCACCCTGCACGCACACCTGTGCGGTAGGTGGATATCCAGCTGCCGAAGACCCGTGCGCGCGCCAGCGCTCGCCGCAAGGAGCGCTCGCGTCGCCGCGACGTCAGCACGCAGCGCTGCCACGTGCGGCGCCAAGGACACGGAGCGTCGCGGACGTCGCTTGCCTCCAGCAGCACCGCCAGGAAATGATGTCTGTCGCTCTATAATCGCCATATCGTGACTTGAGTGCAGCACTGACTTCCGCGCATAGCTGGAACGAGAACAGCCAGTAGTGCTCAGTTAGGAAGCACTGCGGTAGAGAGCTATGGAATGAGAACCGATATATCCATTGCGTTGTTCATGGGTATTGGTCCAATAAATGAAATTTATCTCAGTTAGCCGACTTTTTGGACTATTATTTCTCCATCCTCAGGGCTACTCATAACTTTTCCAATACTCAGAGCCAAGAGCTGGTATGACCCTAGACTACATACTAGTATACATGTTATGGGGATTATAGAGCCACAGACATTTTCTGTTGGTGCTGCTGGAGGCATAAGAATGTAGTTTATATAAATGGGTCACGCCAGCTCTTTTGGCTCTGAGAATTAAAAAAATCATGATTAAGCTTGTGTAATTTTCGACACACAAGGAAGCCCTGAGGGTGGAGAAATAATATTTTGAAACGTCGGTTCACTAACATAAATTTCAATTAATAGACCAATACCCATGAACTACACAATGAATTCCATTACAGATGGTCATGAAATACAGCAGAAGAAAGGATATAATACATCTTGGGGGAGGGGAGCAAGTTGCTCTCCAATGTCCCCTGAATAAAAAGTCTATTGTCACGAAACCGGAGCAGAACCGCGGAACGCCTGGGTACGTTCGCGATCCCTGTAGTCACTGATCATCCTCCTCATAAAAGCCATTTTACCATTAACGGCGTGGGTAGCACAGTGAAACTATATACATCAATTAATCGTTTCTAATCCATCACCAGGGCACGAACCAACATCCACACGCCCATCTGGGTACGCTTAAAGAACTATTTAGTTGGGTATGGATCTATAAAAGCTTCACATTCTGATGCTCAAACCCTCTGTCTGATAAACCTTTGGCGTTTAAGAATCACTGATCGGAGTCAGCCTGCGGCGGCCTTCTCCAACAGCTCCCGCAGCGTCTGCTCGTCCCCGCCGCCAGCGGCCACCAGGTCGAGGGGCGTGCGGCCGCCGAAGTCCCGCGCTGCTGCGTCGGCGCCGGCCGCCAGGAGCGCGCGCGTCGCCGCGACGTCCCCTCGCCGCGCCGCCGCGTGCAGCGCCGAGCGCCCTTGCGCGTCCGGGGCGTCGCGCGCCGCGGCGCCGCCCGCCTGCAGCAGCGCCGCCAGCGCCCTGGGGCCCGGCGCGGTCACGGCCACGTGGATGGGCGGGACGCCCGCGCCGTCCAGCAGGGTCGCGTTGGCGCCCGCCGCCAGCAGCGCGCGTGTGCCAGGTGCGTTGTCGTACTGCGCCGTCCAGTGCAGCGCCGTCCGCCCGCCGGCGTCCGCCGCGTCCACGTCCGCGCCGGCCGCCACCAGCGCCTCCAGCGCGCCCAGCGTCCGCTCGTACGCCGCCCAGTGCAGCGGGCGGAAGCCCGAGGCGTCGGCCGCCTCCTTGTCGGCCCCGGCCGCCAACAGTGCTTTGGTGCCTGGGAACGCAGCGAAACGGAGCTCCCAGGGATTGGCAGGGAGAGCTGCTTAGGGCGAATGGAATACACTAGGCTTGCACAAGGGCCCTAGAAACGCGCTCCACGACCGCCATGGCAGCCCTTCCGCGCCCCACCGGCTTATAGTGAAAGAATTTCACTTTTGGGGCAAGTGACCTCTCCCCCGAGCCCTCGGTGGGAGGAATGCCCTGCGGCTCTTAATACGGAAATACGAATTATGTTGAATTCAACTAAAGGCTTGAAATAACGGCTGTAGTTTCTGGAGAGGGGAGGTTTCATTTTGTATACTATTATTTCAGATTAAATTGCTAGACAACTTTCACACGTTTCACGGTCAATCTTTACTGTTGCAAGTGATTTTGAAAATATTTGTAATATAAATTACAAGAACAGAAAATTTAACCATTTTTCATTATTAATAATAATACACACTTCATAAATTTAGTTCAGAAATATCTGGTTGTAATACAACTGACCATGCTTTTTTAAAGGTTTATTTTACTTTTTGCTATTACTTTTTCTCCGACACCGTCTTCTGACATACGAGGCACGTTGTTGCTCCATTTCTCTCCGTGAATAAAAATTCGTGCACGCACTTAGCATTGAACCAACGATTCTGATCAGTAAAGTGAAGGGACAACTCGGCCGTGGGGGATTATGGCAATTTTCCTGGTTCTCGCGGGGCACGGGGCGCGGGCTTCCGGCGCACCAAGAAAGGGCTCAAATGAGCCGCTTGTGCACCTCTGGAATACACGATTGTTTTTAATTCTCTCGCAGAAGCTCTGAAACGGGAAAACGGACGACAGTTAGAATATTTATATCAAAGCATCAGTGATCGTCTAATAGATTGTTAAATTGTACCTGTTCTGGGAGCGGTGAATAGCTCATTTTTGCACGTATTTGATTAATAGAACCTGGGACACTATACAACGAAATATTATTTGCGGGAAGCACCTGTAACTTCTTAGAAATTATTACTCGTTGCCATTTTTCTCGACTTTAAAACCAATTTTCACAGCACTGAAAATACACACGCGCTTATGCTTGCTTTCATATGTGAACAATACGACGGCTAGGAAATCACTGATCTGGATTTTTGAATTTTGTGACAATGATCGGTCGCGTCTAAGTGGAACTCAGAGCTTTTCACAAGAATTCAAATAATGAGACGCCGACTTGCCAGGTGACCAGTAAGTGCTGCAGTATTGTGGACGTGTTTGAAAGCATTTAACAGTTTAAAAGCTAGGGTCAAAGAACGTATCTCCCAAAGCACATCAATAAAAGACGTGACTTCTCTCTTTTGTTAGAAATTATCGCGCGGAATTTCGGGAAAAATATTCTATCTCGGACGCGCCAGTGCCACGTTTGAAATGTATGAGCTGGCAAATAATGCCAAAGATTGTTATAAATAATTGATTTACTCGAATGGGGTCAAATTTGAGTCAATTGTGGCCGTTCATGTGCCAACAGTACCTTTCACGTTGTTGTACATTGCCGTCCAACTCAGAGTCGTCAGGTTCGAGTTGTCTCCAGCGTTCAGGTCCACTCCGGCGTCTATCAGCACTTGCAGCGTGTCGAACGTGTTTTCGTACGCTGTCCAGTGGATGGGATGATAGCCCGACTTGTCCACTGCTTCCTTGTCGGCTCCGGCCGCCAACAGAGCTTTGGCGCCTTCCACGTTGTTGTTTTTCGCCGCCAGAGCCAGCGCCGTCATGTCAGACTTCTCCCGAGCGTTCACGTTGACCCCGAGTTTCAAAAGCTCTTTCAAGGCGTTTATGCGCCCCATGGCGGTGGAGTGGAGGAGTGGGTTGTAACCGGCGTTGTCGGCGATTTCCAGATCAGCCGAACAGTCCGCCAAAATTCGTAGGCCGACCGCGTTGTCGTTGATCGCCATCCAAGTGGCAGCGGTGCGACCCAACTTATCTCGCAAGTTAACGTTCGCTCCGGCTTCGACCAGCTTGCGCAACACGCTTTCTCTGCCCTGTACTGTGACCCACGGTAGTAGGGAACCCATCACAGAGCTTTTCTTTAGAAGAGCTTTTAAGGCGCGAAAGTTTTTATTGGAAGCCACCCATTCTAGAGCTGTTTTGTTTTGGTTATCTTCTGCGAATATATTGGCGCCTCGCTCCAAAAGCAGTGTGAAAGCGTTCACGGTGCTATTGTTTGTAGCCCGATGAAGAACGTAACTTCCAGAATCGTCACGTGCTTGGATATCCGCTCCAGAGTTGAGCAACAAATTTATTCCAATGACGTTGTTGTACTGTGCAGCCCAGGACAAAGCTGTTCTGCCAACGCTGTCTTTCGCGTGGACGCTTACTCCAGCGGCCAGAAGCCTCCGCAAGGCGTCCTCGCGACCTCGCCGAGTCGCCAAATGCAACGGTGTGTACTTGTCTTTGTCTTCGGCTTCCTTATTCGCTCCAGCCGCCAGAAACACATCTATTGCTTCCACGTTGTTGCTGTCCGCTGCCAAATGCAATGGGGTTTTCCCCAGTCCGTCACGTGCGTCGAAGCTTGCGTTGGCGGCTAGAAGGATCTGCAGCGTCCGAGAAGTCCCGTTCCTGGACGCAATATGGAGAACAGAGGAATTGTTAGGTGCTGTTTTATCAATTGCAGCACCGGCTAATAATATTCGTTTGATGCCTTCCCAATGGTCGTTTTCTGCCATCAACAGAAGGGGCGTTCTTTCTTTGAAATCGCGTGCCTCCAAGTCGACGCCGTTTTCCACAAGGAGTTTTAAGGCGTCTTCTGTTCCCTGTCGGGCAGCGCAGTGAATGGGAGTGTATCCATCAGCGTCTTGCAATTCCTTATCTGCCCCAGCGGCAAGCAGAGCTGCCGCTGCGTTTACATTATTGGCAGTAACGGCGACGTGTAGCGCCCCTCTGCCTTCGTTGTTGACCGCGTCCACGTCCGCCTTCGCCTTGAGGAGCGCCCTGAGCGCGTCCAGCGTCTTCTCTTTCTCGGCGGTCAAGATGACGGCGGTGTCGCCCGCGTCGTCCTGCGCGTCCGGCTGAGCGCCGGCGTCGAGCAGCAGGCGCAGCGCCGCCGCGTTGTTGGCGACGGCCGCCCTCATGAGCGCCGTGCGGCCGCGCAGGTCGGCCGCCTCGACGCTGACATTGGCCGCCAGCAGCGCCCGCAAGGCGTCCTCGGCGCCGGGGCGCGTCGCCCAGAGGAGCGGGGCGGCGCCGTCGCCGTCGCGCGCCTCGGCGTCGGCGCCCGCGCCCAGCAGCGCGCCCGCCAGCGCCGCGTCGCCGCGCGCCGCCGCCCAGTGCAGGGGCTGGCGCCCGCGCCGGTCGGCCGCCGCCGGCCGCGCGCCCAGCGCCAGCAGCGCCCGCAGCGCGTCGGCGTCGCCGCGCCCCGCCGCCCAGTGCAGCGCCGTCGCGCCCCACGCGTCCGCCGCCGACACGCTCGCGCCCCCCGCCGCCAGCACACGCGCCGCCCCCGCCCCCGCGCCCGCCGCCGACCGCCCCGCCGCCCACATCAGCGGCGTCAGCCCCTGCACAACATAGATACATCATTATAATGTTTTTCATGTTCATCCACAAACACATCGATGTTTGAACAAAATTCTACTTTGAAAAATATCCACGTTTGAAAAATATGGACGTTTGAAAAGAATGGACGTTTGAAAAGAATGGACGTTTGAAAAATACGGACGTCTGAAAAACACGGACGTTTGAAAAATACGGACGTTCGAAAAATATCCACGTTTGAAAAATATCGACGTCTGAAAAATATGGACGTTTTAAATACGACGTTTGAAAAATACGGGAGTTTGAAAAATATGGATGTTTGAAAATATGGACGTTTGAAAAATACGGACGTTTGAAAAATACGGACGTTCGAAAAATAAGGACGTTCGAAAAATATCCACGTTTCAAAAATATCGACGTCTGAAAAATATGGACGTTTGAAAAATATGGACGTTTGCCAAATATCGATGTTTAAAAAAGCAAAACATGGGAGATTTAAAAACATCGATATTTATATATTGCCATTACCGCTTACGCAGTAGAGAGAAAATTATGTAACGCTGCGGGAAACACTGCAAATTTTCGGCGGAAAAACTCTTTTTACTTGTAACGAAAAAAGGAAATATCAAGCTGTTAAATTTAGAAAACGAGTGTAACTCGTGGTGTAGCAAAAATCCATTGTTTGTGAGTTGCTGATACCAAAAAATCTAATGACGGCAAAACGTCTTTGCGTCTATCCGTCTCTGAATGATTTCTCTAGAATTAATATTACAGAATCGATCAGGCTGTCGGCCCCTTGAATTTGAAACCGATATTTTAATTTTTGGAGGTTCTTTTTATGTGACCACTGGGACACATTCCCAAATGGCTCCAACGTTTTTCATTAAATTTTGTTGTTGGACAAAGTGAAAGACGTTTGAGAGAGAGGTGCAGATCTGATGTTCGTGAAAAACCTTATTTTTTCGAAATTTGCGAAAGTTCAACATTTTTTTTGAGTCTTCCTACAATTAAAATGTTAAAGACAGATTTTCCTCTTAAATGAAATAGGTTCCTTAAAGATAGATTTTGAAATAAGGTCATGTATAATTTTTCGAGAACTTGAGTTCTCTGCGCGCAATTTCAATACAAAGTACGAGCGAGAAAGTACGTGCTGTTTCAGCACGACTAGTCTGATGTTCGTTGAAAACATGAATTTTTCACAATTTGCGGAAGTTGAAAATTATTTCGGAGTCTTCCTACAATTAAAATATTAAAGACAGAGACTTTCTCCCCGAATGACATAAGTTCGTCAAAGATAGATTTGAAAATAAGGTCGTGTACAATTTGTCCGAAACTTGAGTACTTTTCGCGTAGTTTTACGTGGCGTTTTGGCGTCCGCACCTGCAGGTCGGCCGGGTCGGCTTGGGCGCCCGCCGCCAGCAGCGCCCGCAGCGCGTCCTCGCGGCCCGCGCGCGCCGCCCAGTGCAGGGGCGTGGCGCCGGCGGCGTCGCGCGCGCCGGCGTCCGCGCCCGCCGCCAGCAGCGCCCGCACGGCGCCCGCGCCCTCCGCGGCGGCGCTCGCCAGGTGCAGCGCCGTGCGCCCGCCCGCGTCCCGCGCCTCCAGCAGCGACGCCAAGGAGCAAGCGCCGGGCGCCAACAGCGCGCGGATCTAGGGAGGCCGAAAAACACGCATGATTTATTTTAAAAGTTCAAAAAGATCCAACAAAAAGGTTTCATCCTTTTCGCATGAACGTGTAACAACGTTCGCCATAAATTAAAAAAAAATCAACATCAAGTTATTTAATTTCTGAGAGCATATTTCTACATCAATAAAATTGTTTAATACTCACCTCATCGGCCTACGTCTTTACAATACAGGCCGAAAAGTATGGTAAAATTCTTTCTAGTGTGAGTACAGTTCTTGTTTTATGTAATACTATTTTGCACTAGATCTTGTTATTTATAATAAAATATGTACAGGTTGATTTCCTTTTTGTTCTCCTTTTTAACTATTTTTAATGTGTACTTTTTTATAATTTTAGTTATTCAAATATATATGTATTGGCCTGAAGATGAAGGTGTATCAGCCTTCGAAACGTAGCCACAAACATAAGTTTTTAATGTAAACTGTTATTAAAATTTGACTGTCCGAAATCTTTTTGTTGGATCTTTTTGAACTTTTAAATTAAATCTATGTCTCAGCCTTACAAAAGAATTTCAAGATGCGTGTTTTATATTTGAAACATCTATATTATGTGATCAAATATACCATCTCTATACCATCTATACCATACTATACCATCTCGATCACGTTTTTGTCCAGTTTCCCTGATCCATTGAGCAAATGCTGAGATGGCCCCTTGTTTTGCTTCAGGACGTAAATGTAGCTTCACTGTGCGCACGTTTTGTTGAGCTCTCCTTTTGCTTGTAGTTCATTTACCGTTGAAATTGAGTTTCTATAACTCGGGAACAAACATTTTTCAAATATTTTTATTTTTCTAAAATAATTATTTTCTAAATTCATTTTTTCGTTTTTTTATTTTCATTCTGGCCCTCAAGAAAATGTGCGCAGATAAATCTCTTTCCCCACACGTCATATACAGTTTTTACTGTTTTTGATAAATAAATAAATAAATAACTAAATAACTAAATAAATAAAAGTATACGGACACGGAGGCGGTGGTCTTATGGTGTGGTCGTGTTTTTCATGGAGGGGGGTTTGTACCTCTTATTGTTTTGCGTGACGGCACAGACCTACGTTGATGTTTTAAACTCCTTCTTGCTTCCTACTGTTGAAGAGCAATTTGGGGATGGCAATTGCATCTTTCAAGACGATCGAGCACCTGTTCATACTGCTAGGCCTGTGGTGGCGTGGTAACACGACAATAACATCCCTGTAACGGACTGGCCTGCACACAGTCCTGACTTGAATCTCATCGAACCCCTTTGGGACGTCTTGGAAAGCCGACTTCGTGCCAGGCCTCCTCGAAGTATATTAATACCTCTCCTCAGGGCAGCACTCCGAGAAGCATGGGCTGCCATTCCCCAAGAAAGCACCTGATGTCTGCGAGAGTGGAAGCTGTCATCAAGGCGAAGGGTGGGTCAACACCCTATTCAATTCCAGCATAACCCATGGAGGGCGCCACGAACTGGCAAGAGATCTCGGCTGTCCGGGTGGCGCCGCGGACTAGGCTGTGTAGCCGATGTTTCGACCATCATTTACGCGTTCTTCATCAAGGCTGGTCTGCCTGGGCCAGCCCTGATGAAGGCGGCGAAAATGATGGCCGAAACGTCCGCTATACAGCCTTGTACGCGGAGTCACCCGGATAGCCGAGATCTCAACTCTGGCCGCGGAAGCCTAAGACTTCACGAACTGGTAAGTCATTTTCAGCCATGTGTTCGGATACTTTTGATCACTTAGTGTACGTTTCGGTGTACTTTTTAGCAATGTATCGAAAGATCTATACTTGGGTTTTTCGTTCTTGGCGCACCAAGGTCACGGACGAAAAATGGAGCGGAAAGGCTTTCTCCAATAGGGAGCTGCTATTCACTACTGTGTTGTGACGTGGAAGCTCCCTACTGGAGAAATCCTTCCTTCTCCATTTTTCTTCCGTGACCTTGGCGCGCCCAGAGCGAATAACCCAAGTAAATGTATGGATGTTTTGGTAACATTCCCCATCATACCAACCCGAAAATTGGGCGAAGTATAAGCGACTGAAGAACTTTCTGAAGTAAGAGAAATCTGATTGAGCGAAATGAGAGCTGAAACATAAACTTTGTATTTCTGCAAATGCAATGCGCGCGCCAGTTGTCTAATGTCGATCTGATCTTCTGTTTCTCTCATCTGTTACAGGATCGGCCATAGATGCCCATAAAGGTAGGAATGGCTGCACCGCAGTGGCGTGAACGCGCATTGCACTTTCGTGCGTTCACAAAGCTGCACAACTGAACTCGCTAGTAATTCTGCGTGAGTGCACGTACGGCGTCGGCGTGTCCCTCATGAGCGGCGGCGTGCAGCGGCGTGCGTCGCAGGCGACCGGGCGCGTCGGGGCGGGCGCCGGCCGCCAGCAGCGCGGCCAGGGCGCGGCGGGCGCCGGCGCGCGCCGCCCAGTGCAGCGCCGTGTCGCCCTGGGCGTCGCCCAGCGCCAGGTCGGCGCCGCCGGCCGCTAGCGCCTCCACGGCGGCGTCCGCGTCCGCCCGCGCCAGCTGGTGCAGTAACGGGCCCTCTGCCAGTGGCGCCTGCGCCAGCGCCTGCAGCACCACGCGCGCCAGCTGCTCCTGCAGCGGCAGCTCGCCTTCGCCCTGCGAATGGCGAAAAACATCGATATTTTCCACCACAGACATCGATATATCAACATCGATATTTTGCTTTCCACGTTTTCTGTACATCGATATTTTGTTGCAAAAACATCGATATTTTCCACCAGAGACATCGATAAATCAACATCAATAGGGAGTTTTTGCACCCTCGAACGATAAGTACTATCGATCTTCTGTTCATGTGCAGTGCAAGATGCGCATCACTTTAGTGCATCTGCACATGCGTAGAAGATCGATAGTGCTTCACGTTCGAGGGTGCAAAAACTCTCTAATATTTTGCTTTCCATGTTTTCTTCACATCGATATTTTGTGGCAAAAAACATCGATGTGTGAGTTTATTATTCTTGCAATGCTTTTTAAAGAAGGTTTATGTTATTTTTATGGAATTTTGTATGGTATATGTAGAATACTGATTAAAAATTAAGATGGTAATAGAGCGAAACACGATGTCCTCTAATTTTAGTACCCTTCTCTACATTCAAAAATAATTTTTATTAGCACAGTAGCCTACTACTAAAATGCTAAAATGCAGCTAACCAAAGAGTAAAATATATCCCATTTGGGTACGGTGATTAAAAATGGATAGAAAAATAGCACGTTTATCAGTCTATATTTAAAATATCGATGTTTTAAAGATCGATGTTTTTATGTCGATGTTTTCATCGACATCGAAAACGCTTTAGCGATGTATCGAAACATCGATATATCGATGTTTTGGTAAAAGGCAGTTTTTGCACCCTCAAACGTTAAGTACTATCGATCTTCTGCTCAGGCGCAGTGCATGTTTCGCATCACTTTGGTACATCTGCGCATGCGCAGAAAATCGATAGTACTTAACGTTCGAGATGGCAAAAAACTCCCTAAAATTTGCCGTGAGTACCTCGCCCTCGCCCTGGAGCAGTCGGCTGGCGGCGTCGTCGCCGGCGGGCGGCGAGGGCTGGCTGCGCGCCGCGGCCAGGACAACGCGCACCGGCGCCCACGCCCACGCGGCGTACGCCTCCGGGCCCCAGCGCGCGGGTGGCGCCTCCGCCGCGGCGTGCCCCAAGGCCCACCACGCCGACTCACGGTGGCCTTGCGTCACAGTCACTTGGAAAGGGCTTTCGGCGCCGTTCTCCGCCTGCAAACAACATAAGTTATTATAGTATAATGCAATGGTGTCAAGGTCTTCGACTGGTGGCAGTGGCACGCATCGTGGCACTGTGGCATGCCACGAGTTTCTCTGCGTAACTAGCGTCGGGAAAGGGAACTATTAGTAGTAACCCCGCCGTTTACAATAGGGAAAGCGTTGCCTCTGGTGGCGGGGTGATGAACTGCGTGGAGGCACGATTTCGCAATGGGACTCGTGCCATGGACTCCCGCTCGTGGCATCGACCTCGACAAAAATGATATGATATTTTGAAATTATTAACCCTTTGCACTCGTAAACAACAAGCATAATACTTCTAGAGCTCGTACGGCATGTCAAAGATCCCACAAGGATAATGGCTAAAAGGTCGTAGCAGTATGTATTGTGATACGTCCTACAACTCGTAGCTCAAATGCCACACCAAAATCCCTAATTAACTCGTAGGACATGCCACAGATTTCCACGTATTTTCCTGGTATGTAAAATAAAGTTTTCATTGTTGAATAGGTCTTGGCTACTATTCTATTTTTAAACAATGTTGACGCAATAACGGGAAAACGAGCTGGAACGGGGGAATGCCGAGTATTGGCTTCGAGCTGTGCCACCTTTTTCCATTGTCACCTTAGTTGCCTTACGAGTTGAAGGACCTCGCAGAGGTCAGAAACCTCCGACCGCAGAGAGAATTCATGGGTTGCATGTCACACATGCACTACGAGTGCAAAGGGTTAAGTCAATAATTGTCAAACCATTTTTTTGTCAGATCCAAATTTATTGTAAACTATCTTGAAGGTGAAATGTCTCAAACAATTTTACAGACAACCAATTTGTTGCATAACTTCCTTTATTTATCAAGTTTGAACAATAAAGGAGGTTACGCAACAAATTGTCTGTCTGTAAAATTATTTGGGACTTCTCACCTTCATGATTGCTTAAAAATATTCATAAAAGACAAGCTGATTTCAAGTTTTCCAGAAATTCTGTTGTAGGGAACTCGTATGTTGAAACTCGAACTGAACTCGTATGTTAGAATTTTTTAAATTCAAAAACATGGTCATTAATAATGCATCAGTAGTGCTTAGTCAGTCTTCAAATTTATTTTTTACAAAAAAACATTTTTGGATACATATCCCTGATGTAATGATAAAAGTGCACCACTAATATCTACACATATCTGCAATGAGAACCGCTAGACGTTCTCAGGTAGAAGGCATTGCGGTAGGAAACTCTGAAGATACAGATATAATAATCTCTAAATGGGATAATACGTCCCTGTGTCAGCTGTTCTGTGTCACGATGAAATCGTTAGCATAACTGCGGGACACAATCAGGAGGCTTGTAGTCACTAATCGCCTTCCCTCGGAAGCAACTTCATCATTAGGGACGTGGGTATCGCCGAAAAACTAAGTAAACCAATTAAGCCTTTCTAATCCTTCACGAGAGCGAGAAGCAAAGTCCTACATCTCCCTGTGGTGACGCATAAAGGACTATTTGATTTAGTATGGATTTCCAAAGCCTCTTCTGATGCTCTAATTCTCCAATTGGCTGACAAGCTTTCGTTGTCCATACAACACTGCCCAAAGTTTTTTTTAGATTATAAGTAACCATTTATTGAAAGAAGCATGGCACATCGATGCAAATAGAGACAGGGTAGGAAAAGAAGGAAGCTTAATTGCATATTCCTAAAAGAACATGCCCTTGGAATTGATCGGAAGAAACGATATAAATGACAGATACGTGCAACCGGCCACTAACATTCTCATCCAGGCAATCAGTGGCATGATTCGAGACATTTACTTATTTCGTAACAAAAGTTCTCCACCTCCGTGACTCTAATTATACTTCCCAATAGAATAAGGGAAATCGAACGAAAACATCAATAGCAATAGAGATTAGGGTCATTGGCCCACTAGCGTATTACAATAGTTGTTACATATTCAGTTTTTTAGAATTATGTGAAATATACCTTTATCATCGTCTCATCAGGAGTGTGGTTGTAATTATGGCCTGTTCCAAATTTATATTAAGATTTGGGCGCCAGAAACAGGTTACATTAATTACTACCAAAGTTTTCCCATCTAATTTAAACAAAATTGTATAAACATCCAGCTAGCTTGGGTCGATGGGTCCGGATACAAATACTCGCTATCGCCTCGATAGCCGATTACCTGATCTTCCAACTATACAGTATGGCGTGGAATTTGAAATGTAATAATTATATGCTTCCAACTAATTAAAGATTATGATTGACAAATGAAAACTCCTTTCATTTCCAAAGAACAAAATTCAATAATTTATTTAACGTTAAGTTCTAACAATTAATTTTATGGTCATGACCTTTTAAATACGTTATCTTTTTTGTACTGCAGTATTTCTTTACCGTTTTGCTTGCCGACGCTCCGTAGTCGCTTCTCACTTGACCGTTGTTGGTTCCAAATTTCGCTTCTTTCTTCCGGTCTTGCGCTGCTGCTGACACGTCCAGTCCACACTGCATAAACTATTTATCAGTTCTTATCCGACGCTCCCGGTTCCTAATCTTTCCCACTGGTTATGTAAAACATTAAGTTCAACTGCAATATCCGAAAAACTGTACAAGTCCTCCGCGAATTCACTTCTGGCAAATAATTCTCAGAGTCCAAAAAAAACTATTACTTCTCTCACAAAAAAATATACAAGTCCCACTTTCCTAATATAATGTCCGCAAACGATCTTTACACCACGTCGTTTACTATCAAAATCCGCGATCTTCACTCCACGACACCCAGAATCAGAATGTTCTGTTCAATGCGTTCTTTAACCCTTTATGGTTCGGTAAGCGTCTCTCATTCAATTTTTTCAAAACACAGCGGCAAAATTAGACTGTCTAATCTTCATTAGCCAACCCGTGCGTCTCTTACGAACTCAAGTAGCCGCGACCTCCGTCAGTCATTCGTTTCTGAACCAACCACATCTTATCTTCTTTAGCTATCTAGCCCGCATCCGGACATCTTCAAGGCCTGTGTAGTTTGTTGACCTTGCCAACCTCTGCGCTGTCGTTGCTAAGGCCGCATACCGCCATATTGCATACCCATTTATCCACCCCATGTACAGCTAATATTGTTAAATAAAATTTGTCATATTCTGGTATATCACAACTTCCCCTCTCCAAGCGTCATTTGGTTTGCTACAACATAACTAAATGACAAGACTACATTAAACACTTTCTTCTTGCTTCACTAGGCTGTATTCACTGACACTTTGCACTTTACACAACACATGTCTTGTTTCTTGCAGCCTTAAACTATTTACATTTGTTTTGTGAATATGCCAACATAGTTTTGAACCATCTCATTGAGTATAAATTATTGCCTGCTATTTACTTCCGTCTTATATCCATCACATGTTAATTAAAAATTTTTTCACATTCTAACAGAAATAGACGTAACGACAAAACAAACACCATTACACACTATTATATACAGATACTATTTACAATGATTTATTCCTGGACAAGAATATTCAGTCATGGGTATCGTCCCTTTTATACGGTTTAATGTTCCTATAATTATATGTCCACATCTGTTTACCATTTTCATCCTTTAAGATTACAGCGTTTTTACTTAGCACCTTGTCAATCCGGTACGGTCCTTTATACAAAGGAAAAAATTTATAAAATAGTTTTTTGTCTACCGACGATACTTGTGGTACTCTAATCAATACTTCGTCATTCGCATTATATTTACCTTTAAAATATTGCTTCTGCTTCATCTTCCTTCTTGCAGCTGCTTCCTTCAAATTATCATAAATTATGCTCATATTCCTATTGTTCTCTGAGATCCCACTGATTTCTGAAGGTATTTCTATTCCCTTAAACGGATCTTTTTCTCCTGTTCTCCCCATATGAATTTCTGTTGGTGTATTTCGCGTACTCCCATGAGGAACATTATTCAAGACATAATTTAATAAAGGAACGGCCTCCATCCATCGGTTGTGACATTCCGAAATGTAGACTCTAAATAATCGTGAAATTTCTTTCATAATTCTCTCACTGGGGTTAGCTTGAGGATTCTGCACCGTAGTATAACATATTTGTACCCCAATTTTTCCCATCTCTTGTTCCCATTTTCCGCTGGTAAATTGTGTTCCCAAATCACTAATAATTTTTCTCGGTACACCGAATTCTTCAAAAAATTTGCGACATTGTGTAATGCAACTCTGTGCATTCGCCTTTCTAATGGGATATAATTTCACTATTTTAGAAAAAACGTCCATTATTACAAACAAATATTGATTTCCAAATTTAGATTTCGGCATCGGCCCATAGAGATCCACGGCGTATATTTCCCTAGGTGACATAGGTATTACGGCTTCTCTACTTCCTTCATACTTTTTGTTGGGCTGTTTTGTATTCTGACAAATGTCACACTCACTAATTTGCTTGCGAATTTGTCGCCCCATGCCTTTCCAATAACATTTCGATCGAAGAATAGTTTCAATTTTATTACATCCGAAATGGCCGAAATGTTGATGGGTAGATCGAATAAGCTCTCGTCTATGTGCCTCTGGTATCCAAATTTGGTACTGTGCTCCCCGATTCTTAATTCGATGTAATAATATCCCCTCGTACATTTTCCACATTGAAAATTTCGAATCATCCTGTCGTCGGTCGTGGTCCTCCGCTAAAAAATGCTCAATTATTCGTTTTCCCATAGGATCCTCCCTCTGAATCTTCGATAATTCCTCCTTTGTCCATTTCGGTTGTATTTTTACTAACTGTATAGCGTTTATATCTGATCCGGTACTATACTCCATTTCCTTAATTTTTATTCTTGACAAATAATCGGGTAAAACATTCTCGCGACCTTCACAATATTGGATGTCAAAATCAAATTGTTGAAGCCATAATGACCATCTCAACAATCTGTCATTATTTAAATGGCTCCTCATTAGAAAAATTAGAGCTTTATGGTCGGTAATGACGGTGAACTGTTGTCCAATTAATATTGTTCTTAACTTCTGTGTAGCCCACACAATCCCTAATGCTTCTCTTTCACTAGTAGTAAAATGTCGTTCACTAGGGGTCAACACGCGACTTTCTAGGGCGATTATTTTCTGCTTACTGCCTTCATCAAGTTGAAAAAGTACGGCTCCCATTGCAAATCCACTACTATCTACTTGTAAATACATTCTTTTGTCAAAATTTGGATAGCTAATCATAAATGTTTTATCAAAAAGTTCTTTCTATTTCTCAAACGCGTCTTGACATCTGGCGTCCCATACCCATTTCTTCCCCTTTCTCAACAGTTCTATTATTGGGTGTATAATTTCCGAATAGCCTTTACAAAATCGTGAGTAATAATTACACACCCCAATTAATCGTCTAACTTCCCTTACATTCCGCGGTCGTGGAAAATTCTTAATTAATTCTCTCTTCCGATCTTGTATTGATATTCCTTGATCAGATATGACGTGCCCCATAAATTCTATATTCTTCCTTCCAAACTGACATTTCCTAATATTCAATTTCATATTATATGCCCGAAAGATCTTAAATAGTTTTTCTAGTTTTCTTAAATGCTCGCGCATATTACTAGAAAATAATACAATGTCGTCGACATACATAAGAATTGTTTCCTTCAGTTCGGCCGGAATCACATCATCTAAGTAACTAATTAAAGCTGCGCCACTATTCTTTAATCCGAAAGCCATTCTTTGAAAACTGTACGTATTGCCTTCGAATGCAAAGCTAACAAATTTTTGGGATTCTGGGTGTAATCCAATTTGCCAATATGATGCAGAAAAATCTAGTCCTGTAAATATCCGAGCTCCTTTTATTTTCAACATCATCTCCTCCAATTTCGGCGGTTTTTCATGACGAGCGATGGTTTTGCTATTGAGTTTTCTAGCATCGATACAAAATCTGATTTTATTATCTTTCTTTCGGACTATTAGTATCGGGCTCACATACGGTGTCATAGATTTTTTTATGATACCATCCTCCAGCATCGTGTTTATTTGTTTACGTACTTCGGCTTTAAATACATGTGGGATCGGGTATTGCTTTACATTGAATGGTTCCTCATCCATCAATTCAATTTTAAATTGATATCCTTTTACGGGCTCCTTTGAACCTTCAAAAACATCTTGATATTCGCTAACTAACGTTTCAACGGAATGGCTAACATCTACTCCATTTTCGTCGACCGCATACTTGGCTGCTGCGTGAATCTGGTCCCTGGTCTCTTCAATTAGTTCCGCAATATCACAAATACACAAATCTTCGCCCTCCTGATCTTTGATCCCCAAACAATGTTGTTGCCCTTTGTCAGTTCGTAACAATATATTCCTGTTACCTACATCGACCTTGGCGTCACACATCTTTAGGCCATCAATCCCCAAAATGATTGGACGAATCAAATTTTTTATAATTATCGCAGGGAACTGTATCATCACCCCTTGGACTTCCACCTCCACCCAAATTTGCTGACTTCTTGTTTCGATGCGCCTCCCGTTAGCCGTACGAATATTTAATTTTCTAGCAGGTAATTCTTCAATCTTATTCCCTTCTTTCTTTAGTTGTTTATATAATTCTTCCGATACCGCACAAACATTTGCACCTGTGTCAATTAAAATGTCTACCGGTATAGGCCGAAATATCCCCTTCAACACCAAACACGTGCTATTTTCCGCCCGTTCGTTTGTATCTTCCCTTAACAAATCTTCTGCTGCTACCTCAATGCTATTCAACTCTGTAATAACCATCATCTCATCAGTCTTATCGTTCGAAATAACCCGCCTATTTACTTCGAACAGTGGGAGTTTTCCTGCTCTATTGCATTAATTTCTATCTGTTCGTGTCTCTTATCATCTTTGAATCTTCGCGAGTAACTATTTCCTGTCTTTTTAGATTCTCTCTTGGCATCATTTCCCCACTCGCCCTTCCCTTCTAAACTATCATTTCCTTGGCGATTATCATTATCGGCTATTTTTCCCGTTCCATTATTCTTTCCATTCATGCTATCATGGTATCCGTTACTATTATTCCGTTCATATTCGCCATTGAATGTCCGATCGAAGAGGCTTAGCCGTTCCACTAAGTCTTCATAATCTACAGGTAACGAATTCCATAGCAAATTCTGAATACTGACCGGCAATTGACGAATAATAATTCTAGTTAATTCATTATTATCTATCCCTTCTTCGCAAGCCTTGAATGCAGCAATTTTGCGTGTTGCAAAATCACACATGGTTTCCGCCCCACCTTTCCTATATTTTTCACTCATCAATTTATATTTTAAATCAAATTTGTGATTCTCATTCCAGTAACGTTTCAAAAATTTCTCTTTCCATTCTCTATAACTCGTTGGTTCCGGAATTAATGATGTCAACCAATTATGGGCTTTAGAGGACATTGCCTGCTCAACCATAAGCAATTTCAACCTGTCAGGGATATTATTAATCATAAAATAGCTTTCTAATTTTGAGATAAAAGTCCACGGTTGCTCCTTGATATCCCCATGGAATTTTAAGTAACTTGGCAAAACTAACGCGGATGCTGTAGTTATTACATATCCCTGCGTGCGTGTTAGGACTTCATTTTCCAACTGATCTATTTTGCCTTTAATGTCTGCTATCTGTTTTTCCGATTCCAATTCTTGCAAAGTTTTAATATTCCTTAGCCCCTCTTGTATCTGTTGTTCTACCTTACTATCTGTAACATCTATTTTTAATTCAATATTTTCTATTTTGTCTCCATGTTGTTGCGATATCTCATTTAAATATTCTATACGCGATTCAACGTTCGTCATTTTTTTACATTGTTGGTTTTGTGTATGTCCTAATGCTGTAACATTTTCCTGTAAAGCCACGACTTCAGAATTAATTTTATTAAAACATTCCTTTTGCTCTTCCTGTATTTGATTTACTTGACAATTAAACGCATCCATTTTTGAATAAATATTACTAAATTCATTAGCTGTATCGGCCCGTAACTGCGATATCTCCTCACATATTGCTTCACGAAAATTCTTAAATTCCTGTGCGTGATTATTCATTCCTATTTTTATATCTTCTAATTTAGCATTATTATTTTCCAGTTTAGCGTTCATGTCTAAAGTCAATCCTTCCAATTTAGCATTCATGTCTGCCTTCATTTCAGCTAACATTTTAATTATTATCAAGTTACTAGAATCCGTATTGTCTACTGGAGCTGCCGCTACTTCCTTTTCTTTCTGTTCTACCTCAACTAACTCTCGCAAAATGTTTCCTTCGGAATTCATACCGTTAGCCGCCATATTATCTATTTCGACATTTTCGGAACGTGCTGTCTTACTTCTAGTCTCCATCTTGAAATTATAATACAAATTAAAATTGTCACTATCAAATTCTCCTCAATGAAATGGTTTTGGCTTTTCTTATAATTACAGTTAATTTCATCTGTCAATCAATAAATTTCAGATTCCTTTCGATCAATTTGTTATAATTTATAATAATTCCTTTAAACGTACTTCACTTTATTATAAATTATAACAAAATATGCCCCACGTTGGCGCGCCATTTTGAAATATACCTTTATCATCGTCTCATCAGGAGTGTGGTTGTAATTATGGCCTGTTCCAAATTTATATTAAGATTTGGGCGCCAGAAACAGGTTACATTAATTACTACCAAAGTTTTCCCATCTAATTTAAACAAAATTGTATAAACATCCAGCTAGCTTGGGTCGATGGGTCCGGATACAAATACTCGCTATCGCCTCGATAGCCGATTACCTGATCTGCCAACTATACAGTATGGCGTGGAATCTGAAATGTAATAATTATATGCTTCCAACTAATTAAAGATTATGATTGACAAATGAAAACTCCTTTCATTTCCAAAGAACAATATTCAATAATTTATTTACGGAACTTACGGTAAAAGAGTTATAAATAAAAAATAAAAGAGTCATTCAATTTCGCCTTACTTTACGTGGAGAAGTTCAGGACATGAGGCCTACTCATCCGCCTGACCACGCAAATTTCCCTCCGCTCCTTTCGTCATCTAGCAGCGACATAATGTATTAGTTGGGCACGCTAATCGGCGATTAGTATTTAGCTCAGAGGCATATTTTAGCCTTTTTTTGTTATTTAAGGTCACATCAACTACAGATCATTAGCGACCACTATTGGACTTAACGTTATGGTATGAGGATGAAGCAATATGGTGATGATAGGGGGTGAAAGGACAAAAACATACAACCATGCCCGTTTCGAACCCGCGACCCCTCGGTCCGAGATCACTACGGCACTACTGGCTTAGCGATCTCGGCCACGGGGTTGACATATTTTAGCCTTGATGCAATGCAAGCAATAAATCTACAACACGGGACAGTCGGGTTTACTTTCCCTCGATAGGAAGACCAAAGATGATTTTTTTGGCCCTTAAAAATCCACTGCTTCAATCAGATTTGATCCCGCGAACTTGGGTAAGAGGAACTGGGTGATACCCTAACTGCTCCAGCACTGAAGCAGCTTTGAACCCCCGAAACCGGTTAACGGGTGAATGCTCTGTAAAATTAAATCCTCCAACAATGCCTGTCCTAAGCAGATTTCATATTCGTATTGCCAGGGAACAACATTAGTAACAGATAAATATGGGAGCGTTGTTGGGCTAGTCTTTGGCGGGGAATATGGAAGTCAAAAACAGTTGGCAGCGTTGAGTGGTCATGTATTGCCTAATTGAAAAATGCCGAACAATTCAGCTCATGGTGGGGGAAGGGTCGTGAACAAGTATCCAAGGATCAAGCATTAGAATCAACAATAATGTGACGAACCACTATGTTTTGCACATATATTCCAATAAATGCCGCAAGGATTACATTTCTGCTTTATTTTCATTCTTGTACGTTGTTTGTCTTGCAGTTTGGCCTTTAAAATAAATAAAAATAGAAAAATCAATTAAAATTTGTGTAGAAAAACCGTAATTAGAATTGTAATTTCAGGTTTCGATTGGAAATTAATGTAATTTAGATTATTTGTCTCTGTGATAGTCACTGTTACACATACCAAGGGATTTCAAGCATGCGTATAAACTTGTGATCAGCGGCTCGTACGTGAAACTGTAGTATCACCCCGGTATCACCGTTAAATGGCAATTTCAATCTTTTTCCTGAACTTCATAATCATAAAGCACCTACTTTATATAATAAGGCAAAATAATGAGAGGTAATTAGTCATAAGGACCCAAAACGACGTAACCCACCAATGTTAAATTGAGTGATATTTAAGGAACATTTTCTCAGAAACTGCTAACGTAGTGGGTTCAAATTTTTACTAGAGGAAGATGAGAATACTTTGTAAACCCTGAATAAACAATTTTTGAAATAATAAATTATTTAATGAGACACATTTTTTGTGTATGTTAAATGTTTTTTCTTGAACAACATGGCATTTTGTTGAATAAAATGTCCAAATAATAACTCAATTTAAAACATTTTATTCGGCTTATGTTTAAATTTTGTATTTGTATGTATTTGTAGAAATAAATCCTGCAAATTTCTACCTATCATAATTAAAAGCTGAGATAATGTTCCTTATGTATTAAAAAATAGGCTTACGGGAATCTGGCTCCAAACTTCAGACATCAAACGAGCCTGCACCACAGATTACAATTAGCTTAATAAAGTTTGGAATTAGCTTCAATCCAGATGTTGGACAATTTTTCAAATCACATCTTACAAAATACCTGATACAATAAATATATCAATACGTTCAAAATGTTCACGGCCCCAAAGAAATGTACTGCATTTATCATTTCCAAATACTATTTTTTTTCTGACGAACATACTTGTGGCACTGTAGCACAGTGAAGGAAAAAATTATAGTTAACGTTTTGACATGATTCAAAAACCATTTCAAACAGAAAAGTCCAAAGATTCAAAATAGCAAATAAAAAAATCGTAATTTTGAACCCAAAACTCATTACGGTCCCCTTAATCGGCTTGAAAGTAAATACTATTGAATATTAAATGTTCCTTAAATTAAAAATTAGGTATTAAAATATAGTACAAAACGACTGATGTTGGAATTTTTCAGTAAAAATTTCCAAAGGAAAATATTGCTCGTAACACCAAACAATTGTGAAACCAAATTATTGGCATGCTCATATTGTGATGACATCGATTTCACCGATAAGTGAACTATTGATACATTTCATTTTCGACATATATGCTTGCAAAAACAACAAACTCACAATCACACACACAGAAAGGCGTAACTGATATGAATATATCGACATGACTTCGAGAGAAAAGAAAAGACAAAGAAACGGTGGACGAGATTTACATGGAAGTACACCTTCAAAATTGACATCGCTAAGTTACATTGAGTCTGTATGCAGTCGCATCAATACGAACCCCAGACACCATTTCAAACAATGGTCCAAGATAGTAAAGATTAACGGTATTTGGTTATGGTAGATGTTACTACTTTAATACGTTTTGTGTGCAATAATATTGGGACAATGCATGCAACAAATGCGTTGTAATTTTTTAATACTGAAATATTGATATTTAGTTAGTATCTAAGTTAGTTGTTTGAAACCACATCATAAAAGCAGTCTTCATTACTTTAAGCCATAGATGTAGAAAGAGCAAAATTATTAAGATGATTCTGCAAGTAATACGTCACCAGTCAATTTCTCTGGATCGTCAGTTGCTCACCTTAGCGAAGCAACTTGAGGCAGTCAGATACGTCAGTACAGCGCTAGCCAGGGGCAGGCTCATCGAGTAAGGATGCATTTTATATTCTGCTGCTCACAGTGACGGTCACAACTACAAGAAAATATGACACAATTCAATAAGTTACGTTGAATATTTTACTGATATTTTTGGATGTCTGTTCTGACAAGCAGATTTTTGATATATTAAATTTTAATCTAATTAAAAACAGCGTTAGCAGCATTTTTTTACGATTTTCCTCCAACATCAGACTAAGTCAATAGCCGTGAAAATGATTCACGTTAAGCTGTGGATGTATAAAGTTAACGAGAGACAATAAATAACTGAAAAAAGTCTTGAATCAAGAATATCTAAATATTTATACACTTAGTAGTTTCTTTTATACACAAGAGTCTAATGTGAACTGTTTATACCTGTGCCACGCTTTCTTCCTATTAATGTTTATTCATAAAAATAAGTTGGAAATAGTTACCTTCGTATATTAAGAAACCTATGAATGCATACGTTTGTTCTGTTTTGGTATGAAATGTTTCTTGATTTATTTTTAGATAAATAAGATTTAATATGTTGAACGAGCAAAAGCAGAATATTTTGAATGTTGTACGTGTTGATGCTACAATTGACAGAATGAACTGCTTTTGGAAGGAAGTGTATTTTTTTGTATTGGTATGACATAAACCTTAGTCCTTCGTTTGGGCACTGACAATCATTTAAAAACTAACAAAGGGAGGGTTATTAAAATTTGTTTAAAGGTTTTTTGACGAATAAAAAATTGTTCATTCGTGATTTCTCTCTGCTCTTTGTTAGGATTTTATTAATAAGATCATCGCAAAGACGTTGATTTTTAAAACCATTTTGGATTTCTAACCAGGACAGTTGAACTAATTGCGATTTTTTAAAAGCACACATTTGCTTTCATTCTACGTGTTTCAAGGAAATTCTATGAATTTCTTAATGCGCTTTTCTGGTAAGCTTTTTAATTTCTTTTACGGAGTAATTCTATATGGATTCCAATTTTTCACGCTGTATTTCTTACTAGGAGGGATAAATCATATGTTAATAATGATATTACTAGTTCATATGTTTTTATATATAACAGTACTTATGTATATTTTATTTATGTATATTTTCATGTATATAACAATTGTTTATGTATATAACAGTTTTTTCCCGATTGAGCTTGGTCGCAGTGACACTAAATTTTATATTGTTGTTGTTGTTGTTACAGGTCAAGCACTTATTTCCTTAGAATGTATCCTGCACTCCACCATGTAAATTGTGTTCCTGAATAAATAAGAGATTTCTTGTCAGTCCATAGCAAACTCATGTAACCTGCATTCAGAGATACAAAATTTATTCTGATGTACATCAAGCAACATTTTTCTCTTATTGCTCAACTCTCAATAAACAACATTGTTCTGTTGGTGAGTCACTTCATTTCATGTCGAGTGCTGCAGAAGAGGTACGAATTGACGTATCACTCGTTTACGCTGATGAAGAAACTAACAAACTTAACTATTGTAAAACTGTGTACAGAAAGGAAATTGTTGCAGGTTTTTAGAAAACGTCGTTAGGAAAATTTGGCTTTGATTTCAAGTCTACAGTATTATATTAGGTGTATAGAATGCAATATGACTATAATAATATTCACATGTGTTAAAATACATAATAGTTGTCAAAACGTACTAATTTTAAAATATTGCGACTTATTGTGACACTACCATTGCATTACAATATTAAATTTTATTTCGTGGTGCAACATTTGCTTGAATTTGGCTAGGAAAAAAAATAACTTTGAGCAAACAAAACGTTTTGTGCAAAGCTAGTGAGCGACGCGGCGCCAACCCACCCACCTTCATAGCTTCATGCGGACACCAACTCACCAACCCAATGACAGCGCGGTGCGGAGTTTTCGGCAACACACAACTGCTGCCACCAGAGCCCTCTCTTCCCACACGCGCGTGCGTCGCCCGTGTGGGATGGCGGCGCGAACGGAGTTGCAGTGCGACAGTCAACTTTCGTCCCGCAATCTCTTCGTTTACAACGGCATCTCCGCCTTCCTAAACACAGACACGCAATACCTAAGAACAAGGATAAGACGGTAAAACGTCCCCCTAAACCAAATGACATGTGACTATAACTCTTTCAAAAAAATAATATTTTGGAAAGGTTTCTTAGCCCCCGTCCCACCACCCTCACCCATCCATTATCAAAAAACTGCTTTTTTAATGGTAAAGATGATTTTTAACTGCCTCACAGCAATCGAAAAAATCTGGGAAAAAATTCACAACAATTTGTGTTTAGAGATAAACGTTTGAGATTTTTTCGAGTCCATTCCAGGGTTCTAAGACAGTAAAAGTAATTTTTTGTTATTTTTTCAAAACTATTTTGTCTATTTAAATTTGGCGCTGAGAAAATATAAAAACATGTTTTTATGATACTATCAATTATTTTCTTGTTTTTCATATTTTTGTCTAGCAGAAAAATTAGTATTAAGTTGACGAAATAAATTAAAATAAAAAAACACGTTTCTGGCTGTAGAGGGATGTGGGTGGAGAGACGGGGGCTAAGAAACTTTCAAAAATATTATTTTTATGTCATAGTCTTAGCGTAATTACTCATATATAATTTTCTTTATGGAAACGTTTTACCATCTTATCCGGGTGTACCCTTTACAATAGAATTCGAATAGTCGAAAATCATGATTGTGGAATGGCCAGGAGTATAGAGAGATTTAGCAAGAATCTCAGCTAAATCAACGTTTATCATTCAAAAATATCACACCATGCTTGAATCATCTGTTAATGATGCAAATCTATCTAAACCGTTAACTGGAGCACCGAATCCAAGGGACCTTCACAATTTCTTTGGCTTCATCATTTTGGCGCAGATTCTACAGAATCGAGACTCACGAAAATTTACTTGATATTGACAAACTGCCTAATGTTTGGCTACGTTCTGTTTCGTGCTCCTGTGTGCTTCTGTAAATTATATATGCTATTTTGTTGCAAATATACTTGTAAGTAGGAAAACATTAATTGCCCGTGAAATGCGTCTTACACCAATATGCAATGAATGAACTAGAAAAATCAGTTAGCATTGCACTAATTGAACATCGTCTCTTGTATTATTTCAGTAGTAAAACTTTTTTCGTTCCGGCTCTCACACGCAAATAATCTTTATAAATGAGGGCTCTAAGGAAAGAGAATTTCATGGAGACTTGACGAATTCCAGTTTGACTTTAAAAATATGGATGATTTCTTTTAAAAAACGCATCGAAATATCCATGTAAAATGCAGCTCGCATCACATGACAATCTATATGGGCCAATAACTCATAAACAAAGCGTTTTAGAGCCTTAAAAAGTAAAATTTTGAGTCTAAAGGCCTCAAAGAAACGTTTTGCACACCATAATCTACAATATGAGACATTCCCCGATCCATTCAATTAATTTTTCGGTTCCACGCTTCAATACTATCAAGGCCACCTCAATATTTCAGCCCTTCTTGCTGGTAGCAATTTTTGTGGCGACACGCTTAGAAGGCTTAGATTTGACAATCTTTATTTACGCTTTCTGTTAACTCCGTAGTTTGTGCAGTCTGACGAGGTTTATTTGCATAATCATTAATTCAAATTTGCTCTCCAGCAACAACTAGAAGTACTGTAATAGTTGCTTTATACCTATGAAGATTGTTTCTTTGCATGTAGTAAAACCAATTAATTAACGTTTTACCGGTGTCTGTAAGTGCTGTGTACCTAATTGAGGAGGGATGTGGATTCACAGAGAAGAGTGAAGACTGTGTTTTACCTGTACCAGTATTTTCGTTATCAATCGATGAAATTTTAAAATCAGCGGGTTCAGACACGTAGCTTTCTCAAAAGTAAAAAGCTTTTCTAATATTTTTGTGACTCACGAGAAGCTAAAAGCTAGTTGTCAAAGAATATTGATTAATTACTACAAATGTTGTCTTTAAGGAAGTGCTGTGAATTGTTCCAAGTAAACTCTCCATGATACTGAATAAATGTTTATTAAATATTTATTTTAAACATCAAGTGCATTGTTTTTATTTTATTTGATATTGTGTTAGTACATTGCAACTTACCTTTATATATTTTTAAACAAATAAACACGTTTCGTTAACTACTTCCCCTCTTAAAATGGAAATATAAGACTGTATATATAACGCTGAAAATAATCCAATACTTTTTAATACACAAATAATTTTTCAATTTTCGCACCACGGCAAGTTGACACCCTGAACCAAAACCGCCTCTATTCCTAATAACAAATCAAGGAAATTCAAATAATATTGCAAAGAGTAGGATTGTACTTGCTCGATCGGTATTTACGCACTACTTTACTTTGCTTTCTGAAGAGTAAAAACCTTTTCTATTATGTTTGTGACTAACATAGAAAGCGAAAAGTTAACTCTCACGGAGGAGTGAATAATTTTTTCAAAGTTGTTTTTAAAGAAGTATGAATAGTTCCGAGAATATCTCTCTGTAACGCTGAATCAACTTTTATTGAAAATTTGTTTCCAACATCAATTGTATTGTTATTTTTGTTTCATATTCTGCAAGTACATTAGAATTTATATTTATACATTAAAAACTAAACATATTTCATTAACAACTTTCCTTCTTAATTGAAAGGATAGACAAATGGATAGGAAAAGGGTGGGTTTTAACATGCGAGAGTTCTCGCACGGGTACGCTAGCACTAATTTATTTTTCCAAATACTATACTTACAAAAATGTCTTACTGATTTCTATCCCTACAACTTATTATATTCCAAAAATAAAAGTATACATTCAAATACGTTTCCAAACTAACTACATTCACACAACTAATAATCTTCAGACAACAATACATTTTCCAGTCTAATTTTTCATACAATTATTGTCTATTTTATTTTTAAAAATATTATAACATTCATATTGATAATACGAACAACAAAAACAACAATAATAATAATAATAATAATAATAATAATAAACGTGATATAAACTTACAAATATCTGGGCATTGAAGAATGTGAGACCATCTCGAACGACACAATGAAAGAGAGAATTTGCAAGGAGTATTATAGAAGAGTGAGACTTCTCCTGCAGTCCGCTCTGAACTCAAGGAATAAAATATCAGCAATAGGTAGTTTGGCGGTGCCTGTAGCCGAATACAGTTTCGGACTAGTAGACTGGACTGAGCAGGAAATTCGCATCATCGATCGAAAAACCAGAAAACTGCTTACAACGCATCATGTTGCCCACCCCCGAGCTGTTGTACATAGAGTTTATGTGTCACGTAAGGAAGGAAGAAGAGACCTGAGACAAATTGAAGCCTCCTGGCACAATACAATAACCGGGATGGGAAAGTATGTAGTCAGCCATCAAGATGACCCACCATGAGGCAGGTCATGAAATGTGACCGAAGAATGGGAAACAGAGGCATTGTAAGTGTAGCAAGAAACATTGCGAACAAGACTATGCGAGACACCCAGAATGACAGAGACACTGAACTTCTGATGCTACTTAACATGAAATTTGAGACACAGAAAATGTTAAAAAATCGTGGAGAGACAAACCACTCCACGGACAATATCTAAAAAGAATGGACAAGGTGCAGATCAATAAAGATCAATCATTTATGTGTCTTAAAAGGGGAAGAATGAAGCCAGAATCGGAAGCACTGGTAATAGCTGCCCAAGATCAGGCCTTGAGAACACGATATTATGATAAAGCGGTTCTCAAAATTTCCCAAGATGATAAATGCCACATTTGTCAGGAACACGTAGAAACCATCGATCATATTGTCTCAGCTTGTCCAATCCTAGCAAAGACCGAATACTTGAAAAGACACGACAGGGTGTTTAGCTACCTCCACTGGCAGATCTGTACCGCCCTCGAAGTTCCGAACACATGCCCCAAGTGGTACGAACACTCACCGAAACCGGTGACGTCTGTTGGAGTGTGTACGATATTGTACGACCAACAAATCCAAACTGATCGCACAATAGCGGCAAACAAACCGGATATAGTTATCCGGGATTTGGCGAAAAAGTCGTGTTTACTTGTCGATGTTGCTGTACCTTGCGATCAAAACGTCGTTACCAAGGAGGCAGAGAAACGTCTTAAATACAAGAGTTTGGAAATCGAGATCAGCCGAATGTGGGGCATAAAAGCACAGGTCGTCCCGATAGGTATCGGAGCCCTGGGGTTTGTTCCGCAAAATTTGTGTAAGAACTTGTTTAAACTCCCAGGTAATTCAAACGACTAGGAAGTGCAAAAAATCGCTTTATTTGGAACAGCCCACATTTTGCGCATAGTATTGTAGAGGCACCGACAGTCCCTAGATCTGCTCCTGAGGTAGCTGGTTGCAACCTGGAGTAGTTTTATATTCAACCGACACATAACATCTTTAGTCGTGATTTAGAGGAATAATAATAATTGCCTTTTTTGAGTGGAGAGACTCAAACCATGCCTGCTCTTCCGTTTCCTCATCATTTTAGTGTATTTATATTTTCAATTACAAAATATCCCCAAAGACGACATACTTCCCCTAAATTATTTCAAAAAAATAAAAGTACGAAAAAGCAGATTCTTGACTATTTCAACCCCAGTTAAAGTTTAATTTTAAGTCAAGGTCCTAAGGGCTCTTAAGCTTCAAATACGTAATGAAATTAAGGTGAGTTAAGGGTTAAGTAAGAAAATATTGACAACACAAGGCATTTGAGAAAATAACAAAATTTTTAACTGCCTAACGTTTGGAGCATTGAGAAGAATACGTTAAAATATGAATTTTTTTCAGTATAATACTAAACATTATCACGAGTCACAACATTTGCTTGAATTTTGCAAGGAAACAACATTATCTTACAGTCCTTTATTGTGCAAAGATGGTAAGGAAAGGCAACATACCTTCACAGCTTCATGCGGTCTTCCATTTGCCAATTGACAGCGAGGCGACCTGACCGCAGCTGCCTGGCTCGGTGGCCCCACCAGCGTGCAAGTGGCACCACTGAAAAGCTGTCGGAAAATGACCTGCACTACGAGCGGCTGACGCAAGGTCGTTCCCTCTATCGTGGTCCGTTACAGTGAAAGTCATCCGACATCCTGAGCGCGAGTTCAAACGAAGGCACACAAATGGGGCGTGGCTGCGATGGGGATTATAATAACAGTCTTTTAAACGGCCAGAATCACCTTTTAATACTTGTGACATCTGTGACATTTTAATGTTAATTTTTTTACGTTGTACCGTTGTACTCATACAATAATTGTTAAAACAAATGTCCATTAATATTTCATAAAGTAATTAAGAATCAGGGGTCTATTGTAGGTGTCATTATTCTCGTAGCAAATGCTAACACAACTGTTATGGTATAATCTTTCGTTTCTTATGTTTTGCAATTACGAGACTGACATTCTACTTTATAAAAATAATATGTAGGTGGATCAAATAATATACTACTACAATACGTTGTATTATTCTTGATGAAGTCAGAGTGTTGTACTGGGCAGTACACTTGTGCTCATTGTATTTATTCTCGTCGAACTGGTCATTGCTCACAGTGCCCGCAAGTTAATTGCGGTGGGCATCTGTCGAAGGTAGTTAAAAGTCGTTTTTAGTAGTAAATGCCCAGCCAACGACCACTTCACCTTGGAAATCGTGTCGTTGCTCTCCGTGTATGTAATTTTAACCTTACTGTTCTTCCTATTTTACCATCTCTAATATTTACTTTTTACTTTATATATATTAGTGTAGATCTCGAAATTTGATAAAAAATTAATAGCTTTGTTATATTAGTATTTTGTCTTCCGTTCGTAATGGCCTAATATATTTTTATTACTTCTCTTTAGATTTTATTATTAGAGCGTAAGTAGTCTCCTTTCTTCTTTTAGCTTTCTGCAAAGAATCGTTTCTTGAGTTTTTTATAAAATACATTTGAATAAAACTGTTTAGTAATAACTGTCTACAATATGTAATATGTTTATTGTTTATATTTTTCGTCACCATGAATGTAAGTTTGAAGAACTTCCTAGAGAACTAATTTCATTGTTGAAGTAAGTGAAAGCATCAATATAGCAACTCTGAGAATATGGATAGTATAAACCTGGGTCTTATTGAAGTGCTGCGAGACGAGCTCCCCGAAGTTCGGAACCCCATCGAGCAGTAGATTGCGTCATAGTTTACCAGATCCAGGAGATCAGCGAGCACGCGGGCGTAGTGGCATGAAATTGGCGTACGCGACGTGGTGGACCACCCGGAGCAATATCGGTGCAGAACTTCGCTCCGCTTGTTTGGTATCATCCAGTACAGAAACGACGACACACAATAAAGTGATTGAGGTCGGAAGGGAAATAGTCACGGCGCAAGCACTAGAGCAGAAAAGTGTCACAACTTAAAAGCATATATTTACAATCGTATCTGATAACACACCCTTTTCTAGTTATTGAGATGAATCAGTAATTGTGATTATAACTTAAAATGAGGTAGCAGCTCATTTCACTCTACGGAAATTACAAAACCAACGTATTTTACAATAAACATAATTATTCAGAAATAACTAGGATTTGGGAGCAAAAATTCACGTGATATAAAATACATCATAGAATTTCTCAACACCTCTTAATTGTTTGCTGTATAAGAGGGCCCAGTAGTTAATTATCAGAAAATATAGTACATTTACATAAAAGATCAGGTTGCAATGTAGGTCCTAGAATGTAATAATACTCCTTCACAGCTATCTTGATTAAGCTTGTCTGATGTGTTTTTAACTTGTTCAGTGCGCTCAACCTAATTCATAACTTAGGCACCGTATGTGCTATGGTTGAGCCTGAAGCTGTTCGAAGACGGCAACCCTCTCTAACGTTGCGCAGTTGTTTTGGCTCCGTGCTGAAGCACATGTCGCGTTCTGTGCTCGCGCGGCTTAGAGGAGAAAGTTGTTGATACGGTGGAGCGACTGACGGGGGGGGGGAGCGCAGACCAGGAAAACGTTCGTCGCAGTGGTCGCTCCTCTCTCCGCTACCCGCCCGCCCGCCCGCTTTCTGCGTAGACGTCAGCCTGGGGGCGAAAGCCGGAATTTCCAGCAGACAATGACCAGAGAGTATCCTAATGAGGCGGAATATTTGGCTGGTCTGCTTAGGACTGAATACTAGGGCAGTTCTTTTTCAACCTCCGATGGACTACAAAAGGACAAGTGTAAAGAAGAAGATTAATTTATTACCAAATGTTATGTACTAAAATGGTTACTTTTCTACATACGAAATCTTTCTCGTAATAGCCGTAAGCATTTAGGTTTTATCGTATAGATACGTTTTTCCATTCATTCTTCGTCGAACCCTGTTGTGCTAGGGGTCTGAACTAAAGCTTTTCGTAGGTTAATGCCTTATTTTACGTGGCGAGACTCGGGCGATCAGGCCCGCTCTTCCATCTGACCATGCAAATTTCACTACGCTCCTTTCACCAACTAGCGGAGAAAGAAGGTATTATCTCGACGAAACAGGCGATTTGAATTTAGCTCAGAGGCGTCATTTAGGCTTGAGGATCTTTTACATGCAAGTAAATCTACTAACATGGGACAGCCGGCTTTACTTCCCCTCCGAAGGGAGGCGTACGAAGGATTTTTTCGCCCTTAAAAATCCACGGCTTCGATCGAGTTTGAACCCGCGAACTTGGGTATGACAGTTTTACGCTAACCATTACACCATCTAAGCCGTCTAAAAGATTTAGCCTCTTCGCCAAAGCCTTAATTCGAGGAAGATGTAAAAATCACTATCCGCAAAGCCGGGCTAGACGCCGAATAATCAAGCAACGACCCATCCGCCCCAGATGTTGCTCGGTTACAGCAGCACTGTGAGGGCGTTGCCATGACTGAGAACACCTCCAAAAGTCAGCAGTCCTCATTTCCTTGAACGTTTACACCGTATACTCTCCTCACACTTCGGTGAATTTATGCTGCAATATTCCCCTATTCTTGAAGAAACCGAAAAACCCTTCACAGCTCGCACTTGGAGGGAGCAACAATCGTGTTAGATTTTTCGCGTTCGTACAGTTCATTTCAAATTCCTACTTGTTTCGCGGTTTAATCATCTCTCCCTGTCTGTCGGTTTAAAGTCTCGACCGAAGACTGAAATGAAGCACAGCACTTTCACAACATCATTCTCATGTCACATGCTACTTAATACCATTAGGCTACATTGTCTTCCACGCCTCATCACCTTCTCTCCCATAACCCTCAGGCACAACTATTCTAAACTCCCACGGGCAGAAAATAATTTTATGAAAAATGCAGTGCACAAACAAACTTGTACGAAGTCAAGAGTATAAAGAAAGAATGTGAATAGTTTCCACATAAATATGAACAGTTTCCACATAAAATAGAATAAAGAAAACCTTTGACTTGCATGTATTGTGATAAGTTGAACGAAAGGACACGTGATCAAATTCCGGGGGGGGGGGGTGAAAACAAATTTGTAAAATGATTATGACAAGAACGAGAGAACAAACACATAAAGTACGTAAGCGTGAGTGACCAATCAGAAAATAGTGTTCGAGTAATCAAATGACATGCGTCGGAAGCCAGAAGAAACGCGTTTGGGTACTAGGGCTCTGAGGCAAATGAAGGGCGCGAAAAATGAACGAAGTGAAAGACGACCGGTGGTGTTCCGATGTGAGAATGTTAATCTTAAAGTTGATAAGTTAGAATCAAAATCTTAACTTGTAATTCTAACGCGATAGTTTTGAACGGGGTGAAAGTGTTATGGATGAATAATGCCTTTTAGGCGAGTAATTATTAGGAAAGTTCGCATTTTTTTAAAAATGAAATATAATTGCGCGTATAGAAAACGGTCATATTGATGTGGAATAAAACGAACAAAGTAGAAGTGGATCGAACCTTGGACGACGGTCACAAATGCAGCCATTCTACGAAAGGAAAATAACGGGGGACAATTTTCAATTTTATCTGGTGTAAGAAGATCAAGTTTTGATTTAAAATTAGAATTAAATTATTATTCAAAAGAGTACATGGCCATGCATGCATTTAGGAATGGAATTACAAAATAATAATTTGCAAAGTAACAATAAGGAATTCATAATGTTCATATTAGTTTTGAAATTGAGAGTTTATTTTCAAATGGGATGTTTGTCTCCACGTATGTTCTTGCAGAATGCAAATAGCATATGGTATTCTACAGAAGTAAGTATTATTACTTCTCTGTAATAGCGAGGAGAATTCCCGATCCCATGTAGAAAAAGATCAATAATTATATACGTAAATATTGCATCGCCGAGATCCTGTGTAGGCGGCCTCTCGAACCCGCTCAATAAAATTTATCTTGACTGGACGACCTCGATACGACCTATGGGCAACGGTCACGCAAATGTTCAAATGTTATTTAAATAGAATCAGTAACTGAAAGGGTTACAAAGAGCAGTGACCGTCAGATTGGTAGACCAAATAACTCGCGTAGGTGTAAACATTATTAGTACTTCGATATAATTAATGGTAGTGGAAGAGAAAGAGGAAAGACAGAGTATAATATATTAATGTAATTACACAAGGTTGCTAATGGAATACGCTTTCAAGACAAAGCAAAATGGGAGATATACGAGATCCGTACGAATGAGAACACGCACATCAACAATAAAGAAAATGAGTAATGAATTCTTGAAGTTTTAGACAACCGAATCTTTGGAGATACGTGTCAGAAAAAGAAGCACAAGACGTATGCAGAATAGTGAGAAGTATAAGATACAGACGTGTAGAAGGCAGAACTAGAAGAGGAAGGAGAATATGTGGTAGGTGAATCAATAGAAGAAAGGTTGAAGAATTAGAACTGAACGAGATGGATCGCTTTCGTTGAATCTTTGAAACGATCGTATTGTCTGAGTTCCAAAACGAGTTTGCAAATTATTTTCCATAAGAGCATCTTTTAGCCCATTGTGGATGGGTATTCCCTTTCAGACGGACTGTTTGGTGAACGAGTATCGATTCCAGGAGTATCGACAACACAGATCATTAGCTCCGTAAGATATGTTACATCTTTCAAGGGGGATGTTCCAGTCTCTTCGAGACAATAAATTCTGCTCCGACCTCCACGTCCGTTTTTATCCGTGCAGGTATTTCCCCAAATGAAGCACCGACCTAGTAGGTACAAGCTCGAAGCACCCAGCTGTTCTCCTGCGATACATTTCCACACATGTGGGGAGACCAGTTAGGAGCTTAGAGTTTGTCCCCGCTGAGGCGGTACTTCACTTGGCGGGTTGTTGACAGGAGGAGTCCCCCACAAGCCGAAATGTTAGTCGACGTCGGACCTCACCATTCAGCGGAGAAAGAACTTCTCCCGAAGAGGCACCACACTTAACGAGACTAATGACCACAATAGTAGACGCGCCTGTAAACAAAAGAGTCAAACAATTAACTTAAGTATTACACGTTCACTTTACATTGGCCGGCGGAGAGTTGCAAACTGTTTACATGAGGTCACCGCCGACTCAATGAGAATCACACGTCTACAGTAGGTAGTGATCAATTAGATATGGCGGTAAGCGGGATACAAGCCCGCTCATTGCAGGGAACGTCAGAGTAGAAGCGGGCAAGAACTTAACTGCTGTGTAGTAGATATGTGCAAAGGAGAAACAAAAATATTTTCCGTGCCTTTTATCAATAGCGTGTATTGTCAATGACAAAGTGTATTGTACTGTAGTTCTGCCCATACGTCTTCCTAATGGTATTTATAACCTCATTTTCTTTTCCTCGCGGCAATGGTTCATAGCATTATTTATAATTAGTTTATTGCAGAACGCACTATCGTATATCGAAGTGGACTTGATGTTTCCGCAGACTTCACAGAAACTACAAAAACAAAATAAGCGCTTTTTGCCGAACTGCCTCGGCTGGTGTCAGCATTGGTCAGATGCTGTTAGACATCGGCACTATTCGTGCATTCTCGGATGCGTGTTCCTGCCCTTACTTTCAAGACAACAGTAGTTCCTAATTCTGCCGACTGTAAATGTCTAATGAATGAGTAATATACTTGGATTTTTATTTCTTGGCGCGTGGGGCCTTGTCTTCACGATTGAATATCTCACGGGTTTTTCTCGGTCGTGCCGCCAGGTGACGCATGATTGTCAGTACTGTTCGATACGGTCGCGAGCATGCGACTCCTAGCAGCACGACCTACAACGACGCGAAATACCCTGAAATATTTCATCGTGAAAAGAAGACCCCACGCGCCCAAGAAATAAAAACCCAAGTATAGAAGTGTGTGTGAGTGAATGTGTGATTGGGGGAAAGGTAATAACAAGAATGAGGGAGGACTATTGGCTACTTAATACCATTAGACTACATAGTCTACCACGCTTCATCACATTCTTTCCCATTATCCTCAATTACAACTATTCTAAACTCCCACGGGCAGAAAATAATTTTATGAAAAATGCAGTGCACAAACAAACTTGTACGAAGTCAAGAGTATTAAAAAGGAATGTGAACAGTTTCCACACAAATAGAATATATAAAACCTTTGACTTGTATGTATAATATATGAATGTAATTACAAAGGGTTGCTAATGACATACCCATGGAAGACAAAGCAATAGATGAGATATACGAGATGCGTACAAATGAAAACACGCACATTAACACTAAGGAAAGTGAGTTACCAGCTATCCGAGGCAGGCCGGCTGGTCTTCGCGTTTTAATCGCACGAGGCAGACATCATCGCAGCGATCGCAGCGCACTCTGTGTGGGTGACCCGGGTGCTTATTCTACCCGGCCGGCGTTGCCCGACGGGTGTTTAGGTTTAATTAATTGGGCCCAATGGATACGTGTTTGTTGCTGAAAGGTTGGCATCAGCCGAATCAACACGCCCACACCGCCGCCCGCGGCGAGCCGAGGCGTGCCCCGCCATGCCCTACTTTGCCCTGCGCCGCGCCGCCCGACAGGGGTTTTTTTTACAAACAGATTAAGCGTATGGATCAATGGAACGTGCGTTTTATAATTGAGAGGAAATTCTTCAGTAGTTGTTACGCAGAGAAATGAGTTAATACAAGCCGTATCTGAAATTTGATGAAAACGCATTAGAAATTTGGTTGCGTGGGCTTCCGCGGCCAAAGTCTATTGTCTACGCTATCCGGGACAAGTGGCGTCTCGTTCGTGATGGCTGGCGTTTCAGCCAACATGTTCTGGCCTTCCTCAGAGCGTTAGAAAGTTGGCATTGGCTGGGCTCAAGAACATTTTAAGTGAAGCGTGGAGGGCTAACGCCGGATTCTCGCCGTCAACTTGGAAATGCGTGGGAGAAGCTTGTCAAATTAGCCGTATCAAAGTGGCTTAACTCAAGTACCTTAGAACGTTCAAATTTTTCACCCACCATCCACTGTACAATGCATAGCACACTTGATACATATTTACTTTCTCACATTCTTCTTGCGTAGTATTGAAAATGTTACGTAATTCTGCGGCAAAACAGCGAGTTAAGACAGAAAAAGTCGTACTATAGGTCCTTGATGACGAAAAGTTGATAGGTCTTGAACGTAGTAAATTCTAACTAACTTCCTCTAACACGTTGTGTAGTCGGAATACACAACGTTCTGTCGCTCCTTGATGACAAAACATTAACCACTAGTAAAAGTGGTTTGAACACCTTTCTAAAAGTTCAATTTTTAGCACTAGTGTTCAAAGTGAGACGATGCTGAAATGTTCAGATAAAACTGTGAATGAAACAAAGAAAACAAAATAATTTTGTCTGGTCGAAGGAGCAACTACTGGCCTTAATGTATCATTAAATTAATTTTAATGATACATTAAGTAAAAAATAGTTTAGTAAAAAATAGTTAGTAAAAATAGTTAGTAAAAAATAGTTTATGGCACACGTGGTAAAAATGATTTGCTCGCAGAATTGGACCACTCCATTTATCAGCCTCATGTCGCAGCATTTCGAACTCGCAAAATAAAAGGTCACTTTTACCGCACTATCATAAATAAATTTTAGGCAAAACGCCAATGCATCTTTCCGCCTGCTCGTGTCAACCATACTAAAAGCTAAACGGTATGCAGGATTTTCATGAAAATTAATATTTCCCAAACTAGGTGATGTTGTGTTCCCTTGTATTTTCAAAAAAAATGAGGGAGGCGGGATCTTTACTGAAGCCTCAAAGACATTTTGAAACTTTCCTCAAAAATAACTCAATTTTTTCTCAGAAATAGCAAAGTATACTCATAAAATGACGCAGGGTTCATTTCCGTTGAATTATCTAAATTATAAAATTTGCAAAGTTAATTTTTTTGTTGAATTCCTACAACTACAATACGGAAGATAGAGATATTTTTTTTAAATTAAATGTAGTCTTCAAAACTATAACTTTAAATTAGGTCATGTACGTTTTTGTTTCAGAACATGGGTAGTTTTGCGTGAAACAAACGTAATTCTAGAAACAAGATTTTTAAAAAACAGTAATCATAGCCGCATGATGTATGCGAGAGGGAATCGGTTAGACCCTGAGACTAGTAGTCAAAATTAGTTTTCAATTATTATCTTGTAACTGAACAAAACAAAAGCCATTTCTAACAAAGGCCATTACTTAAAATTTCTAGATGAACTATTTTGTTTTGAACGAGCCGTAATAGTTTTGTAAATTGTTTCACTCACCGAATTCATATCGACTAATCAATTTTCTTTTTCGTTCTAATTGAGGAAACCCCATGTCAGTCATGAACTTTCTGTTGTTGTGCGCAGGAGCCAAAAGTTCATACATTGAATTAGAATACCTTCTAATCTTTTGTGTCAAGTCCAAGATTGTTAGTTTTATATCCCGCAATCGATTGGGGCATGAAGGCGTAAAGCGTGAGGCGTGATCATTATGCTTG
The DNA here is from genome assembly GCA_031308135.1 of Acheta domesticus. Classification (NCBI taxonomy): domain Eukaryota; kingdom Metazoa; phylum Arthropoda; class Insecta; order Orthoptera; family Gryllidae; genus Acheta; species Acheta domesticus. The sequence goes on from JAHLJT010002406.1 coordinate 57,176,370, forward strand.
AAGAAGTGAAATGGATTTGAGTGCGAAGAGTTAGTACTCGTATTTAATTTTTTTAAACAACAGATGACTCATCTTTTGTTCAGCTTTCTTAACAAACTACAATTACAATCTATTATAAATAGCCATTTTCCGTTAATCCACGTAATGCATTACACAAATCATTGTTTTTTTCAGTAATCAATCTTTGATTACAGAACCTCACTGCTACAAATTGGGTACTTTATGAAATTATGAGTCTTGACAACCACATAATATTAAAACAGTACTTTCAGACCTCTAAACTATCATATTGATGGCTATTTTTTTTATAAAATACGTTTACCTAAAATTGTGATTTTTTTTAGATGAGCGAACACATTGTAGTTTCCATTACGAGCTAATAAAAATGTAACTAATATCTGTAATTTTAATAAATTACCAGTTAATTGCGTGACGGTAAATTTGATAGATGATCTTATCTTTAGGATGACATTATTATATCAAAACAATGAAATTTTCATCAACGTGTTATTAAAATGTTTGCATCGATACTTAGCAGAGGACCCAAGTGGTCGTCAACGGTTAACGTACCGGACTGTTATACCCGAGTTAGCAGGTTCGAAGCCGTGGATTTTAAGGGCAAAAAATCCTTCGTACACCTTTGTTCGGAAGGGAAGTAAAGCCGGCTGTCCCAAGTAGTAGATTTACTGCATTTAAAAGATCAAGCCTAAATGAAACCTCTAAGCTAAATTCAAGTCACCTGTTTCGTCGCCCAAGGAATAACTTCCGTCTCCGTCATTTGGGGAAAGGAGCGTAACAAAATTGGCGTGGTCAGGCGGAAGAGCACGCCTCATGGCCCAAGTCTCGCCACGTAAAATAAGGGATCACTTCAATTCAAATGGAGATCGAAAATGATCGGTAGTGCCGCTCCAGATCCCGCTTCTACCCGCCGCGCAGCGCTGTTGGGCGCTGTTGGGCAGACGCGGGAAGAGCGGCGCCAGTGGAACGGGGCGCGGAGGCTCGAGGCACAGGACGGATGTGGTCGGCGGCGGAGACGACTGGCAGCCTCCGCTCAGAGGTGGTCATCAAGTCACTGATTTAATTCGTTTTCTTTTTGCTCGCTTGTATTGATTGATTCGTGTTTCCAGGCGGGTCAACTACTTAGCTCATTAATCCCGTAAGTGTAGTGTGTGTTTTCCTCGGGAGGTGGCGGTGATCTTTTCCCCGCTAGATGGCGAGATCTTGCGTCGACCTACCGTCGACTAGCGGGGTTTCCCCTCAACCAGGTATCTCCCACCAGCGGGGCACCGCCCCAGCCGGGAAAATCTGTAAGCTCCTGACTGGTCTCCCGGCATGTGTGGTAGTGTAGTGCATGTTAGTGTAAGTGTGTATGTAAGAGGAGAGGAGAAGACAAGGAAGAGGAAGGAAAGATCGCGCGCGGTCCGTGGCCATTTGTTAGAGTACTGCTCCGGCATTCGCCGGGTGTTGATCAGAGAAACCACGGAAAACTACCGATCAATGCAGCCGGCCGCTAGAATTGTCCTCCAGACAGCGACTGAATTCGACCTAGCTGACAAGCTAGTGTCGAAAATCCAGCCGCTGTCGGGACTCGAACCTAGGACCTCCTGGTCAGAGGGACTGCAGTGACATCAGGTTGATGCACTGAGCCATCTCTCTCGGTCTTTTTTCTCGCTTGTAGGAGAATGTGATAATTGGGATACAAAAAGGCTTGTCCATGCCAACACATTGTAAGCGAAAAACAATTATTTTGGGACAAGGGAGTCTCAGTATTTTTCTTTGTCCTTAAGAGTGTCGATATTGGGATTTAAGTTAGGTAAATAATTGAAACTACAAAGGATATTTACAAATAAGTCTAATTTAAAGGGGCTTCTGCAATAGTGCTTATAACAAGCATATCATTGAACAAAAATGTTGGTTACTATGTTTTGGTATGGATCAACAGAAATAATGGTGGAGAAATGATGGAATAAGTGAGAGGGCAAATGTGAAAACATCGTGAGAACCTCCGGGAGTTTTGTGCTTCTGAAATTCCACATGGTTCCACCGGTGATGGAGCCCAAATCACAATGGTAGAAACCATATATATGCGTGTACTTTGGCGCAACAGCCTTTGACAAATACTGAGCCTTGCGGCCATGGGTTAAAAGGTACATATGGTTAGCACGTAGATATCCCTAGCCGTATTCTGGTCTTCTCAACCTGAGAAGTGAATTTTCTCATCGTCACAACATGTACTGTGACATTCCAAGGAAAACGTACACCAAAATCTTGCCCGAGCGGGAATCGCTCCCGGGGTCGCGTCATCGGGAGCGAGCACGCTGTCCAATGAGCTATCCGTGACAGCAGAAACAGTAACGAGTGGGGTCAAGGTTTTCTACTGACGGCAGTGACATGCTTCGTGGCACCGTAGTATGCAACGAGCTTCTCTGCGCAACTAGCGGAGGGAAACGAAACTATTAGCAATAACCCCGCCATTTTGTAACAGTGATGGCGTTGTCTCTTGCGGCGGGGTGATGAACTGCGTGGAGGTGCGATTTCGTCGTGGCACTCAAGCCACGGACTCCCGCTCGTGGCATCGACCTTGACAACACTTGTCTAGAGCAGTGATGTCAAGGTCTTCTACTGGTGGCAGTGGCACGCGTCGTGGCACCGGAGCATGTCACGAGCATCTCTGCGCAACTAGCGTTGGGAAAGGGAACTGTGAGTAACCCCGCCATCTTACAATAGTGATGGCGTTGTCTCTGGTGGCGGGTGATGAACTATGTGGAGGGGCAATTTCGTCGTGGCACTCGTGCCACGGACTCCATCTCGTGACATCGACCTTGACAACACTTCCGTTCGCGCTAGCCATTGTTCCACGGCCCCCTTCCCGGTGATGGCAATGGCTTTCGGACGGCGGGAGAGGAAGGAAGTGCCCAGTAGCGCTTGGGGGAGGACGGGGTCGTGCGGGTTTGTGCGGGATTTCTCTGCATGCGGGACACGCAGCCCGCACGGGCTCCATTAAGATAAATCAGCCGATCGGCTGCGGGGGAGAGGGGTGGCGGGGAGGCGGGGGCGGCCGTCTGTCCGTTTGCCGCAGTCGCCTCCGCCCCCGTTGCCGTCGCGGTGTGAGCAAAAAAGCTGGAACTGAGTTAAAGTTAATTAGATTTTGTAATTCTCCCAACAATCGCGCACCCGCGGTTCGTCGTGGCCTGCTCGCGTACCTTCGTCAACCCCTGCCTTCCTTCGGTTCCGCCACGCCGGCTGCTCGCCTTGTGGCATTCTGTGCGAGGTCAGCCTCATTCCGAAATTTCTTGTAATTAGTTTTAGAGTTATTAACGGTGAGGTAGATACCTTATCATAATTATATTAAATAAATAAAAGCTGTTGTCTTGTATCAGATAAATATTTAATCATAAGATATTTTCTATCGTATAGAGATCCTTATCAGTGCTATCTGTAAAAATGACATGAATACAGGAAATAAAAATTGAAGTATGAATTTCACAAATTATTTACAAAATGTTATATTCCTAATTTTATACGCCACTGAGCATTTTGTAATATGTTTTGTAACATATGTATTTGTTACCTGACAACTCCTTTCATTTATTTAATTTAATTATAGAATATTGTAATATATTTCTTTGCTATCGTTATTTTGAGACGTGAAACTCGTATCGAATCAATCGGCGAGGCATTCTACATCAATGAGTTAGTATCAAAAAAGTGAAAATATAATTAAAACACTTTGTCAACTTTTTAAATATACAATGGACACCACTTAATGTAATTACGTTTATTGTTATTATACGGCTAATGTTATCGTTCATATGATGTCCATCCCGGAAAAATACTACCTGTAGGAAACGCAATATATTGATATTAGTATTAGTTTAATATTATCGTAATTTTGAAACAATTTCAATTACGCACATTTTGAGCCATCATGGGCCCCACTTGCGAGAAACCAAACATACTATTTGATGATCGTGGGAAGAAATCTATGGCCCTGACTACCGATTACGGCGAAAAACTCATTTCAAGAACAAATGACTGTAAATGAGAACATCACTATCTGCTGCACAAACAGGAAACGGCGTAGGTAAAATCCTTACTTTCACAGACTCACAACTATCAGCATGACTGTGTAAAGAATAAAATTACGGCAATACTGTAAAAATATTTTAAACAACAGCAGCTCAGATAAGGTAGAAATATCGCGACGTGATATTCAAGAGATTGATCTGTCAGTTGATTCCCAGAAACGTCTTGAGTTTGAGATTTTTATCGATGGGATCCTAAGAGAAAACCAAAAGTAAATATCAACCGATGAATTTTTTAAAAATTAAAATTGTGCCTGGCGTAATATGGTTTTAAATTGTAATAAATTTCCCTTTGTTATTGAATACATGAATTGAATGAAAACAATGAATTTTCTTTTGAATGGATATTTTTCTCGAAATAGTGATTTCAAACATAAAGTTAGTTTGCTGACTCTAGCTTGATTCGGCACTTAGCAAAGATTGAATAATAATAATAATAATAATAACAACAACAATAATAATAACAACAATAATAATAATAACAAAAATAATAATAATAACAATAATAAATTCATAATTTCAAAATGTGATTTCCATGTACCACAAATGCGAAAGTTTGGGAATGTTCTGTTGTAATGCAAGGGAGGGTCAAGTACACCGTGTAAATATGCAGTATAACTACCTACAATTTAATTAGAAAAAATTGTTTGGTAAACCAGCAAATTTCTTACCTGTGACCTCTATATTTCATGCTCTGTTTCTGAAATAATGTCTTATGTCGCGATTTCCCCCCATCCTATTTCATTCCCTTCAATTTACTAAGATTAATAAAACTACGTAGACCATTTAATAGTCAAATTAAGGAACAAGTTAAAAAATATAGCCATATCTAACTGATACTCATTAGCAGTATCTTCCGGAAAAGGCGTTGGCTTACAATTCCATTCTTTTTTCAAAATATTTTCTACGAAACAAAATCCATCCCTTTTGGCATTAAATGACCGGGTTCCGAATAATTTGTCGTCAGTAATATGTGTGGATGAAATTTATGTCAGTTTGCTGATTCTATATACGTGTTTCGATGAGGTGTGATCCTGAATATTACTTCACGAATTATGTAACATGGAAACTTCCTTATCTTAATTCCTTAATAGAAATTCCAATTTTGTCATTAGCCAACGTATTCTGGAATGATTTCGTATTTGGAATGATTTCTCATTCCAAAATCATTTTGTTGGTAATGTATCTTAGTTCATTTATGACAATTTGGTTTCCTTGTACATCCAAATTCATCCGTTTGCAAATTGAAACATTCGATTAGAATTCTGCTAGTGCATTGACAAGATATATCTGACGCTGCGCATTTTATAGTCTGTTTTTAGATGATTTAGCATAAGAAAACTAAATATGGATAGGGCAAATCAAGTTTTCATAAAGAAACACGCAAGAGTACAGACAGGTGATGGAGAATTTATTTTATTGAAGAAAATATTTTTTTAAATGTAGGAAGTGTTAAAAATATCAACTATTGCAATTTTTGAAAACGTCCAGGGCTTGCTAAAAATCTAATCTCAACCATTCTTCAAATATTGCGTTCTTTTATTCAAGTAAAAACTTAAGGCAATAATTTAGAACCTATTTGTTAATTATTTGAAATTGTTATAGAGGCTAAATGACAAGGTTCGTTTCAATTTCCAGGGATTACAATCTCAGTCAGATCCATGGTAGAATATCCATTTTATAATTTTGGGGTGCCTTTAAGCACTTTTGTTGTTCAAAAGAAGACTAACAAATTTTTTTCAAAATACTTTTTCGTTGTTAAGAATTGGAGCAAAACAAATATTTACACTATAATACGTACTGGAAAATGTAATACAAAACATATTTGAGCAAAAACCAACTACTTTTGTACTAAAATATATAATGTATTTTAAGAAACGAAGCCCACAAATCGAGATCTTCCAAAGAAAAGGCACATATTTCGGCATATATCTTGTGTTATATTATTAACATCACGTAGTAGGGTAGGAGAGAGTAGAAAACCTTTGATGTCCGAAGAGTCAGCTTTTAAAATTCCCTTAAAAAGCTAAATAGTGAAAAAATAAAATTTCATTTTGAATACAAAAGTACAATCAGTAGTTCTGAACTGAGCCTCAAATTAGATTTTTTTGTTTAAAAAAATGGCACTCCATTGCTTGCGGAGCTCACACATGGAAGAAAGCACTTTGTGAGTTCAAAGGCCCTCGCGTGAATGTGCCCGCTCCCGGTGGAGGCCTACGGGACTTGCGGTGCGCCAGCCGGGTCGAGAACAGTGCGTGTTCGCGTCTGTGCAAAGCAAATAAAGCTCTTCGCAAAATTATACGCTCTCCGATCTGTTCAGACGCAACGTAGCGTGTCCGTGGCGGTCGCGCGGATAGGGTTCCTAACGGCATTTAAACATAATTAGGTACTTAATTGCGAGTTCCATTAATCAACTAATGACCTCGATTCACTCAGCCTGTTAGTACTTTAAATTAACGCGAATTGAACTCACTGAGCGGCATAGGGCGTCGTTTAACAGTGCTTCTACAGGGAAAGTACAGCTCCCTGCTCATTGGTGGGATCATGGCTTGGGTAATCGTCATATCGCTATTTCTTCAGTCTGTGCCCGATTTCATATCCAAACGGAGTATTGTACCATATTATCCCTCGTTCCATATCTGCGGTCTTTTTGGACCTCATCATCATTTATTTGTTAATATTTTTCTAAATATTTTCTGGATCATTTCAGTCTTCTATACATTCCTTCGTGCACTTGTTCAGCGAGTACCAAACCATTTTCACACATTTTCCAAATTTTGTTAGAGAGTTATTAATTTTTTTTCTTAGATGTGGCTGGTTTGACCTAAGGTATAGTCTGTTATTTTCCTATTCTCATTTGAAATATATTCTTATGAGCATCACAAAACGTGTCTGATACTGTCAATATTACATTTTTCTCGAAATAAATTTCATAAATTATTATAAATATTTCTGAATTCTGAAATTCTATATTCTATATCAAAAATGGATGATACGTATCGTAAAGGTTATTCTTTGTATGAAATATTTAGTATGAATAAATTATATTTATTATGTCATTGAATATATCTTCTAAAATATATACTTATATAAAAACAATCATCACACTCTGTTTATTGCCGTACACATCCGTGTTTACTACTTCCAATTATCAGTAAAGCTTGGGGTCCAAAAAGACCCCTGGTGTAGTACTTGATTGTAAATCGCAGGTATAGTACGAGGGTTAAATCCCATGATGGTCATTGGACAAAAAATAGACGGCTGTACGAAACAATAATATCAAATTATTGACTTGAGGTCATTGTTTTCGCAAAATTGAATTTTTCTGATATACCGTCACATTATTTAAAACGTGGAAAGAATCAGGTTTGAAAATCTTCAGAGCAATTTCAGAACATTAATCCAGCGGTAATGTGTTGTTCAGAGACGAGACTAGACTAGGGTGTGTTAATTCGTGTGATTATTTGTTTTTTATTTGGTTGCATTGTATATAGTTATAACGGTGTCGTTCTAAATTTAATTTTTTTCAATTAAATGTTGGTGCAGAGAACCTTGAGGCCAAAATTGTCTCAGTATAATAATTATCTTTGTCTTCTCGTTCATACACTTTTCTAGAAACTCTTTAAAAAGTTTGACGCATCTTTCAACATTATGGCGGAGAAAATTTGAAATATCAAACTCAGTATTATGGAAAATTGATTAAACGTACCAAACTTCGTATCATCGTAGGAGGCGACAGCATACGGTTGTTAAATCTATCAGCTCAGTGCAATCCGTGGCATATTTATTACAGTCTTATAATTTGGATACTTAGTATTTATCTCCAGTACGCTTTTGTAATCTACTCTAATGCTGTCTCGCGACTATCGTTGCCAATAACGTTCTTTGAACAGAAGAACGCGTTTCGTTCAATGCCAAGATGGATTCTTTTGTAGTGTTATCTACCAAATGTGCTAGCCTCAAAGATATGTTTCGTTCTGTAAAACACAGAATGGTATCTCCTAATACTGAACCACACAAGAGGCTGGTAAAAGAAATGCAGTAATAAGAATTTGCACATTTGATTGAGAGGATCAGGATCTCATATTTCCAGATATGAAACCCAGTGTCCTATTTGGACTACTCTGAAAATATGAATGGTTCTTACGCACTGTTGGTAGTTTAAAAATCAATTTTGTTTCCATTGTTTTGTTTTTTGTTTCCGTTCTTAATTTAATTGATTTAGTTTCATGTTTATAACGAGTAATGTCTCACGGGTAATGGCAAAGATGTGAGCCAATAGGACGATGTTATGCATCAACCGGTAAGCCCAATTTTTTGAAAAAAAAAGAGATATGGACGCCATCAGTTTTATTGGAACATGTTCTATGTGTACGCAAAATTTTGGCGCAAAATCTGTAAAAATAGCGCTGTAATTAATGAAAAATGTAAACGCCAACAGTCACATCAGAAATTTAATGTTTCGCAACAACCGGCTATAAACCTAGATCTTCAAATCTTCTGTTCTTAATTTCACATTATGCAGGTAAGCGCCAGATATTCCACTCATGTTTGTGTAATTTGGCGCTTCAATGAATGAAATAATTAAATTACAGTTTTTAGAGCTGAAAATGTAATAAAACCTTTGAACACGATTATTTCAAAACTTGTATGACGTCGCATAGCCAGTTGATGCTTAATACTGTCCAATTTGCCTAAAGAAAGTGGCGGATTCCGTAGTCTATCCGTCCAGACACACATAAATTCCGAAATAGTAACGCGAAGTGAAAAACGCAAATGAATCCCTGCAAGAGTGCTCACTTCTAATCTGTATGTTGAAGATAATATTTTCCCTGTAATGTTGCTGTGCCATTAGAGATAATCTCGGCCACTTTATTAGTGTCAATATCATTATCTTCTAGGTTTTGAAGAGTGCTATTTCATTACGACCTCTACTCACCGATATGGAGGGGCTGACATAGAGTCCACTAGTCTCGCAAATCACAAAGTATGGGACACTTCTTTTCTTACTCTGCGATGTGTTCATTTCCTATTCTTTTGAAAGTATTTCTTTATACCATAAAAATATATTCCATTTTTTTCTGTGAGTTGGACAACGGAGTGATGTTAAAACGTCGAAACAACAATTTTAAATGATAATTTCAAAATTGTAACCCAAATGCACGATCTCAAAATGAATCTTGAATTGTCTTTAAATATACTGTGTTATAAATGAGATTTTGACAGTTCAAAGAATTGACCGCCCTCGCCGAGAATCGAACCTGGATCATCCATTATTGAAACTTAGAGCAACTGGAAGATTCGGGTTCCTTTTCCAGCTGAGGCAGTCAATAATTTGAGTAGTTAAAACCTAATTAATAACAATTACCTTATTCTTAGTATCTAAGGGGTTGCAATGGCAATTAATTGCAAATTGCAATTAATTTGCATGTAATTGTCAAAATTTCAACCGTGACCAGGTGATGGAATTTTAAATATATGATTCCTATTACCATGCATCAATATAAAAGTCCTTAAGAATATCAGTAACAAAAAATATATCCAGTATAATTTTAAAGTAAAGATAAATTTCGTGGTTTTTGTCATTTTTCAATACTGTGGGCGCGTTGCGCACGTTCAACGTTTTCACAATTTACTTTTCTAAAGTTTTTTCACATCTTTCAAAAATCTTAATTCTTAACATAATTATGTTATTTAATGACATCCAAATTACTGCTACCATGTTATGCTCAATTACACTTGAGTGAACGCTTATCTAATATCCTGTTTCCCTATAAAGATGATGGAAGCAAATTTGCGTGAAACATCTGCAAGATTTACATACATAAAAACATTTCGGTATGATGATTCGATTTCAGAGAAGGAAGCGTTCACTGCCAAACTACGCACAAGGAATCTAAAGACGGCGACTAAATCATGCACAGACGCAAATCCTTTCAATTGATTCATGCGCTAAAGACATCTGTAAGACAATTTAGAGGAAATTTTTCAACCAGTTACGCACGTAAGAACGAATATTTTCAGAGGATGAATACATATGGGAAGATATGCACTGGTGTCTTTGCGTTTATAAAGGATCGCGAGCCCGTCTGGCAGTCAGTTTGCAAACGCCATGGCACGCGCCACGCTCTTGCTCTGTGTAGTTAGCGCTGTGGTGCTTGTCAGCCCGAGCGCTGGGGCGTTGAAATGGGGAAAATCGGCATCTAAAAGACCCGTTGGCAGCAAAGGCATGAGAGCTCCGACATTCAAGAATTTACCGTACTTCCAGAGATCACAATCAGTGCCTGTGTTTTCTTCAAGCAACATCAACAGCAACGCGAAGTTGCCCTCAGGTTTCGAACGTACAACGCTTTCATTGAGTGGCCTAGGCAACAAAGGAAGTGGTAGTAACAAAAATCAAGGTGGAATGAAGGTTTCGTGGAATAAAATCAAATGGGGAGCGTCAGTTCTAACCGGCGTTGCTGATGTTGCTCCTGTAGCAGCTGCACTGTGGAATAAGGCCAGTGATGACGCGAACGACTCCGAGCAGATTTTCACAGAAATGTCGTGCCCTGGGCAGGACGTCACTAAATCAGTCTCGGTAAGTGAGGTGACTTACAAAATTTTCCGGTGGACAATCAGAAAACAAGAACATTCAGTTAAACAGCGCTCAAACCGGAAATGATCACATTGTGGTGGTTGGAGCTGTATTGAATAATGAAACTTTTGAGCCACCAAAATTCACTTGATCGTACCTTCTCTATTTTGAAGGGAAGAATGAAATTGCAAGTTATTCCTGCCATGAAATTGACGGCAGCACAAAAGAGATTTTATTGAAATCATGACGAAAGTCAATAATAGTGAATTTATAACGTTAATAAAAGGACAACGTGTGCCTAAGTATGATTTTGTGGGCTCACTACAACAGCATCAAACAGACATTGACGAGAATTCAGTACTGCAATGTTCTTCTATCAACGAAGGAAATTAGAACATCGTTGAACGAGCTGTGCGAAAGCTGGCACAGTCCACGAAAATAAAACAATATGTGATTACTGGCACATGGGGAGTGTTTGAAAGAAAACTTGGAGGTAACAAGAGTAATGGCGAGCTACTGGTGCCAGCTTTATTTTGGAAGTGAGTGTATGAACCTCAGAATAGAAACGGCGTCATTATATTTGTTTCCAATAATCCTTTTCAGAGTTTACAGAAACTTGACATAACGCCATGTACTCAGAAAAGTGTTTGTGGTAATCTGAATTCGTGGCTAAAGTTTAATAATAAAATTAATAATGTAACACATGGTGAGGTTGTGTGTTGCAAGATTAATCGAGTTAATTCTGCACTAAAGTTGCATCAAATCATTAATGTTTATAATCATGCGGCTCTTCTACATTAGTAGAGCTAGCATTAAACATGAAACAAGTTTAAAATATGCGCATAAATTTAATAATTTTCCCGGTTCCGATTTTCATGTATACATTTGTCAATAAAATCAACAAATGTGTATATCAAATGTATAAAATATTGCATTTATGGAAATAATAATGAGTAAAGAAACAATTGTAGTTGAAAATTAGTTAATGTTTTATAAGAAGCCTTTTCCGGGTATTATTATTTTTCAAATTATTCTACTCTATTTTCATTCAGTAATAATAAATATTTCTTTACCTTTTTGTATTAGAATTCAGTAAAGTTTTTTCAACTTTCATTTATTGAATTATTAAACACATAATTATTTTAAAATAGTTTTGCATGCAATACATTTAAACTATAATTGTCCTTTTCGTCAATGAAACTAGCAACAATCTAAGATCAAACAATCATAAGTATGTTGATATTTCTGAATACTCGTATCTACATTCTTCGTTTTTCAGTTAAATCATTACATATCAGTAAAATCATTTTTTTAAACATAACCAATTTCACTAAAGAAGGAATATTTTTTGTTTAATAAGAAACTTCACCATACCAGTGAAATATTTCTGAGTACCACATCTTCGTATGGTATTCAATTTAATGTAAGACAAAAACCGCGAATTATTTTCTTCAATCTTCTACAGAACAGCAAGAATATTTATTTGCATAAGAAAGTTTGATACACTGGCATTTTTCTGTTTTATACTGTTATTATACTCATTGTAGATTCACTAATCTTTGACAATTGTTTCTACGATTGCAAAGTCAAATTACTTTCTCTAAGATATTTTTTAACAAAAATAAAGAACAGGAACTTTGTTCCAAACTCTTTCATATTTTTGTTTCTGAAACTAGAAGGGAGAAGACAGCAGGTGAGTGAATTCTCACGGTCCTTTAAAGTGTCGGAAAACAGCGCTACTATCGGCTTTCATCGAAGATCGCGCGGACCTCCCCGAGCAAAAGGATGCAAATTTATTCGCAAGGCTTTGCGCTGACGCCCAGCGCAAGGGCGGCCGCCACTTAATATTCCCCGAGTCGCAGTCCAGGCAAAGGCGCCGCCGCCAGGAAGCGGACCTTGGGGGCCTCCGCGGCTGCAGGGCACGAAGAAGCTCAGCCCATTTTGATTTCCCCTCCCTGCGCGATGTTATTTCCGCCCTACACTACGATAGTCTGTCTGTCTGTTCAACACAACAGCCTCTGACGGGGCCAAGACCTAGCAGCGGCGTGGCCGCCTTGTGGCCATGGGTTACGGGGTATGTGTAGTTAGTGCATTTTGGTCTTCTCAATATGAGAAGCGAGCTTTCTCATCAAATAGTGATTATCTTTATCTTTATTCAGAATGTGTAAATCTCCCTAATTTTATTAGCTTTTGGGCCTTCTCACTAAACGACAGAAACAATGTTTTTGAGGTTTTCTATTTTCCGTATAACGAATAAGTATAATTTCTACAATTTTTCTACAAGTGATATATCACATATATCTAATTTTTCCACTCGCATCTTTTGCTGCTTGAAATTTAAAGATATATCCCAACTTTTCAGTTACTTTTCATCGGCATTTATTGTTGTGACTTGGTTGTTTTCTGCATAAAATCATTCAATTATAGATATACAAATGATGTCATCCACTTTTAGAAACATTTATATAATTGCTAACTAATAACCTTAAGAGGAGAAAACATTTAGATTCCGCGCATTAATTCTAGTTGTTTTTATTGTTTTACAAACGGACAACTCTATTACGTGAATAAAACTACAGCTCTTTCAATGTTCGTCGTAAACAGACAATATATTCCAAATCATCTGGAGATATAGAAAGTGGTACAGTTCAAAGTCGGTGTTAAAGAATTAAATGATAACCTCTAAAAGAAGAATTGAGAGTCGTGAGGTGTAAAAAAGAAGTAGAAGGGCTAAGTTTCAGAATGGAAAGTGATCTTGGCCCATGAAGATTGCTTTACATGTGGCTGGGTATAGAGATAATACAACAACAAATGAATCGTAGTTTCTTACATTAATTTAACGTAAGAAGGAATGTCGTCAGTAAGAAAAGAATGATTTGAACATAAATATTCTCATTTGCAAATGGATCACCGATAACGTTCCTCCAAATTGTTGTTCATCGTTGTAAATATATCATTTCATTTCTGCTACGTTCCTTTAATTACTAGCCACATTCCAATTCTCGTATTTTTAATGTTATAAATCAGTACAATATTTTTTTAAAATTAGATCTGTTTCTGCGCATCAACTTTATTCAGATGATTTTTTTCTGAAAATAGAAACAAAACAAAACAATCGGAAGTTGTTTTGATGAGTTTTCATCGTGGAATTTTTTGGCATCTGCAAAGCCACTTTAATATTTATGTGAATACCATATTGGCAGATTGAGCTGATTTCACACATAGCTTCATTTACTCGCATAAAATAATTTAACGGATGTAAAAACACGAAGTCATTATTAGTTTGTATCCACCAAAAAATACGCATACGAGTATAAATATTTTCGTTGAAATCGTTTTTAAAAACGAGGTCAAAACTGCTGAAACTGATAACATAAAACGGAAGGCACTTTGCATATTTATAAACATACTCCCGTATCTGTAGCGCTGAGGGCTGTTCTGTGGCAACACAAATAAAGCGAGTGCTCAACCTCCGAATTTGAAATTCATTTAAATGGGCAGCGCAGAGCTCTAAAAACAAGACCAGGAGGAAGCAACACTTCACCCTTACTCTAAAACTTACCAACCATTATTCTCTCTATTTTGATCTTATGATCACATAAATATCTCAACAACAATTAATACATTTATAGGAGCTCGAAAGAGTTGTCTAGATACATCAAGCTGTGTATTGTTATGTCTATACTTGTTTTATTATGTACTTCGTGAGTTCTAACATCTTCAACAGCTGAAGGTTGAAAGATGAAATATCAATTTGCAATAATACGTAATAAAGTTGTTTGAAACAAAAAAGTAGCAACACAGCAGAGCATATTAAAAGAAAACAACAACAACGAGACTTCTAATAGTTAATAAGGAAATGTGTGGAAAGACGACATATTGACTGGAAAAAGCAGAAAGGGGAATAAAATATACAAGAGCAGGGAAAGAATAAAAAAGATACAAATAATGAAATGAAAAATATTAAGTTCAAAGTAGCATTAAACACATGTCCCAACAAGAGGAAGGTAAGACATTCTTCAGGAGGAAAGTAGATTACACTCAGTCTAGACTGCAGATTGAAAAATACGTCTGAAAATTCTTTTTGATTCGTGTAAAATTATAAGCATTCAGTTAAACTAGACATATAACATAAGTGTGCAATGTTACATTTTTAGTTGAATACGTTAAAATTGAATGTTCCTTTCTACATAAATTTATTTAAATATAAATAATAAGAGGCCAAAATTAAAATATCCTTAACAGACATTTACATTTTCAGAGTGTAGTAGATACATCGATTTTAATTACTTATCATACATAAAATATGACACATATTTTGTCAAGGGTCAATTGCACCACAATGCATCAATATCCCCCGACCTTACTACGTACGTATAAAGGAGAAAGTATTGTAATGCTGCGGTGGATATTTGCGATTTTTCGACAGCAACAATCTTATTGTCGGGCCCCGTTAACAAAAAAATATAAAATTTTATTTTACACCTTGTTACCCGTAGCCAGCGACGCGTCCGGCACAGCAAAATGGAAAAGAAAACACGCTGGATGGAGGATAAACAGGAATAAAACAGAAAGGGGAATAAGAAGATGTGGAGGCGAAAATGCAGAAGGACGAGACGTTTTAGTAAGAAGGTGAATAAACAGGATTCGAAATGGGTGAAGAAGGTTCGTGGGAAAAAAGGAAACATGCCGAGGAACAGGTTAAAATAAAAGAATGGATTAATTGATTGATTGATTACTAGTAATTCCGGACGCGTCACCTGTTAAGCTCATTAATCCCGTAAGTGAAGTCCATATTCTTTTCTGGAGAGGTGACGTCTTGCTCCGCTGGATAGCCAGATCCGGCGCCGACCCACTATCGGCTAGCCGAGTTTTCCCTTAACCAGGTATCTCCCACCAGCGTGGCACAGCCCCAGCCGGGACAAGCTCGAAGCCTCCGACCGGTCTCCCGGCATGTGTGGTAGTGTAGTGCATGTTAGTGTAAGTATGTGTAAGGAGTGAAGGTAAGACAAAGAAGAGGAAGCAAAGATAGAGCGCGTTCCGTGGCCCTTTTATTAGAATTCTGGTCTAGTATTCGCCTGGCGTTGGTCGGGAAACAACGAAAATCTACCGAACAGTTAAGCCAGCCGCTATAATTCCCCTTTAGGTAGCAACTGAATTCGACCCAGCTGTGTAGTTAGTTTGGAAAATCCTGGCACCGTCGGACCTCAAACGCCAGAACTTGCCTGTTGGAGGTACTGCAATGATCCTAATTGATGCCTTGAGCCTACTCACTAGATGTAAAGTGAACGAAGGAAAACACTTAGCAGTGGAAGCAGAAGAGAGGGAGGGGTCAAGCCTCGAATCCCAGTCCCTCGCTCGCCAGTCGCTCCGCGAAGTCACATAGACCCTAGGAGACCGCCCGCCACACCCCCTTCTGTTGTTTTATTGTTTAAGGTTTCATCAACTCCTAGGCCATTAATGACCACTATTATATATAACGTTATGGTATGAGGATGAAACGATATGGTGATGAGAGAGGGTGAAAGGACGAACACATACCAAATAGTATAAAAGATCATAGTGGAAACTCGGGCAGATCAGCATGGGCGGCACAAGAGACAAGTGATTGTGCTGCCCCTAGCGGCCTGAGGTGTACACTACAAGACAGGCGTAAATGTTGCCAATAGAATACAACCGTGTGTACCATTATCTATCATCATTATCATTGGTTTTAATTTATACATTAAAGTACTTGCGGCAGAGCATCAAATAACAATATCTACACAGATATTCTTCTACCAAATTATCTCTCAGAAAAATACGAACAAACTTGACTTTCACACCTTGTAAGTTGGCACACACAAATTATTGCGCTGTAGGTTAAACCTCGAACCGCTGGAGAGCGCTGCTTTACTGTCACCAAAATATTCGAGGAGTTTCCACTATTTTCTTTTATACTATTTGCACATACAACCATCCCGAGGCGGGACTCGCACCCCGCGACACTTCGGTCCGAGATCGCTACGACACTACTGATTGAGATTTTTCTGGGTTTACTCAATCTCTTAAGACGTACGCCGGAATGGTCCCTTGTCTTGCACTCCCAATCATAAATGTACAGTTGTCCTCTCCTTTAGTCTCTTTTTTTCTTCATTCTCTTTCGGACCTTCTTCTTCATTTCCATATGTATTTCCCCTCTCTTTCACTTCTCTCTTTGTTTTTAAAATGTTCGGCCTTAAGCCGCCATCCTGATCGAGGTTTTCTGGGTTTACTCAGTCGCTTAAGGCGTATGCCGGGGTGGTCCCTAGTTTTGCTCTCCCAGACGTAAATGTACAGCTGGCCCTCCCCCTCTTAAAATATTACTATTCTGTATTAATGTGGATTGAGTGGTTGGGCGGCAAAGCAGGCCCTATGGCCCGAGCCTCGCCATTAATAAAGACTATTATTATTATTATTATTATTATTATTATTATTATTATTATTATTATTATTATTATTATTACTGCTTTAGCGATCTCGGCCACTGGGAATTGACCCCCTTTTGTTTACTGTGACCAAACGTTCGTCTTTAGTAGAGTCCCTAGATACAGAGAGTAGCGTATTCCATTGTTCCACCGATCCCGCCATTTTATATCCAGTTGTCAGGAGGATTGGAACGGGGAGATATTCTGTGTGTTGAGAATCATGAATCTCCCTCAAATCAATATTGATAATCTTAAAAATCTTCCTAACTCCACCAATAGTTATAATTTTCCTTCAGTTTCTGATTGCTGCGTGGCGGAGCTATTGGGTGAGAGGATATTTAGTGGCAGCGGATGCTCTGCTCTCCTCTTTAGCATCCAACCGCTCTCTCTAGCGGCCGTCTCGAGGAACTGCGCCGGCCCGCGACAGAGCACGAGGTCGCACCAGATGCGCGCCCGACTTTTATCACGCGATCGCGTGTTCACGCACCCTTCGCACTGGCTTTACGACGCATGCTTACGTTGCGGTTTGCATGGGAATCTTTTCATTACTCTTGGATGGCTCAAGCGACTCGGATGCCAAGGAAAAGCACGTCCAAAGCGCTTGCACATATTTGTTGTTATAGCCATACATATACTTCGGTTTTTCATTCTTGGCGTACGGGGGGTGTCATCAAATCGGAATATCTCACGGTATTTCGGGTCGTTCTCGGTTGTGCCGCTAGGTGTCGCATGATCGCGACTGTATCGAGCAATGCTGGCGATCATGCGACTTCTGGCGGCTCAACCGAGAACGACGCGAAATACCGTGAGATATTCCATTTTGATGACACACCCCCATACAGCAAGAAAGAAAAAACGAAGTATACAAGGCGGGCGTTTGGGCATCAACTCCTACGAAACAAAGGTTCGTGACTATACAATTATTGAGGATCATCTGCGATGTGTTAGTTATGCACCAAATTTTTCGGGTAACTAGTGATTTCCTTAAAGATTAAAATATTGTGTAAAATTCTGCAGAGTCAAATACATTTCTGTGTATGAATTCTATTCTTATAATGCTTTAAAGGGTGAAACTATCATCTACTACATGTTGGCCTTTTACCAAAATAACTTACATATACAAATATTAAACATTTTTAGCTGAAACAATAATTTGGTATCAAGAATGTATAAATTGTTGCTTTACTAGTTTCATTTAAGTTTTCCCATAATTCTGGTACTTCAATGAACATAACTGTATTTTTTTAGCGCAGTTAAGTAGAAAATTATATTATAAGACAGGAATCAATTTTGTTTATAACAGGTGCTTATGATATTACACTACTGCAGAAACGAAAACGTAACGTAAACATATTCTACAATAAAACGACCAATATTTATTCAAAGAAATTCCTTTACTCATAAAATGTCTTTGCTTCTTTATATACTGTATTTAGAATTCCTAATAGTATAAATATGTATTTTGGAGTTGACGTAAATTTCGCAGAGAAAATCGTGGTACAATACAAAATTGTGGTGTACGACTGTTTCACTCATCCTCTGTACTTTTTACTTTATGTATCTTGACCACAATTGTAAACCCATAATTCGAAATTTACGTCCTTTTTCACTGGATGTTCTCTTCGATTAATTCTTATAGTTTGATCAATTAGGACTGGGGTTTATTACAATTTTAAAAAAATTGGAGCCGTTTTGGAGAAAATCTTGTTTTTGTTATTTTTTGAAATTGCACAAATTGCACGCAATATTGCGAAATAATACTAGCGTTTTCAAAATTGTACATGACCTTAATGAAAGATCTAATTAAGGAGAACAAATTTCATTTTAAGGAAAAATCTCTATCTTAATTTTTGTAGTACGCCGATAAAAATTCAAAATTGCGCAATATTCGAAAATTCAGAGTTGATCGTAAAAATCGCACCATTAAAATCGTACTGTACTCTATTCTTATAAGATATTTAAAGAAAAACGGTTCTACAATAGTTAAGAGGAATGACCTCTACACAACAAAGATTATTTAATTATTCAACAAAACATAAATACGCAGTATTTATTCCTAAAAATACAAATTTACAATGAACAGAAAATTTTGAGGATATAATCTGACAGAAGATTTATTTGTATTGGAAATAAAGGAAAACGGGTGAAAAATTGTGATTCTAAAAATTACCATTATGCGCAAAAATTGACGGACCAGGCACAGTATAAATACATGTCACATTAAGTATTGCATTTTACTGATGGAAAATTCTGTAATAACTATTCTTGAATTCCTTCAAGATATCACTTAACAATGCTTAGAAAATCCGCGCTTGTGAAACCTTAATTAAATCGATCTTTCTGCACTATTTTATAGAAACGAAATCAGTGTACTAAAATGTATTACTCGCATCCATTACTACATTGGGAAAAGCTGTGTGGTAATTTCAAACCCTGTTCAGGGTGTTTCACACGCTCACAAGGAAAAGCAAAGTTGCAAATACAAACACGTAAATGTTTAAACGAGATTAGTTTTAGTTAAAGATGAATGAGGTTTGAAGATCATAATAATATTGTCTGTCGACGATAATGTTAAAATTGCATGGCTTACACATTTCAGCGGAAAATTATTCATCAAATACTATACATGATGTATCAAACCACCGGCAATATTGCTGGAATATATTATTTAAACGTAATAAATATTGATGACATTTTTTCAATTTCATTTAAAATGGAAACTATTTTCGTCACAGTTTCGAAGTCACCATTGTGTTAGTCATTATCACATTGTACTCAATAAATTAAAAAAATCTTTAATTGTTTTTTTAACAGGTTTAAAAATTCAAACTTGACATTTTAATTGGAAAGCGCACACATTGAATAAATGTAATAAGGCAAAGGCCGTACTTTTCACTTGAATAATTTATAAAGATTACCACATAAAATGGTTTTCAGAAATTAGTAATACATCGCTCAGAAACAACAAATAAAAGTCTCTCGCAAAGCACCGTAACATGTGTGCAATGTCTTTTGCATGACGTATTTGTATCTAAACAGCGAGGCAATAAGTGTGATAATTCAATATGTACGCAGTATGTAAATAGGCGAAATAATACAACCAAATATTTGCATTTTTCTGACTATATCAAATCGGTTTCATTTTTTTTTCTTCGTGTCCCTGTTTATCTAACAAAACTACATATGCATGTCACACGGCCGGAGGTGCAGTTTTCTTTCCATTTCAGCCTGCATGGGAAATTATTAAAATAGGTTGTAATATTGTTTACGACTCATAATCAGTACTGTTTTATTTCTTGCTCAGAAACTGAAAAGAGTTACAGCAAATTATACTCCTAATGGACAGCAAATTGTTGAACAGGCATGCCCTCGTAGTACTGAGAAACTCCCCCTATCAGCATGAAATTCGCCAGATATATCAATGAAGTGAACGCCTTTCCGATCAGACCTGTTTTATTTCATTCTCAGAAATTGAAAAAAAAGTGGATGGTGTTAAGCATCAACCGGCTATGCGACATCATACAAGTTTTGAGATAATCGTGTTTAAAGATTTTATTACATTTTCAGCTCTAAAATCTGTAATTTAATTATTTCATTCACTGAAGCGTCAAACTACACAAACATGAGTGGAATATCTGGCGCTTACCTGCATGATGTGAAATTAAGAACAGCAGATTCAAAGATGTAGGTTTGTAGCCGGTTGTTGCGAAACATAAAATCTCTGATGTGACTGATGGCGTTTACATTTTTTATTAATTATGAGGCTATATTTACAGATTTGGCGCCAAAATTTTGCGTACACTTAGAACAAGGTCCCATGTAACTGATGGCATCCACATCTCATTTTATTTTTAAATGGCGCTTAGCCGGTTGATGCATAACACCATCCAATAGTACTCTTAATGGACAGTAAACTGTTGAACAGACATGCTCGTGATAGTGATCAGCTCCCTCCGGCAGCACAAAACCTGTCAGATAAATCAATGAAGTGAACGCCATTCCAACCAGTCCTGTTTTATTTCTTACTCAAAAATTGAAAAAAGTTAGAGAAACTTGTACTCTTAATGGACAGTAAACTGTTGAACAGACACGCTCGTGATAGTGATCAGCTCCCTCCGGCAGCACAAAACCCGTCAGACACATCAATGAAGTGAACGCCATTCCAATCAGTCCTGTTTTATTTCTTACTCAAAAATTGAAAAAAGTTAGAGCAAATTGTACTCTTAAGGGACAGTAAACTATTGAACAGACGCGCTCGTGAAAATGATCAGCTCCCTCCGGCAGCACGAAACCCGTCAGACACATCAATGAAGTGAACGCCATTCCAATCAGTCCTGTTTTATTTCTTACTCAAAAATTGAAAAAAGTTAGAGCAAATTGTACTCTTAATGGACAGTAAACTGTTGAACAGACACGCTCGTGATAGTGATCAGCTCCCTCCGGCAGCACGAAACCCGTCAGATACATCAATGAAGTGAACGCCATTCCGATCGGACGACAATCGCGCAACGGAACGCGAGCGCCGGTTGGCCGAGCGGAGAGACGGATAGGCGCTTGCAGCGCACGCGGCACGGCCGCAGGGGCGGCGTTGCAGCAGCGTCCATCACCAGAGCGCGCGCGCCGCGGTGGCAGAGATGGAAGCGATGCCGGTGATCATACGTCCCTTTCCGGCTGCGGCGGCGGCGGCGCGGGCCGTAACGCACGGGGCCAATTAGGGGCCTCACCTCACGTCACCACTCGTTCCGCGGGCGGCGCCCATTTTTAAAGCGCGCGCGTGTGTTTGCGAGGGGCGCATTTGTCGGGGCGCCGGCCTCCGCGCTCGCCTCGTCATCGCTCGATGCAGCAGGGTTGTGTAGCAAAACCAGACGCAGTTTGATCTGCTGGAATAAAATATTTCCTTTAAGAAAGTACCTGATAAAAATGTCACTTAAGTTTATTTTCTTTACGTACGTTGTTATATTTGTTTAAAATGAGAATAGCGTTTAAAATATATACAGTCGGATGCTGAAAATGTCTCAGAATGATTTAAGCGATTTTTTGTTAACGTATAACACTTAATTTAAGATTTTATACGTAAATGCGACATTATATTATGACCCTTGTGTTTATCAAATTGTACGTAAATAATGTTTTTTATAAACTAATTTATAAACTAATTTAAACTAATTTATAAACTAATGTTGCAGGTATGCTGACTGAGCGTTTAGTAGGTAAGTAGAGAGAATTCTTCAAATACTTGGGCGTGGGGGCGCGGGCGTATTCCTTTGTTCATGGATTAATAGCTAAAAATCAAACTGTAATGGATAGCCAAGAACTGAATGATAATTATAATTGTTCAAGACATCATCGTAGCTGGCACATATACATTTTAATTTCTTTTTAGTTCTTTGTAATTTCTTTAGAGATTAAAAAATGATTACACTAGCTACAAAATTGGAGTAGTTTTGCCTCTTTGGTAACAGAATATGTTCCTTCAACAGCAGTAAAATAATTTATCCCAATCAAATGTAATGATAATAGTAGCCCTATTTTATGCAAAAGCAAACACGCCCGCAAGTGCTTCGGACAAAAGCAAACATGTCCAAACCAAGGCAATCGTGTCAAACGTTTAACCTGAAATATCGTCATAATTATCAATGATTTGATAGCAGTATACCTCGACTATTGTAGCAATACTGGTAAACAGTACAGCAGATTACATTGTTTGAAAGGCAATAACTTGTCATTATCAGTTTCTTACCGTTTCTCAAAATTCTGACTTATTACACATGTTGTAATTTCCATGGACGCTCCTCAGCTAGTTGCGTTTGCAATGCAATGGGAAATTCAATTCAATCAAAGACGTGAGAAGTAAATACTCAAACAAAAGCATACCTATTCTCAAACCAAATTCACCGTTCAAAAAAAGAAGTCGTGACAGTACACTAATTTTATCTTCATATTTGCAATTACAACAGTTAAATGTGAATGAGCAACCTCTATTTCCAGTGGACGTCCATACAATTTTTCATAAAAACGTTCAATAAATCTTTACCAATAAATCATTTTCAGAGTATAATAGACTTTTCAAGAAATGTGATCTTAATGTGTGTGTGATCTTTATGTGCATTTGCCAAAAATTGAATACAGCGACAGAATGATCGCAGTCGACAAATAAGAATTTGCAAATAAATTAATAATACTGTTGCTCCACACAGGTGTGTTTGGATGAAGAGATAGATAAGCCATTTTTTCAGCTGCATTGACTTCTAAAATTTTACGACTTACACCTTCCTAGAAATTATATTTAAGAGACTGATTAATTTTTTTACCTCTATTAATCTGTGAAATGACTCATAATTTGTTAAGAATCACAACCAATTTTTAGTCCACAACTCCCCCTATTACATTTTAAATGTATATTAAAAGAAATAATAATAACAATACGCTATATTTTAATACTAATGAAAATTGTTGTTTATCTCACAATCTTCATAAATCGAATATTAGAATCAGTATTCGTTCATTATAATACGCATAAAGTTTACACATTTTCTGTTTGATCCAAGAAATGATGCTATTTATTTATATTATGTTTCTAAACGCGTTGTTATCGATTTTATGATTTGTTCAATGCTCCACTCAATTAAATCATTATTATGTAGCCTATTTGTAGAAATTTTATTTACGTTTTCTCCAATTATAAGTTTTATAATATTTTTACGTTCCATTTTCCCTTCTCTAGAATCAATTCTGAGTTTCCGTACTTCATTACAATATTGTCAAAGAAACATACTTATATTACATACTTACTTACATACTTATAGTTCTTATATTTTACAAATGATTAGGCCAAAATATTTTTATAAGCACTTTTTTTCTTATTACATGGTAGGTTGGATAAAGACATGGTTTTCGTGAAACATAGAATGTAACTTGCTCGAAAATGAAGTAATGTGCCTGCTCCTGACCCTGCATTCAGTCGCACGAAAAAAATTACGCGTTTGTGGCCGACACCTTTGCTCGCGTAAAACACGACGCACGAGGCAGATAATTAATGCGAATTTTTAACAAACTTTCTTGTTAGAATATTTCATTCTATGTCGCCCTTTATTAGCGTTCAAAGTTTCTTCTCTAAAAAAATTGCTTTCAGGAAACAAAAATGTATTTTACCAGACGCATAAAAGGAATGGCACATTTTATTGTTGTCACTTCGAGTCCACAGTGACCAAGTTACCATTGATTGATTGATTTAGTGTTTTCCGGACGCGACAACTACTAATACTACGTTCATTAGTCCCGCAAGTGTAGTGCAGGTTATATCCCGAGAGGGGGCGCTCTATCTTCCTCCCTGGAACATGAAGTATGGCGCCAGCTTACACGCCGGCAGGCAAGGAATTTCTTTTCCAAGTCACTCCGGCACCGGACTCAACTACCGCCCCCACCCAAGCTTCCTGCGGCGGTGCGAAATAGTGCAGGACATGCGTGTGCAATTGTGCACGTGGAGGGAGAGGTGCGTCGAGGTGGAGGAGGGAAAGATCGGGGGCAGTTCAAGGTATTACTCTTCATTCGCCTTGTATTTATCGAAAAAAAAAAATGCAACACTACCGATCAGAACAGCCGATCATTTGAATTCTCCTTCACATTTCGACCTCACAATCTGACAAGTGCAAGAAATCCTTCTCCGTTGGGACTCGACCCTTAACCGTCAACTGGGGAGGTGCCTTCTGATTTCTCTTACAGGTGACGTTCGGTCTGTGAGACCCGAAAAGTTATAAGCAGATAATTTTCGGTGTTCCATTTCAATGACTTGACAACATTCTTCACGTTAACAATGCAATAATGAACATGAAAATAAATGGATTTGTTAATAATATGTAAAATGAAAATAATACAATTATTTATTACTCGCCGAGTATATTTCTGGCCATATTTTGTTCCATTCTGTTTCTTCACTATTAATTACCTCAAGAACTCTTAGAAAGGTTTCAAATATTACTCACTACATTAAGAAACATCATTTAAATACCATAATGCATTGTTACACGAAAATTATTCATTAATAAAAAATATGCAATGCACATTCACTGTGGGAATGGAAGTCTCACTTCTGGTGATGTGAGGCCTGTGAGACCGCTCCAAAACTTTAACTTGTCCTCAAAGGCGAACGGCTGTCACTGGATCCGCTGTCCCACAAGTGAATGCAGTTTTGAAAGATAGAGGAAGGTAATGTAAAGAAAAACTTGTTGCGACGCACCAGAAAAGACGGCTACGCGTTTATGTTTCCTCAGCGGTCTCAGAGACCGCACGTCACCAGTTAAGGGTTAAGGCCGCTCTACAATAGCCCGCGAACGGGAACGGCAATGCGAGGGCGAGGACGGCAACGGGAACGTGAGGTACGTGCGCTTCACAATAAACGCCAATGAGAAGACGCTATGAACCTGCAGCGGCAAAAACGAGAACCTCATGAAACAGTTGCCGAAAGAAAATCACTTCTAGCTGCGCTACTCTGTTTACTCTTTGCGTTGGCATCTGACAGTTCTCTGCAAGTGCTGGTATGAATAATGAATACTTTAACGAAAGAATATTAATTAGATAAAGAATTCATCAGAATGAAAAATGAAAAAACTATTAAGAACTTATGGAAAATACAACTAACGAAAATTGTATCAATAAACAAACAACTCCAATGTACTTAAATGAAACATAAAAAATTGTTTTCTGAAAAATTTTAATTCTATGTATTAATACGAATAGAAAACTAATTATATTGAAATCCCTAAAAATAACTAAAAGAATTCAACAACGAAGAACTAAATCCGCCTCAAACCCTTACGTCGCAAATCCACGCTGTAACCTCAACACCGCTGCAGACCAGTTTCGCGCGCAGCCCGCGCGCTCGATCTGCTGGAAAGCTTCACCGCCATTTGCTGTACTCTCTTTGGTCGAGAGGCTTCCCGTTCCCGTGCCGAGATAAATGTTGACCATCCTTTCCGTTCCCGTTAAGCTTCTCGTTCCCCTTGTGTTGTGAACGCCTGCTCGAGATGTCAGTCTTTCAACTTTCTTTACATTCCCGTACGCGTTGCCGTTCCTGTTTGCGTTGTCGTTCCCGTTTGCGTAGCCGTTCCCGTTCACGGGCTATTGTGGAGCGGCCTTTAGGATCTTCCGGACGGCAAAGGTATATAAGCAAGAAGAGTTGTCATTAGGCCATCGACGCATCTATCCCACAGAGACCATCCCATCACTGCACCCCGGGACCCGTCTCCACAATCGCCTCGTCGGCTACTCTCCCCCCCGCCCCTCTGGGCCGCGAGCGAAGCGGCGGAGGGGGAGTGGCCCCTTTGGAAATATCGCCCTCATCTGTTTGCGCTGCGGTCGCATTTGTTTCGCGCGGCGGCCGTCAGAGCGCTTCGCGGGCGACATGCTGCGCGCCGACCAATCAGTCTGCGCATGCGAGAACTGCGGCCCGCGCTCTTCATCAACTGCCCCCTCCCCTTCACCGCGCCCCTTCACCTGCCTAATCACAGACGCGGCTTTTCGAATGCTCTGCCCTCTCCGTTCGCTGCAAACTTTTATTCATTTGAAGGGCTTGGAGCAGTATGAATTTTGGGTGTAGTGTCTGATCTTGTTTACTGTCTTAAGACCTTAAAATTTATTAACAAGGCCTGACGAGATAAGCGATACATTGACACTCATCAGCAAGTTCTTAGAATGAAGGATTTAAGTCATAACAATGCGTACACTAAACATCGAAGCTATCGGTCCTTGATCTTCGTTTCAGAGGGTACATCGATAACAGGATTCGGAAATGAGTTGTGTGGTAATGCAGGGGAGTGTTACCGATGCCAACTCTTAAAGTCTAAAACATGCAACATGATCAAAATTTGAAAACTCTCAAATAAACAATTTGATTACATAATGAGTAAAGAGTAAATTTTGTTGATTTTAATGTATTATGCAACTTTACGGATAAAACAGTTTTAACTTTATTGTAATTGCAATATATAATTTAAAAAACTACTGCTTAATAACAAGATCATCAAAAACCATTTGTTACCAACACGCGAAAAATCCATTTTATTACTTTACTTCAAATATTTGAATCATTATAACTCGAAATTATTAAGTTCAAAACGTCATTATTTAATAGAAGGAAATTTTCTGTGAATTAAATAAAGCAAAACATTTTTAACTCTGAAATTTAGCGAATACAACAAATTACATTGAATTTATCCCAATGTTAATTTTTACTCATTTTGTCTGGGTATTTACGAACAAAGCTAATATTCGCATGTAGCACAAGTTTATCGCCTTTTTTATAAAATCTTCTTTCATTTACTTCGTGTGGGATATTACACAGACATTATACAGACTGGTATATTTTACTCTTCAACATCGAATAGAGTGCAGACAACGTCATGTTCCCTTAACACAAATCAAAACTTTCCAATACTACAAGAAACTCTCTTTTAACCTCGAGCAATATAATAGATTATTACATACCAACCTATTGTACAGAAATTTAAATGAGTCGGTGCTTTAATTGATTGGCCTAGAAAGACGCCAAAGCTCCCCAGGAATTGTTAGCATTGATCCGACTTGTTTGGATATAAAATTTTCATGACTAAACAGGTGAATGGTGTAATTATGGGGTGGATGAGTCATTTTGGTTGATGGTGGAACTAAAAGTACAGTAAATAAGAAAAAAAACAAAATAATTCGTTTTGACTCTGCCGTAAAACTCATTTGCAAATTGTAAGTGGTCAGTGCTAGAGACGGTTTCAGAGGCGGAATACAATTCGTCTAAATATTACTCTCGCACTGTCTTCCAGAATCATTATCAATCAACAGTCGTCACCTCTAATGTTACGAACGCAACCTCCTTAGCAATTATCACCCATGTCTACATGCCAGCCGGGAGTGTAGAACCTGTTCCGGCTGGAGCGGTGCCCTGTGGGGAAGATATCTGGAGAGAGGAAACTCAATCGGTAGTGTATTTCGGCGCTAGATGTCACGATCCAGCGGAGTTGGAAGCCATCACTAACGGGACCAACGACCACAGCAGTTGACGTGATCGGAATCAATATTCTCTCATACTCCTTAGGAGGCGAGAGAGACACATTTTATAGCGACACAATTCCTCGTTGAACTACACTACGTTCATTTCTGCCCCCACTTCAAGCCATAGTTCTACGGCACGTTCTATCCCTTAGGTATTGTTTGGGAATGTAGTAACACAGCCAATGAATCCCATCGTCATCAATTTCCACCACACGATTTTGCCTCCAATCATCTGCGCCATCATTTCCCTTTCTCTACCACCAGCGACCGTCACTTTACAAAACCAACACAAGGCCATCCAGCCTTCTCCAACTACATCTGTCCTAATCTCCGTCATAATATCCACCGCCATAATCACCATCGCCTCCACCGTCGCGGCCACCTCGATCGCTGCCAGCAAGTCGACTCTACGATCTTTCTGCCCCCACGTCAAGCCAATGTTTCACGACACGTTCTATCCCTTACGTTTTGTTTGGTAACGCAGTAACACAGCCAACGTATCCTATCGTCATCAATTTGCACCACACGATGCTGCCTCCAATCATCTACGTCCAGCCTTCCTCTTCCTCCACCACCAGCGATCGTCACTTGACGACCATCACCAACGCTCCGCCGTCCAGCCTTTCAACTACCGCTGCCACTCAGTATCCATCGTCATAATCACCATTGCCTCCACCGTCGCGGCCACCTCGGTCGCCGCCAGCACGTCCACTCCCACGCCGCCGCCGCCGCAAATCGCGTCATTAATTAGTTTTTCATTAGCGCTCAATTGTTTCGATTTATCCCGCGCCCGCCCAGCGCGTCGCGCCGCTCACTTGTTCCGCCTCGCCCTAACTTGCGCGCGCAGCCGCAGAAAATAGGGACATTCATATTGTCGTTTGCGCCGCGGGCGCGCCGCGCTGTCCCGCACGCCTCTGCCCCTTCATTTGTTTCGCTCTCGAAAGCAATCTTTCGGTTTTATCGGCGGTTTGTTTGTCCCGATGGAATATTCATGTCCGATTGTAGTTTTCCCTGTTCGAACCGGTGCCCCTCTCTCCGCGCGACATGGAATGTGTATTATTATTTCGTGCTATCCGAGAATTTTTAATGGCGATAGCTGCTGTTCAGCAGGGAGGCGGGCTGGAAGTTTGCGGGAAAAAAAACCGTGCCATGCGTGTGTCATAGAATCTCCCGCCACAAAGGCAGGCTCAAAGCGTGCGCCACTCAAAGAACGGAAAACATTTATCAGCTTTTCATCACCCAAGAGCGTTTGCAAAACAAGGGGAGATTGTCCCCCTACAACTCCCAGTTTAGTGGGCGCGGTGAAATGAAGTAGATGCTGTTTTCCCCGTTCCCCATCCGCTCTCAAGTATTTTTGCTGCGGGTTATCGCGGTTTTAAAGTTCGAAGCCAATTTTAAAGGCCGCCGTCGCCGCGGTGGAGCTCTTAAATATTACTAATCTGGGCATTGTGTGCCGGCTGAATGGGTCGCCCGCCGCCAAACTTAATCCGCGGGCGCTGATCCTTTGTGCAGATTATTAATTGTTGATGGCGGTGGCGATAGAGTGCGCCTGGAGCAGCCGCTGGGTTGGATCGCACGGCAGCGCTTATTGGCCAGAATTTTTTTTGACGAATTCTGTTTATTTGCAATTTATTTCTACAGAAATATTAGGCAGGTGGTTTAATAATAATATTTACATGAGTGGAAATGTTACTCAATAGTAGCATTCCTATTTAAACAAATCGATACGTTATGTCTCGCGGTTTACGGCGCTGTAAACTTCTTGTTTCTTCACTATTGTCTAATACATTACAACGAGATGATTTGAAATTTTCTAGTCTTGTGTGGTATTTCTGACTCGCTGACATTCTTTGATGGTCTTGATTTGAAGGTCGTTGTAGAGTACTTCATTGCTGATATATCAGGGTGCGTTTGTAACTGATCGAAGATATTTTGGAAGTAGGAAAGAAGGTATTTGGTATTTAGGGAGTGGCAAGTAGGAATTGCTTAAGTATTTCTATGTTGGAGGCACTGGCTGAGCCGCAAAGACGCTGGCCAGAATGACACCAAACGCACGTGCCGTTAGTGTTTTGGGGAATTTCTCAACTGACTATAGGCTACAGTGGAACGCCGATTATCCAAACGTCAGTCATCCGAAACGTCAAATCTCCGAACTCATATTTTCTCTGAATAATAATTTTTCTAATTACGTACTGCATACTGTACGCATTCATTTTCTTTTGTAATTCTGAATATAGAGAATGATCCCCGATATGATTGACATTGATAAAATATAAACGAGATATTCTTCTATAGTCAACCCATCTGACTTTAGTGAACTTTGACAAATCGTACCCAAATCCAATTTATGTACACTTGCCGTTTTTATGTTTGGTTATCCTAATTATCGAATATCACACCAATATTTGGCCCCAATTAGTTCGGACAATCGACTCCCGCTGTATTTACAAATCATGCTTGGAGGGTTTAACTCCAGAAAGTCAGTATGCAAGTAGGGTACACACAAAAAGAAAGAAATATTAAATACTAGTAGATTGATTGATTGGTGATTTCGAAGAACAAACTGCTAAGATTAGTACCGTACGTGTAGTGCGTATTTCTTTCGCAAGAGGTGGCAATGATGTTCCCCACTGGATGGCGAGATCCGGCGCCAACATACCCGTCGGCTTGCGGGAATTTTCCTCAACTAAGTATCTCCCATCAGCGTGACACCGCTCTAGACTGGATCAGCTCTAAGTTTCCAATGAGTGTGGTAGTGTAGGGAATTTGAGTGTAACAGGACTGTCAGAAATTACATGAAATTTAATGTAGTTTAATGCGCTTTTCACATTAAATTTAATTTACCGTGTACATGAAAACGGTATTAATGTACATGTACATTGAATATAATGTGTACATTAAAATCAATGTGGCTTTAATGTACTGCAGTACATTACACTTAATGTACCATGTACGATAAAGCGATTTTAACGTGTTTGTGCATTAAATTTAATGTTCAAATTAAAATCCACGTAGATTTACTGTAGGACTACATTAAACGTTATGTACCTTGTAAATTAAATCGATATTAATGTGTTGTACATTAAATTTAATGTTTAAATTAAAATCAGAGTAGGTTTTAAAAATATTTTCTTCCGCTATTTGAACTTACGTATAATAAATTTAAAATATATTTTCAACATGTATTCCAAAAATGTAAATGTTTAAAATTCGTATTTACATTCAAATTGGTAACAAATAAAATTGTAAACATCTTTATAATACAATTGTAGCGATGTACATAGTACGCTAATTCTTTAGTTAACAATTTTTTCAAATTTCTTCGGAAATATTTAATTTTTTTAAAAAATGGTCACTGTAACAATGTCAGCATTTAGTACTCTTTACGGCTACGAAACATATTTCCGAGCGTAAACGAGTCCAAAACAGGTGAAGAAGTAGTGACAATTATAAATAATATACATAATTCTGTAGAGTTAATACATATTTAATATATATTGCGTCTAGAGAAACATGTTCCGTAGTCGTAAAGAATATATTATACATCATAGCGGGCAATACATTAGGCCTAAGAACCTGCTGAAGTTATTGGATGTCGCAATAGCTCAGTGGTTAGAGCACCTGCGCGTAAACCAGAAGTTCCGTGTTCGAATCCCGATCGGGGTGACTATTCGTTGAACAAATTTAAATATTAAAATACATTTGCTACTCAGTACCAAGATCAGTACTTAGTATTCTTTACATCTGCGGGACATATTTCCGAGCGTAAACGCGTCCAAAAATGTGACAATTGCATAAATCCCTACGCAGTTCATCAAGCCTAAGACCATGTTCAAAGAATTGATTGTCTCGATAGGATAGTGGTTAGAGTTTGAATCTCGGTGTGGGTGACAATTATTTGAACAAATTTTAAATATTTAATAAGTTAGTACATGTACAGTAAATTTCATGCACACATACAGTAATTTCATTGTAAAAGTACATTAAAGTAAGCATCATGTACGTAAATTAAATTAAATTTACACATACAGTAAATTTAATTTACACGTACAGTATATTTAATGTACATGCATACAGTAAATTTAATTGTACACGTACATTACATTTAATGCACACGTACTTTAAAGTTACTATAAGTGTACATTAAATTTCATTTACGTACATGATACTTACTTTAATGTATTTTTACATTAAAAGTAATGCGGAAATTTCTGACAGTGAGAGTGTACGAAAGGCCAAGGAAGAGGAAGGAAAGATAGCGAGCGGTACGTGGCCCATTTGTTAGGTACTGCTCCGGCCTGGTGTTGATCGGAAAAGCCAAGGAAAACTACCGATCAGAGCAGCCGGCCGCTAAAATTCTCCTCCAGACAGCGACTGAACTCTACCCAGCTATCTAGGTAGTGTCGACAATCCTGGCGCTATCGGAACGTGGACCCTAGAATCTTCCGGTCACAGACACTACACTACAGTAACAACAATTGATACCCTGAGCCTCCTAAAGCGGTAATACTATCTGGAACCACCCGAATCACTGCTCATTATTATTGTTGTATAGGTAAAAAAAAACTCCTTACTGAGACTCCACATTCGAGAGTGTTTGCAAACTAACAGTGGAATTGTTTAAATATTCCAAATTACTGTAGATTCAATTGTTAGCTACAACTACTTCACCAGGAAGTGAAGAAAATTTCGCTAAGGTTCGTGAAAAAAAAGGTTGATGAGGAGAGATTGAGAGCTTCAAATAAATCCCTGAAAGAATTAGAAGAAAAGACAAGGGAAAGAAGAAGAGGAAACGTAAGAAAGAAGATAGACAGAACGTTTTGAATAAGAACCTGATGACCCAAGTTACAGTGCAGGAATGCACTAGAAATTTTGTTATTTTCCGTCGGCTTTGTCAATAACATTTTTTCTTTTTCTTCAGATCTACTGGGCAGAAGTAAAGGCATTTTTAAATATCTTCAAATGTACTCTTGGCTATATTTTAACACAGGACTTTTTTCAATAACTTGTGTAGATGAAGATTTATAAATAGGATTGAGTGCCAAAATGTGCAAAAAATAAAAGAAATTACTCAATACTTTTTCTAAAAAACAAAAATTATTTTTCAATTTCCCTGTGTCAAAGTATGATCATAGATCTCAAGTTGTATCTCAATTTTTTAAATGTAAATAATTATTATGAATAGTTTCTGAAAAAAGGAAAAACGAATTGTGTGAAATTAACATGGGAGAGTTAGGACCTTCCGGAAATATTATTTCTAATGTCATTCACTCCCATGATTATAATTTATGTTCAATCATTTCCAAATCATTTGCTTCCAATACAGTTAAAATCTGTCTCATTTAGGCAGTAAGCTTTTGCAAGAAAATTGTGTCTTGATTTAGAAACTACTGCTTTAAAAACATTTTCCTTAATTGAAATTTGACGTCACTAAAGGAATGGCACTGAAGAACCTTACAAGATCTTGTTTTATCAAATAACCAATTGAATGTGACCGATTTCAATGTTAAATAGGTAATAGCACAGAATTTCATTAGTTTGGGTTATATCAATTATGGGAGAAGTTCGAAGTGACTTTCTAACGTCCTGTCAACGACAACCCACTTGACTCACAAGAGAAAAATGGGGAAGCTATGACAGTATTTATGACGGCGAATAAATGTCTCGTGTATCACATTCGCAATATGTTGTGGAAAAAATACATACGTCCGCGCGCACCAATATACTACTCACTAGAAGACAGGTTTAAATAAATCACAGAACGACAATTTTAATGCAAACGAGGAGTACTGCTATGTAAATGGATGTGAAACGTTTCATGTTCCACATTGGCTCTCTGAAGTATTCTGGTAATCGTAGTGACGGAACACCAACAGCCTGATCTAAATGTCATTCAACAAAAGATACTGACTAACGGATCAAGTTCAAACTGTTTTTTTTATATTTTCATGTTGGAGATGTAATAGAATAACTGTAAAACTTTTTCTTCGAAGAATAGTCAGAATCATCTTTACTATACTATAATTTTGATTACTACCACACTATCTTATTAAAATATCAAGCATAGAAAGCAAATCTAATTTTTTTAGATTTAACAAACTTACAGACATTACATGTCTGTCTCTACATATTCATATATATTGTAATATCTGTAAATTTTCATATCTATTGTAAAGTTGCCATGTTAATATTGTAAAGTTGTACTTAGAGTAGTCGCTAATGACCTCACTTGTCGATGCGACTTTAATAATAAATTTAAAAAAACAACAACAAATTTTATCGACATAAAAGAGATAATACAATTGATTTCCACTTTATTTTACCAAAATAATTAGGCAATACCGTTACAAACTATTATTTTCTCACAAATCATGACACATGATTCAAAGTACATGAGCCATAATATCCTTTGTTACTGTAAATTGTTATACAGCGTGATAAGGAATAAATATTTTAGCATTAATATTTGTACGAAATAGTAATGTTCATTTACTAAAATACATTGTATTATTAACCCTTAAATGCAGGACTATTTTTACATTCATGAATGCATGACATGGGTCAACGTGACCCGGTCCGTTATATCTAATATATTTTTAATTAAAGATCATTAGTAAACGAAATAGGAATAATAAATATACTATAATTAGTGTTATTCAATTAGAAACAATATTTATTTGTTGATTAAGTTTAGGATTCGCATATATTATTTCAATAATATCACATTTTATTTTCAAAACAGTCGACACAAGTATGTATTGAATGAACAAAACGTTTACATTCAAAACAACGAGTCGAACATTTTCTATCTTTCTTTGTGGGACATTTACTGCATCTTTTTCTCTTATTGTTGGACATTGTTGGTTAACTGTTGTTTTTTCTTCTATCCCACATAGTGCTATGGCACTTCTTCCGAAGAGTTTTGATTGTGCTCTTTTGCAGAATACATGGAAGAATATATTATTTTGCCAAATACTTTAGAAATAATAATGTTTTTTGCTTTGGTGGTTGTTGAAAAAGAGAACTCTTTTGGATGAAAATTACGTATGAATTTACAGCAGCAACTGTAGCATATTCATGATGAAGGCAAAAGTCCACTCCTTCTTTGGCGTTTGACTGTGTAAGTGCGCATTAGTTTGTCGATTGTATCGACGCCACATTTAGTAGCAAGGTAGAAATTATTAATTTCAGGCTTTTTCTTTCTTGGAAACACGGTTGTTTGAGATACAAAGTACATTTCCACCTGTTGACGATCATTTGTTCATATCACTATTACTTCTGTCTTCTTTCCTATCACTATCGGAATTTTCACTGTCTGAAGATTCGCAAGAAAATCCATTACCGTCACTGTCTTCAGTGCTCACAATGAATTCACAAGAATCGTCTTCGTCACTATTGTCATCATGCAACAGTTCACAAATAATTTCTTCTTGCAGAGGTTCCGACTTAATGTAACGTGTAACAACTATACAAGAGGAAACGGCAAACGAAGTGCAATACACGCCACATAGATGTCTTGCGTACAATGATACGAAACAAAAAATGTGAATGATATGAACAAGAAATGTTACAAAACAAAGATAAAATGATACAATTAAATGTCGCAAATCGTATGTATAAACATCACAGACGATACAGTAACAAACCACCACCAACACTACCTAAAACTATCCAAACACATTGACAAATACATGGGTCATACAGACCCATCTCATGCATTCTGAGGAGAGCAATATAAAACAACTTATGGACACGGATCAAATTAGTTGATTCCGTCCCATTCCGTCCCGTTCCGTCCCGTTCCGTCCCGTTCCGTCCCGTTCCGTCCCGTTCCGTCCCGTTCCGTCCCGTTCCGTCCCGTTCCGTCCCGTTCCGTCCCGTTCCGTCCCGTTCCGTCCCGTTCCGTCCCGTTCCGTCCCGTTCCGTCCCGTTCCGTCCCGTTCCGTCCCGTTCCGTCCCGTTCCGTCCCGTTCCGTCCCGTTCCGTCCCGTTCCGTCCCGTTCCGTCCCGTTCCGTCCCGTTCCGTCCCGTCCCGTCCCGTCCCGTCCCGTCCCGTCCCGTTCCGTCCCGTTCCGTCCCGTTCCGTCCCGTTCCGTCCCGTTCCGTCCCGTTCCGTCCCGTTCCGTCCCGTTCCGTCCCGTTCCGTCCCGTTCCGTCCCGTTCCGTCCCGTTCCGTCCCGTTCCGTCCCGTTCCGTCCCGTTCCGTCCCGTTCCGTCCCGTTCCGTCCCGTTCCGTCCCGTTCCGTCCCGTTCCGTCCCGTTCCGTCCCGTTCCGTCCCGTTCCGTCCCGTTCCGTCCCGTTCCGTCCCGTTCCGTCCCGTTCCGTCCCGTTCCGTCCCGTTCCGTCCCGTTCCGTCCCGTTCCGTCCCGTTCCGTCCCGTTCCGTCCCGTTCCGTCCCGTTCCGTCCCGTTCCGTCCCGTTCCGTCCCGTTCCGTCCCGTTCCGTCCCGTTCCGTCCCGTTCCGTCCCGTTCCGTCCCGTTCCGTCCCGTTCCGTCCCGTTCCGTCCCGTTCCGTCCCGTTCCGTCCCGTTCCGTCCCGTTCCGTCCCGTTCCGTCCCGTTCCGTCCCGTTCCGTCCCGTTCCGTCCCGTTCCGTCCCGTTCCGTCCCGTTCCGTCCCGTTCCGTCCCGTTCCGTCCCGTTCCGTCCCGTTCCGTCCCGTTCCGTCCCGTTCCGTCCCGTTCCGTCCCGTTCCGTCCCGTTCCGTCCCGTTCCGTCCCGTTCCGTCCCGTTCCGTCCCGTTCCGTCCCGTTCCGTCCCGTTCCGTCCCGTTCCGTCCCGTTCCGTCCCGTTCCGTCCCGTTCCGTCCCGTTCCGTCCCGTCCCGTCCCGTCCCGTCCCGTCCCGTCCCGTCCCGTCCCGTCCCGTCCCGTCCCGTCCCGTTCCGTCCCGTTCCGTCCCGTTCCGTCCCTCCCAACTACACGTAAATCCCCTCCACTTGGATCTGTCCCGCCGCGCGCCGCCCCGCCTAGCCCCGACGCCTCCCAGGCGCCTCGCCGCTGCGCGCCGTGCGCCCGCTGCGGCCAGGCATTAATTTTCACTTAGCGCGACAAAGTTGCCGGATCGAACGCCAGGAGGCGCCACGCCCACGCCCACGCCCGTCACCCCTCGCCTGCCGCCTGCAACCCGCATCAACTTCTCCTAGTATTTTTATCTGCCAACTCAAAAAGGCATAGCCCGATTGCAGCACCCCGTATACTTCCTCTAAGGCTTATATCTGCCGACTCAAAAAAGTATGGCTCGACTGCATCCCGCCAACAACTTGCTCTAAGCATTTTATCTGCCAACTCTAATAGGCGTAGCCCGATCGCACCCCTCTGTCAAATTTTCCTAAGCGAAATCAAATATTTTTTATCTGCCAATTCAAAAAACCATAGCCCAATTGCACCCCGCTGACAACTTTTTCTAACCATTTTATCTGCAAACTTAAAAACGTATAAAAACAGTAATATATTTCACTGCAGTTGCGCCTAAAATTAGTCAATATCAATAAACAATATAACAAGCCGGCACAATGAAGACACACTTCACGCCTGACAGAGATATAGGCCCTAATAATCGGCTTACACTCCGCACTCCCCAGTATAACATCTGGCACGGAGAAATATCGATGTAAGAAGTCGGGATCATCGCCTTGCCCTCGGACACACGAGTGCTTTGATGACGTCGCAAATCTGTGTTCAGCGTTCACCAAAGCGCGCCCGCCGCTCAACCACGTGCCCAGTGACCACCGCGTGCTTTTTTTGTGTATGTCCAAAGAAATGGGATCCAAACCCACAATGCAAGCTTTTCTCCTCAAAAAATTCATTGTCATGTGTAAACGCAAAAGAAAGCTTCAGTCTAGACGTAAAATTGAGATTCGTAACCAGTAGACAATTTGATTAGTACAACTGAAAATTATTTAAACGTGTATTTAAAAGCAAAACTAGAAAGAAAAAAAATACATACATTTTAAAGGGAAAAAAGCATTTAAAAAGGAAGAATGTCTAAAAAGCCATTTACGTCATGAAAGACCAAATAAAAAGGCAAAATAAAAATTCGTCAGAATATTTAATTTTCCATAATTCATATACTTATATTAATTGCCTTTAAATGTTGCCATTAGAATAAAATAGACATTTTACTAAACATCCGATGTCTAGTAATCGTAGTACCGTGGCCCTTCTGGCCTCCGCGGATGCGTTTCAAGGAATCGCGGGGGAGGGGGAGCGCTCGAGCGGAGACGAGCGGCTGCCAGGAGACGCCGCGCGTTGGCCCTCGGGGTCTGGAGTTCGAAGCCGGCGCGCCGCTGCGCCGCCGGTTGCGGTCGCCGCTTATTGCGTCGCCGTAATTGACGGCGCGAGGGGAACGGGATTCCGATCCCGGGCGAGGCATCTCCCGCGACAGGGCGGCGCCATCTTGCCGGGAGGGGCTCGGAGGCCCTCAGGGCGGAGAGAGAGCAAAGGCGACTCCCGAAAGGGCGCCTGGGCGAGGGAAAGCGGTGGCTAGCGGAGGCAATCGACGAATGTTGGTGAAACAAGGTGATAAATTGTGGTGAATTTATTTCTACAACGCATTTTTTAATTGAATGTCCTTCCACAAGTGACACCAGGAAAAAATTAAAACTTGTTACTGATATCCATTCTCTATTAAATTCCACTTCAGAATGTGACAAAACAATTAAATTTCTATGTGCTACAAAATTATAAAAATGTATATAATAGTTCCTTTCCTGTTGAAAAAATATTCACATGATTCTAATAATAACTGTAATCATTTTTGAATGTTTTATATAGTTCAAACATGTTAAGAAATATTGCTATGACAATAAAAATGTAAATTTTAGTATTATGTAAAATAGAATTGGTCACTTATGACCAAGTAGTTTTAGAGCGATATAAAATAAATTGAATAAACAAAAAGATGATAACACACCCTTGGGAGAAAAATGAGTTTCTCAATTCTATAAGATGGCAAATTTCAAATTTTCTTAAGTCAAATAGAAAACGTCCTTAACGTTTCTCAACTGAATTATTTGTTCGTTAATTGAGTTCAACCCAGAAAACAAATTTTCGTTTCCAATCACACAATAATCATTATACAAAATATTTAAAATATTTGAATAGTATTTTATAGCATTAGGACGCTTAGAGGCGTCATTTGAAAACCTGACACTTTTAAATCCTTGTTACTTCTTTGCTTGTAGAAATAGAAGTTTGTAATTTCGGGACTTTTAACAATTTTGGTTTGTTTACAATGTATTAAAAATTGAAAATTAAAGTACTTTATGTATGTATATATATATATCGTGAAAAATAATATTTCGAATTCTCGGGTAATATCCTCGTTCCACAGCTTCTGTTTCAGGTCTTTCAACGCTGAAAATTTGCAAGTGTGTCTTCTAATAATTTAGATACTTTCTGACGATAATAGTCCATTTCTTTCATTTTACATTGACTTCTGAACTGTAAAATACTAGCAAATGGTTGAATCATGCGTGATGTAGTGACGATGCGACAAGTGCATCATTAAGTTACTGACAGCACATTGTTATTATATGAAGTAATGGCTTTCAAATTTCAATTTTTTTAAACCATTCATATAAAAATGTTTTTGACTTTAGGATAGAAATTTATTGTATGGGAGGCTATTTTGTGTTCCAGATTATAATGACATGAGCCACTATCTTAATTTAATTCAAAGTTGAGAATATATTTAAGATTTTAAAAGAAATCAACTGTTTGCTTTAGCTAATTTCATCTGAACAATAGTTTTGCTTTATAATCAGACGTTATATTTTCAAACTAGTAATTTTGAAAGGAATAGAGCTGATAAGCCTCTAGCCTCTTGGAAAGAGAAGCCTGATATTTTACCTTCCAAATTTGATGAAGATTCACAGTTCATGGTATGAATATCAGACAAATACGATATCAGACAAATACGTATAACTTGTAGTTAGGGTTTATTAAGTATGATCAGAAAAAATGAGTATATAGAAAGAATATTTAGAAAGTACTGTGGAAGGCAACATCAGAAATCGGGTTTAACTTATGGACAAGAACCACGCATTGGAATTGGAATTATGTGTTGAATAAATGGCAGAGTATTCTACCACATGTGCTTCAAAACTACGGCCTGGATCAGTCATTAAAAGTTTGGTTCTATTAACCCATTAGTGCATGTGATTCGATAAATCGGATGCTAAGAAAAGCGTCAACCATGCCTGTCATTGGAGACTTATCTGTTTGAGATACACACGAATCAACGCTCGCATTGTCGGAAAGTCATAAATTAAATGTATACGCTGTAACTTCCAGAAGTTTTAGACTTAGAGCGATTAGAGTGCAAGATGGCGTATTACAGTCTTCTTGTTTTACGTAGCTGGTAAGTTTTCATTTAATTATAATATCTAACATTGATTGATATGAACAAATTTTACATGAAATGAAATAATGAAGGTTCATGTTTTCCATTTGAATTGGTATTCTAAGAAAATAATTATAAATAACTAAACTATTTCAAATTAATTTTCGTGATCCGAAATATCGGCTCACATGCACAGGGGGCACTTTTCACTTCAATATATTAGAACGGCTACGTTTTCTCTCTCTACGTTTCCACCAACTGCTAAATGAAAAAGTTTTGTCAGCCTATCTGTTGCTGAAATTTTGAACATGTTAGAAGAAGAAC
Source organism: Acheta domesticus (assembly GCA_031308135.1). Taxonomy (NCBI): domain Eukaryota; kingdom Metazoa; phylum Arthropoda; class Insecta; order Orthoptera; family Gryllidae; genus Acheta; species Acheta domesticus. Next base: position 57,217,185 of record JAHLJT010002406.1, read on the forward strand.
ACAAAAAAGGCGCTAACAATTGCGAGAAATTATGCGTGTTAGATGGAAAGGTAATGATGTTGTCTTTTGCCACAAATCATGAAGGAAACGGAATGGAATTAACTTCACCTGCTTTTACATAAAGTCAGTAACAATAACGCAATGAAAACGTGAGTAAGAACTTTTTGAGAAAGAGAAAAGGAACAAAAAGTGCCATTTGAAACAGGGTTTATTTTACTTTCAGAATTCTGTCATGTAACACACATCAAGGTGACATTGGCGATAAGCTAAAGTATGTAAAAGAGATACGTTAGCTTAAGTGCGACAATTGCCAGAAAGAGGTATATGGGAAATACAGTGGAAAGAAAAGTTACTTTTGTGTCATGTTTGTATAAGATATTACTTAAATCTCAATATTTATTTAAAAATAGTTTTGTGTACAATATTACTTTTACAATAAAGTTTATCGTTCAACATTTTGTTTTTTTTTTGTTTATTTTCGCATTCTGGTCAATATATTATTTTCTCTTACATATCTTAGAACAACCTTTCAACAAGGTAAGAAATGTTTTAAATATATTTAAGATGTGGTATATTAGCACTGTGATAAAATAAACTTATTCTTAAATGTATTTCGTAGGTTAACATTGTTGAATCTTCTGAATCACTTCAGAAGATTCGTTGAAAGTTTGAAGTCAAAACGACTCTCAAAACGAAGGGCGTCCACAAAGTGACGGCCGTTTAGGCGTGGCGCGAGAAGTAATTAGGGTAACGCTGCCATTTTCACATTGGCGTGCGCAGCCGGCTTCTAGTACGCTCCTAGCAGTGTGAGAGAGAGGTATCGTACGATCACGCGTTCTCTTCTTATAACCTAAAAACATGAGCGCCGCGATAGAAAATCCCGCCAAGTGTGAAGTGCGTGGCGTAATAAGATTTCTGTGGTCGAAAAATCACACAACAGCTGCTATTCATCGTGAATTGTGTGCGGTGTATGGCCCAAACATTACGAGTGAAGGTGTAATGCGTCAATGGGTTCGTTTTCTTAAAAATGGAAGAACGGACGTTCACGTTGAAGACCGGAGTGGTAGGCATCTCTTGTCGGTGATGACGTGGTGAACAGAGTGAACAAGAAAATTCGTGAGAACCGGTGCCACACAATCTCGGAACTTTCCGATCATTTTCCTGAAATTTCCCGGAGTCTTGTGCACGAGATACTGACAGAAAAACTTGGCCACCCAAGTTTTGTGCTCATTGGATTCCAAAAGCGCTCACCGACGGTCACAAAATGAAAAGAATGAGTTCTTCCATAGAGTTCGGTATGCCGTTGAAGGCGAAACCTCTTTGAACAGAATCGTTACCGGAGATGAGACTTGGGTAGTCTATGTGAATGCCGCGACAAAACAACGGTCAATGCAATGGGGTTATACCGCTTCACCAAGCAAGCCAAAGAAAGCCCGCCAAATATTTTCAGCGAGAAAATTGATGGCTACAGTTTGGCTACAACGCTGTGACAGGTTGGGTACATTCTCAGGCGGCAGATTTTTTTGACGACGGCATTTCAAAAACTGTTAAAAGATATGATAAGCGCTTCAATTTGTTTGGTGAATATATAGAAATGTAGATAAAAGCTGTAGTTTTAAGATGGGTATCATACATTTTTTGTATCTCAACTGGTTTAATTTTTATTTCAAAACGGCGGTTACTTTGTGGACGCCCCTCGTACTAGGCATTATAGGGGACACGAGTATGCTAAAGATTTTAGTCTCAATAAAAATTGAATTATACCTAAATGGGGAACACATTTCATAGCTTGCACGTACTCCTGATCCTAATCGTATCGACTTTTAAAGGGAACGATTTGAGGTCATGTTTACTAACGGTATGGATTCTCTTTCTAAAATGTTTCTGTCTTTGGCGACACCTACAACAAAGTTTAAAATCTTACGTTCTTCCATTGTATCCTGAGTCTCAAAAGGCACAGTCGGTCTCAAAAGTACGAATCATCTACAAGCCCTGTGCCGACCTGTGGTGGAAACGGGTGGGGAGGGGTAAGGATAGGATGGTTGGGGATGGTGTGGGGAAGGGGTGAGGTGGGGATGGAATAGGTTGGGGATGGGGTAGGAGTGGGGTGGGGATGTGATGGGTGGGGAAGGGGCGGGGTGGGGATTGTGTGCGGAAGTAATGGGGCTGGAGTTAAGAATGGGGTGGGGAAGGGCGGGGAATGGGCGTGAGAGTCGCTTGGGCCGGGCGACCCCAGACCCCGCGAGGGTCAATCACTGTCAGGAAGGCATTACGCGCGGGGCGGCGCGGGTGGCGCGTGGCGGCGCGGTGCGGGGCGGTGCGGGGCGCGGAGGGGTGGGGCGGGGCGAGGCGGGGCGAGGCGGGGCGGGGCGGGGCGGGGCGCGGCGGGGCGGGGAGAGGGCGGGGAGGAGTGGGGCGGGGCAGGGCGAGGCGCGGCGACGTGGGGCGACGTGGGGCGGGACGGGGCGGGGCGCCGCGGCGTTGCCGAGACAATGGGCGCCGAGGGCATCGCTCATGTCGCCCGGAGGGTGATTGAACGGCGATGGGGAGGAGTCTATGAGAACGATTGGGGACGCCGGGGGAAGTTGAGGATAACGTTTGGTTCGAACGGTGAGGATAGCGGGAGAAATTGCGAGAGACAAAGGAAAACGGAGGGAGAGGAAGATAGAGGATGGAGAACGAGAGATAGTATACGAAGAGAGGGAGATAGGAGAGAAAAGATGAGGTGGAGAAAGTCTTGAAATAAGTTAAGTGATGGACAGAAGTGGGAAAGGATAAGTATCAAAAGGAAAAGTGTCGAAATATGTGTTGTATGGTTAGTCTGTCAAATGAGAGTAGATTCGAGGCTGTGTTCAATGGTGTCTCAATGGTAGATTCTTGAATAGCATATGTGTCGAATGGTACGTCAGCCAAGTTGTAGGTAAGTAGATGACTTAGTGTTTCGAATGGGAGGATCTGCAGAAGGTATCGATTGGTAAGAGGGACAGAGAATAGTTATTATGAATGGTAACAGCGTGGAATGATGAGTGTGTCAAATTTTAGGTGTGATGGTATGAAACTGGTAGAATATTTGTGATTTCTGGAGAGGGATGCAAATGTCTCAGAGCGAAAGAAACTATGTTTTATCACAGCCATTATGTTTGAGGTAGATATGTACTCGTAATCTTTGGCTCTACGATTGATGGTCTCGAAAATATTTTTAAAATTTTAAAATAATTAATCTTTTCTCATTTGAGTTTCCTGCTAACGATTCTAAACATCAACTATGTAGAATGATTGGATAAATCCGCCATATCACGCAGAAAATCATCTAGTGGTTGCAGCAAAAGCATTCATTGAATGTGTCGTGATGGACAGAAGTTAAAAATCTCAAAGGTTGGTAATCCTAATAATTTTTTATAAAATACTCACAAAACTTTTAACAGATAGTACATTGGCTGTTCATGCCAATATAATCCCCAAGAAATAGCCTCCTCGGTGCTTACCTTTGGTATTCCATTTAAGTTTTGAGTCATTCAACAATGATAGTTTAATACATTTTTGACGTTAGTTGGCCACGGCAAAGAGCCTCTCTCTTATATATTCGAGCTCTAAAAGTTAAAATTCCTCTTAAAACATTGGTCGCCTTTTATTCTATTTCTCAATATTCTGTCCGTTTCTATTTCCGATCTTTTACATTCTTGTCGTATTTCGTGGTTTTCTCAGAATTGTCTATTTGACACCTTAAAGTGCTTTTGGGTAAGAGATTAACATCGAACGACTATAATTACACGCGGCTAAATGAAGATACACGAATGTCTTGACAACCTAATACCTACATTCCAGCCAAAAAATCAAACGACTTTTTCTTCTTTTCAATCTCTTTTTCCATTAAAATCCAGATATTTTAAATGCCTGATTTCGAAATTGCATTCTTTTTCACTTACTTCTGTGAGAGGTGACAAAACTAAACACAGCTCTGTATAATTCTAACATGGATCGTTTCCACAAGTGTAAAGCCTTAGGGTCTACTCTCGATAACGGAATAAAAAACCTCTTTCATCAATGTAATAACTAGGTTGTAATGAACATATTGAACAAAAAGAGAGTTTGTTTGAAAAATTGCAGCGTACGAATATTAACACTTGAACTTTTCATTCGATTTCAAACTGGCGGATCTCCACTCCCAGAGTCCCTGGAATCCTCATTACTTGTACACTGGAATGAAAAAGAGAAAGCTCCTTTGATGTTGATCTCGCGGGATCTGACCTTTTCAAGCGGCAATCTGATGTCAATGAAAAAATGAGAAAAATCTACCTTCCTTTCACATCGGGAGAGGTCTATCTTGAGTGAAAGCGGGACAGACAGGAAAAGGGATGACTCACTTGCAGCTGTAGAGAAAACAGAAGCAACGGTGATCTGGATCTTTGAAAATCTTCAATCTTATCTCGCGAATTTATTTCCTTCCAATTTCTTTGAAGATTTACTGATGCTCACAGAGTTCACGCAAGATCTCTTATCGGAAATATATTGCAATCGTCCGTGTCTCCTTTAGAACCGTCGCGTGTCCCTTGAGCTTCGCACAAGGCCTTCGGGCGGTCGTACTAGTGACCTTGCACTGATCGCATCCTCGTAGGTCGCGCGTTCAACTGCCCTCGTCTTATTTAAATCTTGCGTTATCTTATTTTTTTCTTATAATTATTTTTGATCGGCAATCACTGCCTTACAAAGTTACTTAGCAAATATTACATCAGTAACATTTACATAACTTTTCGAGGGTCTTCCAAGGTGGGACCTCTTATTAACAACTTGTTAATTTAACACAATGAATATACACAGCAAAAGATATTATAATCTGACAGTGTGAGAAGATACAGTTTCTAGTAATAAGTAGTATGATGTGATTGCAAATTATGGAGGATGGAGGAGATCTTTGCTACGTCGAGTCTTAATTCTGGGAAAGGGATTTGAAGTTTTGCCAAGATTATATTGTATTGGATTATATTGTTCTTGTAGTAGCAGGGCAGGAGGGTAAGAATGAATAGTTGTTTTTTCTAAAAAAATTCTCTAAATTTACCGTTTTGTTTTAAATTGATATTTGATTACTGATATGTAACAAATTATATTGTGTGAATAAAAGCGTATTGTAAGCGAACTAGGCACACAGGTTAGAGAAAGCGCTCATGCACTTGTGTCTACGCTGCGGTTTGCCCTCTCTTGCAGCATAATGTACTTTTTGAGTTCGTAAATAAATATATACTAGTATATATGCTCTCAAGTTGTAGTCATTTTTACTTTGCCCGACCACTGTGACAAATGCAATGGAGCTACACGCGAGATCACTGCAAGGTGGCGTGCATCAATTACCTGCAACCCCTGGATGGGCACATACATTCTTCAGTCATTACGAGAGTGCAAGAAAGCTATTTGTGAACTCTAACCAAAAGTGACATTCAAAAAAGGGTTTCCTATTGTGGCTCAGGGTGTGGGAATGTTGCTTGATTTGATGCAAATTTCTGAATAGTGTATTAACATAATATTCTAACATAAAACAAAAATATATATAATAAACAGAAACAAAACACTCACTAGTACACTACTTATTTGGACAACTTGTTTAAGTTCTTGCCCTTAATAACAATTCGGTAAAGTCATTAATCATTAGGGAGCGGATTTCTATGATTTTGCATTTTTTTTCTGTTGCTTCAGTGCATGAAACTGAGTGAAATTTCTTGGCAATTAGGTAAATGCTTTTTAAATTAATATGTTGGTACATATTTGGTCGATTTTTACTGTTGGTGCATATTCGTGTAAGTATAGGCACATATTTTCCAAATTTAGATAAAAAGCGATATGTATAAAACGTTTCATCTTCTGAAATAATCTCATGTATTTGTGAGCGCTCACCGATTCAAAAGAGCCATTCAGTTTGCGTTTTTTTGTTTTCTATGGACGAAAAAATACTTGTGCAAATGTTGGATATTTCTTAAGGACAAATTTAAACCAGTCAGAAGAAATTCAACAAGACATACAATGTACTTCACCAAGGTAAATATTTACTTCATTTATTTGTTTCGCGTAGTAGGGTAGATTATATTATCTTTGCACAAAAATATATCTTTTTCTTCTAAGCAAATGTTCCTTTTATTTAAAGAATTATACAAAAGACAGCTTGTTGAAGAAATAAAATATTGCAATTTTCAGTGCATATTAATTTATTTATTTATTTACGTCAAAAACAGTTAAAAACTGCCTACGACGAGCTATGGGGAGAAGTGAATTTTGTGCACGTTTTCATAATTCTGTGGTCTCTATCCTAAACCATATTCTAGTCGAATTTTGAATACAGAAAAGAGAGGTTTTTTTTCGAGTTTTGTTGACAAAATATTCGCTCCTATATAATAAAATATATTTTCAAAGGTAAATTAGCTATAAATTTCTCCCCTGAACCCTCATGTTCTTCATGAAAGAATAATACTTTTTGCCGCGATAACATGAAAAACGATAATTTGAATAAGTATATTTCCCATTGAAATTCAGAAGACGTGCACAAATAATGAAGTTACATTTATGTCCAGAAGCAAAACAAGGGACCATCTCAGCATTTGCTCAAGGATCAGGGAAACTGGACGAAAAACCTGATCGAGATGGGGGCCATCAACCCAGAAACTGTGGTACAATACTTGTTACAGGTTCTTTAGAATTATACAGTCCAAATGATAAATAATTACATTAACTCCACTGTTAAAATTAATTCTACTTTCCTTTTTGATGCTCGGTATAGTCTCGAATTGTATAGAAACAGTTATGCAGCAGAAAAGATTTTACTTGGGACTTAAACTTTTCTATTGAATTTAATTTAAAAAATTAAAAGGCATATTTCAGAATTTTTAGGTCATAAATGCATTTTTTAAAAGCATATTTCAAGTTTTGTTAGGGCATAAAAATTATCTCCCTACTAACCATAATAAAAAACACATTAGTGACTCTTTTCGATAAGTGTAAGAACGTTCCATGTTCTACGTTCTCTACAACCTATCGTGGGTCTTAAATTTATTCTACAAATCCTCCACCTATTAAATGCTTGGTTAATATATATACTTGGGTAACTACACATAATATTTAAAATAATGATATCAGTGTACAGATATTTTCATTATTCCTTCAAATTGATAAGCATACTTCACATAGCAATACCTTGCTTTCCTCAATTTATTTATTACTTCTAGCATAAAATTACCAAGATTTGTAACTAAGAATCCCGAAGAATTACATTCCTCTCCCTGTGTAAGGTTTTACACATATCTAACACTACGACACATATAACTTGTATTTCAGCTAGCTTACAGCAACTAAATCTTTCAGTTTGTAATTTTTTAACTCAATCAAAGATTACCGTTACTCATAATTTCCAAATTATCAATCAGAGAAACTCAGAGATATTTCCAATACAAGACATCACTATATCCTCATTTTAGTGACTTGAATTTAATTGAAATTCGCCTGAAATTGAATAGTCATGTTAATTATCTTCAACCCTCGTACCATATCTGCAATCTACAATCAAGTACTATACCTGTGGTCTTTTTGGACTCCAAGCTTTAGTGACAATTGGAAATGGTAAACAAGAATGTGGACGGCAAAATGTTGGGTGTAAATAATTGTTTTTGCTTAAGTACACATTTTATAAGTTATTTTCAATCACATAATACGTATAATTTATTCATAATTCATATAAAGAATAACCTGTACCGTATGTATACTTAATTGTTGATGCATAATGCTTTAGAAATATTTATAATCGTTTATGAAAGTTATTTCAAGATAAATCAAATATTGACGGTATTTTTTGAATTCCATGACATTATACTTCAAGTGAGAATGGGAAAATAACAGGATACACCTTAGGTCAGACCAGTCAAATGTAACGAAAAAAATAATAACTGTCTAATAAAATTTGGAAAATATTTGAAAATGGTTTGGCGTCTGCTTAATAAGTGAGCGAAGGCATATCTAGAAGACTGAAATTATCCATCAAATATTCAGGAAAATATTAACAAATTAATGACGGTGGGGTACAAAAAGACCCCAGATATGGTACGAGGGTTAACCAATCCCAGTCCCTGCTTCCTCCTACCCGTAATAATGATTCAGACAGTAAACTGAGTCGAACTTACTTGCGTGGAAGGCTCGTCGCGTTGGTTTCATAGTGCCTCGCCTCCCCCCGGCAGTGTTCCCAAGCAGGTGCCAGCGCATCACGAAATTCAGGTAGTAGTCCAATCCACAACTGAAATCCGACGAAGATAAACTGAAGTTATTGACCGTCTGGTCGGGGAACACTCAAGTAAACATCCAACTGAACAAACCAAATAATCTTTACCTTGTACCAAAAGAACAACAAAGGAGTAAAATAATGTGAAATGGAAGTATTCTACTTTTAGCATGGTACCTAATTTTCTTATTGTTCATAGAATAACGTAGCTGAATCCATTCACATAGCCTGGATTATATCCATATTACAATTATTTTACTCCGCAATGTGAGTTATAAATTATTTAGCTCTTACTGAACTTCTCGAACTTGCGGCCTCTCCTGGCACCACCTAATCTCTTACGTAATAACAATCTACCACCGTGTCATGGTAAGCGCACCTGTAGCGGGCAGGCTGCCGAGCGAAATGGGCCGAGGTCTCCACGGAATACTGCACTCCCCCCTTTCTCTAGCTACTACTATGCGTGCTCTCTGGCGCACACTTCCACTATTACGCATAGCCCCTTGCTGGGCGCGAATTCAAATGTCCTTTCGGATGCAAAGTGAGACGCACCAGCCTAACCCAGGCTGGCGCTCACAATTAATTAATTAATTAATTGTGAATTGTGTGTGTAATTAATATGTAAATAATCGCCCAATTGATACATATTTAGGTATATAGTAATATATAACGGCAATAATGTTTGAGATAACACTTTATACAAGATCATTTAACAGGTGTTATTGTTCAATTAATACGATTTTTAGTATAGTACGGATCAATGTTTAAATCATTCGTAAGTTTACACATTCTGGACAATGGTGTATTACAGAATTGGTTTGTTTTTGCAAAAGGTGTTGTAAAATAACTTTGCTCCTTATTTCGAATATTTATTGTTGGGTTTATTGTTTATTATACTTTATATTATATTTCCAAAGAACAGACTTTGTCGGTACCACTGGTGAAGAATTAGCTCAATGTACTGAAGTAGCGTCGATGTTCATGACTCGCTTTCCAAATCTCGTGTTGGATATTAGTGTTTTCTCCACGATGATCTTGTATTGTTTACGGGCCATATTGGTAAATTTCAGGTAGCTCAATGAATAACTAAATCATTGTAAACCATCCAGCATGATTCCTCCTTCAGTATTTATCACCTGACCAATCTTTATGAAGTGAAAGGCAAAAGCAAACCACTGTTGCGATCACTTCTCTAAGAAAGATATTGATTTCGCCATCACTAATGTATGATTTTCATTTCAAATTACCAATTACGCAATGAATTCAACCTCCATAAAATCATTCACCAAATTAGTTATCTATCCCATAACTTGATCACTCTAAAAGTCTGATATCTCGTAATCTGAAATATCATATCAATGTGAACTATTCGTAATATTATACGTTTCTTCAGTAAAATATAGTTTAATAAATTGCTGTGTTGTGACGAAGCATCCACTTTTAATCATTCAAATGTAATAAGTTTTATCATTAACATTAAATCCAAATATTGTTGCCCAGCAGAATTTCTTCTATTGTAGAAAATTGGAAATGAAACATATGTTCTTTTAAATGAGTAAGCATGCATTTTAATTGATTCAGTTTATCAATTGTACAAGAGTTTATCATTTTATCAAATTGTCTAATTCTATAAAATAATGAAATTTTAAGCTTGGTGATAAAGCAAACCATTTACATCTCGGTAATGCTACTGTTAATGGCAAACAATCTTTTTTTCTCTAATCAATCCACTCCAACTGATTGACCCCCACCCTCACGGCCGCATGCCCGGCGGCTGGGGCGCGCCTCCCGGAAGTGCGAGCGCCCGGAGGAGGTTCCGCGCCACGAGCTGCTCGTCACGGCCAATCAGGCAGCGCGCCCCCGCCCCCGTCCCGCCCCCGCCCCGCCGGCCGATGGCCTTTCCATAAGCTCCGGCAAGTGGCCCCGGCGCGACGCGGCGCGACGGCACGTGGAGGCGACACGCTCGATACCCCAGAGGGCGCCGCCGCCGGCTGGCGCCAAGGCCTCGCTCCGGAACGACGCTTTTCACCTCCATTACTTTCTATACGTCGCCCCGGGAGAGGTGGCTCAGGCCATCAACTGATGGCGCAGCAGTGCATCTCACCGGGAGGTCCTAGGTTGGAGTCCCGATGGTGGCAGGATATTCGACACTGGCTTGTCAGATAGCTCGAATTCAGTCGCTGTCTCGGGGAGAGTTCTAGAGGCCGGCTGCTCTGATCGGTAGTTTTCCGTGGTTTCTCCTATGACCGTAAGGCGAATACCGGAGCAGTACCCTAACAAACGGGCCACGGACCGCGCGCGACCTTTCCTTCCTCTTTCTTGTCTTACTTTCACCCTTTACACACACACTGACACTAACATGCACTACACTACCACACATGCTGGGAGATCGGTCGAGAGCTTAGGGCTTGTCCCGGCTGGGGCAGTGTTCCGCTGGCGGGATGTACCTGATTAGGGGCAAAACCCCCGTAGTCGACGGTAGGTCGGCGCCGCTTCTCGCCATCCATCACATCCCACCATCCGTATCTCACCAGAGGTATTGATAAATTTCTCAATATGTCATTAAAATATCACGAGTAAACGTGTTTACTCATATTCCACGCCTCTGATTAATACTACACAACTTATTGCCAGACATTCAAAATTATATTAAATATATTTTTCTAATATAAATTTCTCTTATGTAAACTACTAATTGGAAATCATGAGCATACGTTTTTAGTACTTGAGATATGAGAAGAATTTATAGTTCCAGTGTTGCATTTGCAACAACTCTACAAAGAAAGATTTCAGACTTCGGAGAAATAAATTATTTGGTATTTAGAATGCCAACTCTCCAATTTTGTTTGACATTTCCTATTTTCTTCGATAATTTAGTGTCTTAATTTAAATAAATTATAAAATATTTAATTGTTTCACATAGAGTTAGTTTATTTTCGTTGATATTAAATTCGATTATCAAATTAACTCTAAAGATTCAAATAAGCATCTCTACTCTAGGAGCATTTTCATTTACTAAATTTATGGAACGTTAATTTTTTATATTGATAATGATTATTTATTTTAATTTTATAAACATTATTTCTGTAATTTATGCTTAAGAAAAAGGATGTTAGTTAATTCAAAACCACGAAGGCCCAACAATCACATTTTCTTCCATGGAATTATGGGTGAATATCTGCACGATTTGGAGAGAATTCTGTGGTGATGTAATTTCATACCAACACGAATTTTCCGTGTTATTACGATGACTTGGTCTTACAGTTTTCGCAATTCTGGCTTCTAATTTGAGAAAAATGTTTTTCGGACATTGGCTTCTAGCCCAGAAATGTGGATCAAAATATTTTATGAAGTAGATAAAGGCTGTGGTGTTTCCCGGATGTTCTAAAGCAGACTGTCTCGGAAGCAAAACTGGAGCAAAGTGATTAAGATAAATAAAACAAGCTCTCAGTTTGGTAAACATGTTCAGAAGCAAAGTTTCTGCAACATTTCTAGAACGCAGTGGAGTGGAAAGTTAGTCCCGAAGAAGACGAGAAATACATTTATAATATTCCCAAATTCGGAACTTTATATTTATAGGTATAAAAAACCTTTATTTAGTAGCCTTTATTATCTCTAAAATTACGTAAGTCTTCAATGAAAGGTATCAAATGATGACATTATTCGACCTTTTCTAAACCAAGATATGATTGAAACTAAGAAAAATAAAATATTAAAAAGTATTATTCCACTTCATTTTCAAATGACTAAAAATGAATTGTTATATCTCCATTTTAACTTTCAATATATATATTAGAAAATTGAATCAATAAGAATACGAAAATGTATTCTAATATTAACAAAAACGTTAACAAAATGATGTTATTTAGTCAAGAAATTTTGATTCAGATATCTCAAATTTAACACGGAAGTTTTGGCGTAATGTCTCATTTTTGTTTCGTAAATAAACCGTATTCCTTTAATGCCTATAACTCATCTAACCATCAAAGGGATTCTGTAATCTTCCACTTTACAGTTAGCATCCTATATAATCCAGTAACAAAGGCTCAAACATTTCCCCTCAGCAACTGAAACATTTCTTCCCATTCATTCGCCCAATTATCGTCTTTGTCAACAAATTCTTTGTGTTTCTCAGCGTCTCGAGACAACGTCCGTAATCACGCTGCTAAAAGCCTTATCGAAGCCATCTCCTTTGAGACGACCATAAATCAATCTGAAACCACGCGTCAGCCTTCTAGCTGTCACCCAAACGTTTACCTTAGCCACGCTTATCTGTCTTTGCGTCGCGCGCCGTCCTTTTCTACTGCCGCTCCGCCCCCGCCCCTCGCGACGGCGCGGCGGTGGTGCGCTCTAAACAGAAGACGAACGCCAAGCGCTCTGTCCATTACGCTGAGTTACGGCGGCGCGGCGGGCGTCTTCGTGTGCCGTTAAGTTTTAACAACGGCTCCTTTGTCCCGGTTGCCACTCCTTAATATTCAGTTAATCTCATTTGAATATAAATGACACGCAATGACGTCATAAATTCAGCACATACCGCGTCTGAAATACGGCCTGAGCGGTGGAAGGCGTCGGTGGCGCCGTCTGCTGCCCTGGTTCTGAACTAGCGAGTGGCCGTTTACATTGGGAGAGGGGAACGTGTCGAAAGAGTGGGACGCGGGCCAGACGATGCGGATGCATTGCTAAACGCTGTATTGCCCAATATTAGTAGTGTGTGCCTGTGCCAATTTGGGTTAAAGACTGAATGAATACACGAGAACGATAAGCGTAGAATGGCTATATTTATAGGTCTTCTCTGCAACATTTCACTGCCAAACATATTTTACATGTTATTTTATTTACTACGATTCTACTCAAGAAATTATTTATTTTCGTGTTTTTTTAGTTTTGCCCTTGGCTTCCTCTAAAGTAATTTTAAACGAAAACATTATTGGTAGTGTGGAGAAAGAAGCAAAAGAAGACGTCAAACATCAGGAGAAACGAACAAAGAAAACATATTTTGATTTATTGCCACAATTTTGTTATTAATTTTATCTAAACTTGTAAATAAAAGGGTGCTTAATTTTTCAAAATTGAATACTTCTTAAATACTACCCTCTATTCTTTTGAGAAAATAAATTTAAATTATTCTAAATAGCCATGACATATTATGAATTATTTTGATACATTTTTATTCATCAGATATTTTTTTATTCTGCAGCGTACGAGGTGAAATTTCTCTTAAAACTACGCAGATTAAAAGTAGAGCCATTTTGTGGCCCTTACGGTAAGAACAGGTTCAACCAAAACAAACGAGCATCACAAACAAAACTTGAAATTCGCCTCGCGCACAAACACCGGCGCGCTAAACAATCAGTCCTCCTTAACCTCAATATACTCTTCATTAGCGTAAGCGGCGGGGTCCTCGGCGCAGCTGGGGCTCAGATTCCGCATTGTAAGCGCAACCTAATTTGTAAGGCAGTTCATCGCGGCGCGCGGCGACGAAAAAGTCGCGCGGAACGCCCGACAACGACGGCGCCGCTCCGTAAGAATGCGCTTTTCAACGTGTGCTCGCGTATAGTTAATTAAATCCCGCTTATCAGATACGCGGCGCCGCGTTCTATTAACTCTAATTACCAATTCCGGAAAATTGTAATCGATGTGGCCGAGCGAGCTGCCTCTTTGCGCTTCCCTAGATAAGCCGCTCAATTTCTCTCGGGGGCGCCGCTTCGCCTCGTCCCGCCCCTTCAGCCCCCCTTGCCCCCCACGCTCCGACCCGTCCGCTCGTTCCGCCGCGCTCGCTCGGCTGCGAGGGGCCCCTGCGCCTCTTTTCGATGCGGCTGCCCGCGTAGTCGTTACGTTCTGCGGGTTGCGGAACACCCAGGGGCGCGGAGATTGGGAAATTGATGTTTTGCCCATTCTTTCAGCTTCGTTCCTACGCGTTCGCTTTCCCTCTCGTCTGTGTGTGTGTATGTGTTTGTGTGTGTGTATGTGGGTGTATGTGTGTGTGTGTTTGAGTGTGTGTGTGTGTGGGGGGGGGGTATGTGTGTGTGTACCTACTTTACATTCTTTCTTGAATAGTTTAACGGAAATGAAGTTTGTATTCTTTGTCGAGGCTAATGTTCCTATTTAATATTCGTTTCGCTTTTCCCCTTCTCCCTCTGCCTGAGAACTTTTGTTAATCTCACTTCTGCCCTGTTGTTCCATTCTTAAATTTTTACTTTTCTTTTTTGAATTATTTTGACCGTGCATATGTCATAATGGCTTATTCCAGCAATAAAAACTGTTTTTTAAGATCTCAATGCCTCGTCCTCTTCTGAAATGAATATCAATAATATATCTATATATATATATATATATATATATATATATATATATATCCATTTATTTTCAGCATATAAATATCTGAACTCAATCAAATAGTTATTTCACTTTGCATGGAAATTCAAAAAGAATTTAAACTCATTTAAAAGAAAATAGTAGGTTTTACTCACAATAAAGAAGATAGGATATGTTGGAAAGTATTTTCGAAATAAAGGCTCATTCACGCATTTAGTATAATCAAGGAAAAATATGAAATATTGAAATATTTTGCTTCTCTTAAAAGTAGGGCAAAGAGCCTGAATAAATAATAGAAAGCAACCAATTGCTGCTATTTTTTATGACAGGCAAACAAGTCAAAACGTATAAAGGTAAACAGATGAAAAGTTACAAAATGTTCTCTGCCAATTTAAAAAAATAGATACAAAAATAAACGTTATTTTTAAAGAATAAGAAAACAAAAGTTGTGATATGGCGACCAAAGCCGAAGGTAGACTACTGTACGTAACGGAAAACCAAACTTTGTTCAAAGTCGTAGAGTGAAATGAAAAATGAAAGAGTTGTCGCGAGATCAAAGAAAGGAATTGAAGTTGGATCTAACGATGTGGAGTCACAGAGAGCTAATTTGAAGTTATAACCCCAAAATGGGAATGTCAAACACTCCAGACCATTGTGTATGCGAAAAATTTGATTATATAAGCTAGATAAAGACTTTCAATGAGAAGTAAATAAACAGATAGAATGTAATAAAATGGACCTGTAGAGTGCGACACGCTATGTACTCCCGCTTACTTATTATCTTCCCCGGCTTCGTTAAATATGTGCACATTATTTGCGGTTTGCGATAGTGTAGCTGTTAGCGTAACGGACTGCTGTACCCAATTTCACGGGTTCAAACCCGATAAAGGCCGTGGATTATTAAGGGCGAAAAAATCATTCGTACGCCTTCCTTCGGAGGGGAAGTAAAGCCGGCTGTCCCATGTTAATAGATTTACTTGCTTGTAAAAGATCCTCAAGCCTAAATGAAGCCTCTGAGCTAAATTCAAATCGCCTGTTTCGTTGCCCGAGATAATACCTTCGCTAGTTAGTGAAAGGAGTGTAGCAAAATTTGCGTGGTCAGACGGAAGAGCAGGCCTCATGGCCTGAGTCTCGCCACGTAAAATAAGGCATCAATTCAATTATCTATTCAGTGTGTTCAGTGATATGTGTGACCAAGCTCATAATCTAAAAACGATAAATTGTATACAAACATTTTGTACAAAATACAATACTTTATTTCTGAAATTGGTAATTCAAAACATATGCAAAAGTACAAAAAATGTAAAATTATCTTCACAAACAAACAAAAATAAGGCACAAAAATCACACTTAACTATTACCTTCTATGGAATACCACTAATATTGCAAGACGGATTGTCAAAAAATACAATGAATTTAATGTTTCCAGACGTTGCGGAATACAAAATGCATTTAAGTGTTGCAAAACTTAATGAAAAACGTATGCTTTTTTAATGGTTAGTCATCACACGGTCCAATCCAATTTTATTAGGGGACAAAATCCAAAAAATCCAATTTGGTTAGGAGACAGCAAAAGCTCTTAGTGGAAATCTCCCCTCGATATGAAAACTGGCAATGACTCGTCTCGCACAAACTAGCGCAGTAAATACTGAGTGCCTGCTCCCCAGTTACAGTTCACCGTTACTAGTTACAAGTTCTTTAACGTGCACAAATAGTATTACATAAAACTAGGAAAGTCTAATAACAGCGGTGCTCTTGGCACCTGCAATGATCTGAAAATCAGACAGCAAAGTAAGTCGTATAAGACAGGGTTACGTAGATGGCTTGCAACTCCCACTCGTCCGTTGAAAATAATGTACTTCAGCTTCCGGGTCAATAACCGGGTTTCTATCGGGTTTTTGTCCAGTCTCCCTGATCCATTGAGCAAATGCTGAGATGGCCCCTTGTTTTCCTTGTGGACGTAACTGTAGCTTCAGTATACGAACGTTTAGTTGAGCACTCCTTTTGCTAGGAGCTACTACTTGTGGTAGGAATAGAACTGATGTTCATTACTATTTTGTTAGCAATGCAGAAAAATGAAATCAGCAGTTCATTTACCGTTGAAATTGATTTTCTATACCTCGGGAACAAACATTTTTCAAATTGTAATTTTTCTATCATAATAATTCTTTTCTAAATCCTTGTTTCTAGTTTTTCAAATGTAGCTTTTTACTTTCTCGTATACATACGTATACACGGAATGATATACATAGTATACGGAAAGTTATGTAATGCTGAGCGAAAAAATGACCAATTATCGGCGGAAAAAAATTAATGGCCGTGAAAACGAAAAAGTGGATAAAACCAGTTGCTAAATTAAGAAAAAAATCCCCTAACACGTGGTGTACCCAGAAACCCTGTTTTCTAGGTCCTTGATACCGAAAACCCAATTCAAAGGAAAACGTCAGTCTGTCTGTCCGTCCGTCCGTCTGTCAAACTGTGAACACTGCTAGCGCCTAAACGACACGTACGATTTCTTCCAAAATGGATATTCCCCGGTAGATCTGGTTCTAGTCGAAGCTTTGAGATTTTGAAAACAATTCTTCAAAATTTGGGGGGACCTTATATGAAGCCCACGGGGGATTTTCAAAATTTTCTCGAAAACGGCTCCATTTTTTTTAAATTTCTTGTATGAATAGAGTAAAATACACTTATTAACATGGCATAGGTCCGATTTTCACGGATGCATTTTTTTCGGCGTCTTTCTCCAACTACAAAATTGAAGATAGAGATTTTTTCTTCAAATAAAATTTGTTCTGCATATTGAGTTCTTTAATAAAGGTCATGTAAATGTTTTTCACAATTTTGGTAATTTTCGTGCAATATTGCGTGCAATATGTGCAATTTTAAAAAATTAGAAAAAACAAGATTTTCTCAAAAACGGCTCCATAGTTTTTCTTTAAACTTTTGGTAGGGATATTGGAAAATGTATTCTATCAGATGACATAAAAGCCATATTTCTCTATAGGTTGGTTTTTTCAAAAATTACAAAAATGTAAATTTTTTCACATGTTCCTCACGTCGACAATATTTAAATTAGCGGCGATTTTTTCACATTATAATTACAAGTACATGTGATTTAAATAATGTCAAGTAAAGTTTCTCGAAAACTAAACCGTTTTCTGTGAAAAGTAGCTCAAAATTTCCCATTTTCAGAAATGCTCAAACGCCATTTCCTCATATCATATATGGCTGCAAACTTTTTCTTCAAGCTTTTGTAACGGATAGTGCTAATTACACTTTTTAGTATAGAGTAAAGTTTATTTTGTGTTTTTTTTAATTACATAATTGTAATTTTTTTGAATGATCTCTCGCATCTTTAATAGGCACATTACCGGTAATTTGTAAAGATTATTATATTTTTGAGTGTAAGTGCTTCAAATAACTTCAAATAAAGTATTTTGAAAACTCAAACATTCTCTGTGAAAATGAGCTTCAAATTTCGCATTTTAGTAGCGCTAAAACGCCATTTTCTCTTAAAGGGCACATAAAGTTTAAAAGAAAATTGCCATTTATGACTAGGTTTTTGTGTTATTTAATATTTTAAAATTAATGTATCCGTTCTACCAATAGGAAACCGAAAAATTAAGAAAATGACAATAAAATGTATTTTTGGCTGTGATAGATGACAGCTGGCAAGAAAGAGTTTGTGGCAATTTCGAATAGCTAGCACAGACCCAAGGAAATAGAAAACTAATACGGGAAAGTCTGTGGCATTCTGTAGCACCACTAGTTTTAAATTCTGAGCCTCAAGAAAATGTGCGCAGATAATCTCTTTCCCCACACGTCATACACAGTTTTTACTGTTTTTTGACCAAATAAACAAATAAACGAAAATAATAGATTGTTTTTCACCATCTGTTAGCGGTGGTTTCCTGGATGCGACCGCACGCAACTTACTCGTCTTGTGACTCAACTTACTCGTCTCATACCTAAGAATTCCAACTTCTCCCAGGTTGACTCCAAGATGTATTTATAAAATCATTAACCCGAGAGTGCCCACAATAGGTGGACTCACGCTAGTGCCCACAATGTATCTCTCAGATATAGCTGCAACGTTTTGTAAATGCATATCATCTGAAGTTCTATTTATTGAAATACGTATTTTATTTGGTCTGTACATGTCCCCCAATGCAATTGTTAATGAATCCTATACTGTAGAAACCTTGTCAGAACCCCTGTGGAAATAAAGGTAAAAATTGAAAAAATACACGCAAAAATCATTAAACTTCTTCTTATTCTTAATAATAATAATAATATTGTTGTTATTATTATTATTATTAAGTAATAATTAACACAATTTCCATACACGACTTTTGTATGTTCTAAACATATTTTACATTTCTCACAAAAATATTTAGAAAGCCTTTGTTTTTTCCAGTTGGCAAGGTACGCATTTCTTTTCATTTTCCTACAGATGCCACCTGACCATCATCTTTCTCTCTGGGAAGAAATTGTGACACTCGATTCTAGATAATACAAATGATTACATTTTCTGAATAGGCACTTTTCTTAGACACGGCTGAAAATGCCACATTACGTACTGCTTATGCCAGGAGCTCATGGTGTCAGTGCCACAATGCACTGGCCCCAGTGCTCGCAACGTATCTGATAGCGCATCGTGCAGCGCAGCCATCAAGTTTCAACATGCTCACGCGAAATGAATCATCTAAAGGATAAAAATAGAAGGCCTGGCGTTCTTAGAAAAGTGCAATGAAGGAATGCATGAAATATCAGACGACTAATGCATCGCAATAATTCAGGAATATAAAATTGCAGTGGCTTTAATCTCGCAGATCTATTGCGAGCACTCCCGGGTTAAGGCAAAAAGCTCCTTTTTACCATTATAGATGCAGATTCTTCCTTTTATCGAGTCTTACGATCGTTTCTTACGCACGCCTTTGACGTTCGTACAGCGGTTCGCTGATTTTAACAACTAGGAACAAAGGACTCATATAACGGATCGCCAGCTCAAGCTGCGATTCTTCGCTTATTTCCTTTTTTTAAATTTATTTTTCCACAGACCAGCAGACTAACTGCACGTTCATTTTTGAACGAGAGTTCCGTTTGCTGATGATCCATTCCTTTGTGTATTGGATGATTAATGTGGAAGGTCGAGTGTTCAAGTTAATGAAAACATCACATCTCAATGTGACCTATCACTGTCTTAACATTGAATAGAAATAGTCAGCTTTCAAAAAGCAATTAGTATGAAGGAAAGGGTTAGTACGAAGATATTTGTGTTGTTGTAATAGTGAAATATTGTAAGTTCTAGTATCACTTTCTACTATTATCTACATTTGTATTGATCTTGTAAATATTGGTTGATTATATGAACGTAAGAAAATTTAAAAACCCGCCTTCTGTCCAGAAAAATCAAACAAGTGCAATAACGATAGAAGAACTTCACACTCCTTTTCTTCACAACATGTATACTACAGAAATTTAATTTTGTACTACAAACAAAATATAATTATCTGGTTAATTGTTGTAATTAAAAACGGCATTGTTCTTTATAAATTAAAAACACTATTTTTATTGCTAAATTAATAATATAAAATATAACGAGTAATGTTCATTTCAATGCAACATATTTCACCAAAACTGAACATAAAATATCACAATCTTTTCAACTATTTCATACACATTTATACACTTTAGATTGAAAAAAATTCTATAGTTCGTTTATACACATTTTTGGTTCCAAAGAATAATATGAGACTTATTTATATGCTTCAATGTGTCACAACTACTTTGCAATTTACATAATTCTGTTTCTAGAAATCCTCAACTTTCCGAAAAAATGTGATGAAAATGTTTAACTCTGTGGAACGAGGTTTTTTGTTCTGTTTGTAATTGAAACACATCACCTCAATCATTGCATTACGTCTCGAAGTAATATAAAATGCAATTTGTATCTCCCACATAAATTTACATTGCAAATGCAAATTAAGTCTCCGGCACTCTCGGAATTATAAATACTAAAGAACAAAATTTTCAGAGGTAAAATTTCGCTCATGCGCGGAGTAATTTTACGATCTTTCCGGCACAAACTCCGTAAAATTCTCACAGGCAGGCGATTCAATTACCTCAACAGCCAGCCAAGAGCTGAGGTTCCTTCAACTAATTATTCTGTCGGCTGCAATTTTATCGGCGACACTAAAGTTATATTACGCAACACTCATTCAGGGCTTGAAATAAAACGCTCTTCGGCACAGAGGTTCGTGAGTTGGACGTGAATATAGAGAATATTCTAAAATTACTGCCAACATTTAATCAAGAGATACCCTTGCGCCCTAGATCGCTTCCGCCTTTGCAAGCATAAGACAGAGGGCGGAACGGTGAGGCCGGAGTTGCACGAAGAACCACGAACCCATGAACCTTCTACTGAAGATAAATTTGAGCCTAAACTTATATCATTATTTGATGACTGTGTTTGAAAAATAATATCCGTACCATTTTATTCTTAAAAATACTTAATGTGGCATAAACGTGCATCCACGTTTTCGATTTTAAGTATTATTTTAAAAGAAGCAAACATTTAAAATAATAAGCGTGGTAAAGCATAAGTTGGGTAATTTAAATACTAATGTTTACCGGAGTTAAATATTGAGTTAATCAAATATATTTCCGAAAAAAAGCACAGGAAATGAAATGTATTTGAACTCCAGAAAATATTTATCCCTTTATAAGCCAAAGACATGACTATCTCATTATATGAAAACTAAATACACATGTTGAAATCTGATATAGTTCAACGATATAATGTGAGCGTAAGTGCATGAGAACAATTGAATAAAATTTAAAAATTTTATCATGCAATTATTTTCACGATAATATTTTCAATTCATTTATAAATTTTGTAAGAAATTCGTTCCAGATTATTTATAAAATAGAATACATGGGAATTTATAACAGTCATACAAATACTAATAATAATGTATCGTGAGATTTTGTCATGATTACATAATTTCGTGTAAGAATTAACGTGAAAGTCATTTCTATTATAAATCAAGTGTTTATCCTCTTCTTGGAATCATAGTGCATTTCAATTCAAGATAAATTCTTGGTTCAAATACAATTTCACGTTGAAAAGCACCGTTATTTTGGTCATCCTCCACTATTGAGCCGCAAACGAAACATATTAGTATAACGCGCGCATACCAAGCTGCTTGCTTCAGAATACATAAATTATACAAGGTGAGTCAGGAGGAAAGGTACATGCTTGGAGGGGTGATATTACTGGGGATTCTAAACAAATAACTTCTAATAAAAATATGCCCTTTTCTTAATCGTTTCAGGGGAAACTAATGAAAATAACTAGGAACGGGAAACCTGCAGTAAATAAAGAGTAAATGAAGATATTATGTTATGGTTTAAATTTTGTCACAAAATATGTTCATACAATCGACCGTCAACTTCAATGCATTTTGCTGCCTTTGTAGACAGGTGTTGTGTTGCTGATGTGAGGTAATTTTTGCATTCTTTTACTTGAGTACAAGATCTAAAGTACCAGCAAGCAGTTCCTCTCTTGTGTCCACTCTGCGCTTGTAGACTTCGCTTTTAAGTCAACCCCACAAACAGTAATCCAATGGGGTAAGATCGAGTGACTTGGGTGGCCCAGCAATGACTCCGCGGTGACCGATCCAACGACCGGGATACGCTTTGTTGAGATACTGTGTGACTTGCCGTACGGAATGTGCAGGAGCTCCGTCATGAAAGTACATACGAGCTCGGGTTGCCAATGTGATATCCTCCACGTATTCTGGTAACACATTTTGAAGAAAATCAAGATATCGTGCTTCATTAAGACGGTTGTCTAAAACAACTGGACTAGTTTATCCTGAAACGGCTAAGAAAAGGGCAACAGAATCACCAATAGTGTCACCCCTCAAAGAATGTACCTTTTCTCTTGACTCATCCTCTAAAGAAATATTGACAATCCCTCAAGATTTCTAAAATATTGAAGCAAGCTCACCTTCAGTTTAGTTTAACTAATCTTCATTTTGTTTGAGAAAACTTACACCCCCCAGTGTTAAGTAGAAAGATCAAGAAAGGTTCCATTAATTATAGACAATCAGATCATGTGATAATAAAATATATTGAATACAAAGTTGAAGAAAAACGAAGTTGGAGTTTTACAGGTTGGAGTTTCACAAGGTTTCGGAGATATTTTGTCTCCATCATCATGTACATTTTGGCTAAAATCAAATTTATTCTATAAATATGATTAAATAAAATGAATCTTTTTAAATATAATGTAAGCAGAAAACATTAAATAATGGAAGCTTACCTTTTGTTAAATATAAGTTTTACGTTTGTGAATAGTAAGTAAAACAAACGAATAGAATAAAGAGGCAGGGGGTTGTCAAATGGGGATTGTATTTGTTCTGCTTTGTGCATAATCATATCCAGAAAAAACAAACTCTCTATAATTTTAATGTTTATAATATTGAGAGCTGGTATTTTTGCGTTTAATACCAATTGCGAAGAAGTAACCACTCTTTTTACGGAAGTTAAATTGTGGTAGTCGCGGCAATCCTGAACAATTTAACTTAGATACATGCGAGTAGAGGAAAGAGGCAACAATGGACCGCGATGCAGTTTTATCTCTTCAACATTCTTTTGTTATGGAATACGGTTCCATGATTTATAATTTTATTGTAATAACTAGTGCTCGGATTCTAAGGACATCATCTTTCCAATGGTGCGTTCTGGATGTAGCTAATTTGTAAATGAATATTTATCGCGACAAATAGATAAAAGAAATGTACTATTATTAGATCATTTTCTGTTTGCCTTTTTTTTCAAATCTGAGGTCTTGTTTAGCCTTTGTGTCATTTATACGCATTTTGTTTCCTTTTCATGTTTTTTGTAAGTGAATATTTAATGAAACTACAATGACACACTAAAACAAAAGGTTTATGCATCAGCAGTTCATGACGAAATACATTCCTGTAGTGAACTGTTTTACGAACTCTCAAAACCGACGGTTGAAAGCTCAGAGCCAAGATATCAATCCCTGGTAATAACCTTCCTAGCCCTAAATATTTAATTCGTGTTTCAAAGCTTTTCGATGTTTACAGAACCATTCAAGCCATTCCTACGCGTCATCGCTTTGTGGCAATTTGAGAGTTATCTTCCAGACAGACCTGCCTACACAGTTGTTGTAATCTTATTTCAGTTGATGTAGATAACAGTTGTGCATTCAAATCAACTTAGTGAATGCTGAACTAGTTCATAAAAAATCGCCGTTCATGTCCCCGAGAAAAGACTCGCAAGTTCAGAGAATATTCAAAATACCTACGACCTCGCCGTACTTGAAAACTCGCTAATGTTTTAAGAAAAACATGCAAAAAGTAGATGTACCGCAATAGGTCGTATGACAAAAAAATCCACTGTTTTGTTTATTACACCATCGTGATCAGTCTAGAGAACTGCAGCAGTTGCAATAGGTCGTAAGACGAGGGAGTAATGAAAACCGAATAGCATGGTTCTACATTTGTGTAAGCGACTGTCAACACAGGGAGAGGTAGGAACGTTTTTCGTTCTTCCTGAAAACGACGATAGATTTGACATACGTACTATTGCGGTTACCACGAGTATTGCAAAATTCATATCGAATTAATGTTCATTTACAGAAAACTTTTCTACTATTACAAATCAATTTAGTCTGGGTGGCCGTTGGTATGCGACTGTTAACCGACAACGGGTTGCCGCCATCACCATTGCCATCACCATCGCCCTTCAACCCCCCCCGCCAGCGCCCCCGGCACCGCCCTCCCCCCCCGCCAGCGCCCCCGGCACCGCCCTCCCCCCCCCGCGCTGCTGGTGGCTTCTCAAACAGAAAGTTCCCCTTCAGGGGGGCGGGGAAGCCAAGTCACCCGCATACTACGCAATCTCATCGACCCCGGCGGCGGCGCAACCCAGGAGTGGTGCGGGGGCGAGGGAGGGGCGGGGCAGCGAGGGGCGGGGGCGGGGTGGGATTGGGGGAGAGCGGTGCGGAGTGGTGTGGCGGGGGCGGTTCGTGGGGCGGTGCGGGGGGCGGGGCGAGAGGGCGGGACGGGGTGTGGTCGTGGTTTGGGTGGGGCGGAAGCGGGAAGGGTGCGGGAGCGGGGCGAGGCGGGGGCGGGGCGGGGGCAGCGACTTCCGCAGACACCTGATGGCAGCCGGGCCCGGTGGTGAGGGGCGGCGGTCGGGCTGGCGTCAGCTGGCGGGTGGCCCCGTAGGGCACGTGGGGCGAGGGGAGGGGAAGGGAGCGACTCGTAGCCCACGCGCTGCGGCGGAGACGTGCCCCTCGAATCACCAAAGAGGCGCTTCTCTCTTCTGCCGGCAGGAACAGAATGTCTACATCTGACAGTGACAACATTCTCTTCCACTTCACCGTCTTCAGGACAAATATAAAAGAGACGAAAAGAAGTAATCTTCCACAAACTAATTTATTAATGAACTATTCGTTATTGGGCATGGGCACACCTGTTTCGAGGGCATACATGCCCAGTAAGGGGTAAGGATAGGACAAAGAAGATGAAGGAAAGATCGCTCTCGGTCCGTGGCCCGTTTGTTAGGGTACTGCTCCGGCATTCGACTAGTGTTGATCGGAGAAATCACGGTAAACTATGATACCAGCAACCGGTCGCTATAACTCTCCTCTGGACTGCGACTGAATTCGACCTACCTCACAAGCTAGTGTCAAAAATCATGCTAGTGTTGGGACTCGATACTAGGATCAGAGGGACAGCAGTGACATCAGTTGCAGCCCTGAGCCATCTCTCAAAGTGTAAAGTGAAATATACTAGTGTTTTCATCGTTAGAAAAATGTGATACATTACAATACAATGCTCCAACGAAGTCAACAAAAAGCGCTATCTCTCTTGAAGCAATCAATATTTTCCAATCAGGTAAGTGTCTTTTTCACGTTTTATCTTTTTTTACTACGATTATCATCATTCAAATTTGTTAACATTTTAAGCCGAAAATTGTGTTGTTTCGGCTTATTGATTAAAGTTTAATACTATATTAACCTTTATTTATTATTATTATTATTATTATTATTATTATTATTATTATTATTATTGGCCCTTTTCATCCCTATTAGGGCAAGGGCTTTTTGCGCAAGATAAGGAAGCTTACATTATAAATGGTTCTCGGGCAGCCATCTCGGGGACTTTATTTTCACACTGTTTCACACTGTTTTTTACACTGTTTTTATGAATTTATTCACACTGCTTTGTGTATTTGTGAGTGCAAATACACAAAATTTATTTATTATTCGGTTTTATTTTTTTAGGTAACTGTGGACTTTTGGGAGGGTCCTTGGTAGTGGCAAGTCTTCGGCAGAGAAGGGAGAGAGCGAGGGAGGCCTGTCACCCGCAGAGCACTGTATCGCCCCTGGCGGATGGTCGCTAATTAGTTTGGCATCTCAGGTGAACCAACCTCCGACCACGACAAATCCCCACTTCCCGGTCCGCCTCTTTCTCCCCGCCCCACTCCGCCCTCTTCATATTTAGTTGCGCGCGCTTGAGCGTGCCGGTTGCAAATCGAGTTGCAAAACGCTGCAAAGTTTTATAACGAAAGTTTCTCGAGTTGACGGAAATTCGGAAAGAACGCGAAATCTCTCATCGTTTGCTTTCTGTTTAAAGGAGATACGTCATGGTACGTCGAAGGGATAAAAAGACCTATCAGTTATATAAGGAATGCCGTTGAAAGGTGGAAAATGCTTCATGCGTAAGATATTTTTCTGTGCAATATTACCTGCAAGGAAACTTACGCTCAGAAAGTTAGGTTTAACAATCACCATCGTGTTTTAATGTTAATAATAGATATACGACAACAGAAACCTTCACAAACATTATAGTGGTTAATGCAATTAGTTTATAATATTAAGATTTATTGCATGAGTACATGTTTTGAAAACGAGCAACGTTTGGAGAGAGTTTTCAAATTAGTATGAACGCAATAAAGCAACATAATAAACAAGTTGCATACGCTATTTTTTTGTGTGACAGCGTTATAAATTCGTAAGGGAATCAAACTTCACATCATGCCATAAAATGTAATACGTCATCATTTGTAGCGTAAATGCCCTATTATGGATGGTTTCTTGCAACAGAAAATGTTGTTTATAATGCTGGAAAACAAAAAACATGTTTATAAATGTAGATTAAACTTCTCACCGAGAAACAACATTTCAATGAAGACGTTATGAAAAATATATGACTAAGATGAATGTTCAAACCGGCAAAGTGGCTCACTGCAATAACTGCAATGCATCTAACCGGGAAGTCCTAGGGTTTGAGTCCCGACGGTGCACCGCGGTAGCAGCATTTTCTACACTAGCTACGTAGCTTGGTCGAATTCAGCTGCTGTCTGGAGGACAATTCAAGCGGCTTGCTACTCTATTCTCAGTTTTCAGTGGCTTCTCCGAACAACACCAGGCAAATGCCGGAGCAGTACCATAACAAACGGACAACGGGCCGCACGCGATCTTTCCTTCCTCTTCCTTATCCTTTCCTCACTCCTTTCTTACACTGACGTAGATACATGAGTAGTTTCATTAGACCAATTCACTACACAGCGACACATGCCGCGAGCTTTGGGCTTGTCCCGGCTGGGAGAGTGCCCTGTTGGCTGGAGAAATCTGGTTGGTCAAAATCTCCGAAGGACGACGTAGGTCTCCCCCGCGATGAAAACATGCACTCCACTTACGAGAATAATGACCTTAGCACTTGACGCATCCGCAATCACTAGTCAATTACATAATAAAAAAAACTAACATCCAAGTATTTTTCATGAAATTCACGCTTGAAATACAATTTCAAGAATCGTAAAATATTCATTTGCTCAATTTCTTTTAGATAGTTGGGAATACGTTTTCATAGTACTTTTTTGTAGCGAGTGAAAATAACGTACATTGTGGTCTAATAGTAAAATGTGGATCCATTCTACAATTGGATTAGAGACTACAATTGTGTAAGAAACTACAATTGCAATATTTCTAGACCAATGAAAGTCGACTACGAGTCGACTTTGTATTACAGCTGTAAACTAACGAACGTGAAATATGAAATAATATATGTTTCGAAGTAAACAAGACGTATACATCGAAAGGATGTAGATTCTATACTGCGATTTTCGTAACTTTGTCCCTGACAAGAATCAGCTGTTGACGGTTTCATCCAATCGGGAGCTTTAACGTCACCATAGTGACGTCACTGTAGCGAAATATAAGCTCCCGATTGGATGGCAGCGAAACAGCTGATTCCTGTCAGGGGCACTGTTACGAAAATCGCAGTATATTCAACGACGCCTCACACTGCGAACATTTGGTAAGTGCTTCCAACATTTCCATCATACACCTACGCACCCTTTTCACCTGCACTTTGCATCGCGAGTGTTGAGAGGCAAGGGCAGCTGCTCCATTCCATCAAATGCCCCCACCCCCGCCCCCAGGTCACACCCCCTCTCGAAAGCCTCGCCGCCCCGCGCCGCGCCGTTCCGCGTCGGGCAGCGCCGGCCACTAATAAAGGGTGAAGGGCGCGATAACACTTTGGAGAGGCGCCTTAATTGTTTCCCACTTTTCGATTTCATTCCACCTGCCGAGTGAGGCGAAACCTCTGCACTGATGGATGAATTACGCAGCTGACGAACGAACCGCGGGCTCCCACGCTGATACTGACTGGTGCTCGGGAGATCGCCAACTTAGATTGTTTTTCTACTCCCATTGTATAATGCTGTCGTTTGACGGCTGCAACC
Organism: Acheta domesticus; assembly: GCA_031308135.1. Taxonomy (NCBI): domain Eukaryota; kingdom Metazoa; phylum Arthropoda; class Insecta; order Orthoptera; family Gryllidae; genus Acheta; species Acheta domesticus. The sequence continues at coordinate 57,245,545 of JAHLJT010002406.1, forward strand.
CGATTCATAATGATATTCATTACGATACGTTTTCATTATGATACATGTTCTTAAACAATCAGAGACAAGCGTAAAAACCAAGTATTAAAACGAACTATTGACACTTCATTAATATTGAGAATCTTTATAGTAAATGTTTCGTTCGATTGTGTATATTAAAATTGTATTTAATATTGTATTCTGCTTCTCAGTTTTAATTTCTTTTATTTTTAATAATTTTTAACGTGAAATATTATTTAAAATATATTGAATCATAATTGAATTTTGATCCTATTTGATTAGCGCAGTTGTATCATTGGAGAGAACATTCCACTACGGTTAAGATTGGTTAAGGTCTGACGCAAGTTACTTTGGGTTGTGTTGTTGCCGTGTGGTTTTCCTTAAAAAGAGTCTAGTTTAAAATATCTAGTGAATCAAAGGTGGAATTGACACCTCCAAAAATAAGAGAAAAAGCAAAAATTGTTATTATTGCCGCAACGTCTGTACTCCCTGGCTGGCGATCTGTTAAAACAAAGCCACCTGCGATGGGTACTGGGTAGGGAGTTGGTCCGCTGGGTGGCCTTGGCTGAATCCTGCTCGCCAATTGCCATGAAATTATTCAATGTAAAAAATGTTAGTCCCAAAAGTGTAGTGCATGTTTTACTCGCTTGAAGTGGTGGTCAAGATGTCCATTCGCTGTAGAGATCAGACCTATACGTCGGCTAAAGGGGCTTTCCTCAACCAGGCCTCTCCCACCAGCGGAGTATCTCCCTAGCCGGAACAAGTTCTAAGCTCCCGGCTGATCTCCCGACGTATGTAGCGCATGTGAGCCCATATCTACGGAAGGGGTAAAAAAGAGGAAGGAAAAATAGCGCGCGGTACATTGCCACTTTGTTTGTGCAAATCTCCGGCATTCGCATGGTGTCCGGTAACTTAGATTCAATCTTTTGTCTCTAATGTGTAAACAATGTTGAGGGGTTATTTCCACCAAAATATCCACAATAAGTGATCAAATTTAACGCAAATGTACTGAAATAAGTATGTGTTGCTGTGTGATAAAAAGGTTTAATGGTACATTGATGAATTGTTTTATTATCTTTACCTCTTGGGAGATCATTATGACATACTTGTTCTGTTTGTCTACAAGCACTTCCTTACCCCCAACTGTAACGATAGATACTTAACGAGTTGTCACAACACTACGTTATCCGTTATATTTATCTCGCATACAAAAAAAATTAGGCTTCTCTTAGTTTTCAATCGTGTAACGTTCTGAACGATAATGGAAATACCGGTAGGAATTCTTATTAATTTCAGCTATGCACAAAATACACATCTCCAAAACTGTCAGTTTGAATTGAGTGAACTATTACGCAAAAGTAGTTTTACTGGTAATATATTCATTGACATGATAGATGAATAGAGTATATGCCTTTGCCTCAAAATTTCAAGCTCGATTCAGATTAGTACTGCTCCGTCATAAAAAACCTTTTAGATACTTTACTTTCTTGCCAACCGAAGGTATATTATTGCCGTACACGTTCTGTGAGAGTAAAGAAATATACAAAAATATAGAATTGAATACTCCATACATTATTTAATATATTCTAGTTCCATTACATTGAATGTTTTTTATCATTGAGTGCATTAAATATTTTTGATGGCCCTTATTTAATCAGAGAAATCTACTCAACTACTAAAATTGAAGGATGCGCTTTATATCATAAGATACCACTGTCCCCATTTGTGGGAGCAACTCGTTTCTAAACATATATTACATATGTCACTTAATATAGTATACATGTTACCACAGCCTTGAAGCAGGGCAAGTCAATAGCCGAAACAATGGCACTAGAATAGTACATTATGAAACGATGATGTACGAGTTTGATATTACGATATGAGCGAGGAACGAGCGTGTATCGTAAACTTCACACGAGTGTATTAATACCCATTAATTCGAGTTTTATACGGTAATTTTTCTACGACTTTATAAGTTAAACATTTACAATGATTAGTTTCGTGGCTGCAGATTCAGCCAAGGCCACCTATCGGACAGCTATTAAATCTACTCTAGCATGCTGCTGCAGGCGGCTGTGGTTATCTGTCCGCCTGCTAGGCAGTACTGGGCTAGTCAAATAGGATCAGAGCTATTTTTTGTTTGACAATTTCATAAATTTATAAGAGAATCAAATTTAATTTTGCGAAACAACTTTCCTGTGATGTCTCGGGTGCTTGGCATCCATGCGAGAAAACGGTGGTCGGCTGTTCCGTTTTCCTCTCTCTCCCCCTGATTTTCTCGCTGGGATTGGCTGAATGTGTGATGCCGCAATCATTCGTCATAAAATGAAATAAGTCATCATTTGTGCTGTAAATGAACGATTTCATGCAACAGAAAAGGTCTTTTATAATGCTGGAATACAAAAAATTATTTCAAAGTAATAATTTGCTTTGCGCACGGCAAACATTTAGGGTAATTTTTACATTTCTCGACCACGTACACACAAACACATAAAGATGCCTGATGCACATTGCATGTAGCCCGTTACAACAGCCACCCCCGGTGTCATGGCGGGAGCGGCGCTTGCTCGGCCCGCGGCCAGACGCCCTCGCCGGCACTTGAACCTGATTTCTATTTCGGCCGGCCTCGCGCGCTAATTGCTTTGGTTGCAGCAAAGAAAACACGCGAGCGTTATTGGCGCCGCGAGAGGCGGGGGCGGGAGCGTGGCCGGGGGCGGGGGCAGGGGCGGGGGCGGGAGCGGGACCGGGGGCGTGGGTGGGGGCGGGGCGGAACCGGTGCCACGGGTGGAGGTGGGAGCGGGCGTGGAGCGATGCCGGGGGTGAGGGCGGGGCCGGGGGTGAGGGCGGGGCCGGGGGTGAGGGCGGGGCCGGGGGTGAGGGCAGGGCCGGGGGTGAGGGCGGGGCCGGGGGTGAGGGCGGTTCCGGGGGTGGGGGCGGGGCCGGGGTGGGGGCGGGGCCCGGGGTGCGGGCGGGGCAGGGGCCAGGCGTGGAGGTGGGGCTTGCGGGCGGGGCCGGGCCGGTGGGTGGGGCCGGGATCGGGGCCGCGGCGGGAAGGGCGGGTGAGGGGCCGGGGGCGGGGGCGTACGTGCTCGGAGGGCGTGCCGGTGAGCGCACGCCGCCGCAGGGCCAGTCCCCGAGCGCCGCCGCCGCCGCCGCTCCCCGAAATTACCTTCGGACAAGGTAAACACGGCGGCGGCGGCTGGCGCGCGGCGCGCCCGGTCGGGCTATCCGGGCGGTCGGCGCGGTCACGGGGTGGAGGCCGCGATAGGGCGGGAAGGGGCCAGAGGGTGAGAAGGTGGCGAAGTGGCTGAGAGGATGGTGAGGGGGGTTAGAGGGTGGTGGAAGATGAGAGGGTGAGAAGGTGGGGGGAGTGAGAGGGTGGTGAGAGGTTGTGATAGGGTGAGGAGGCGGCGTGGAGGAGGCAGTGTAGTGGCGGGAAGGGGGGTGAGAGCGCGAGAAGGTGGCGAAGCGGCTGAGACGTTGGTGAGAGTCTGATGTGGTGTGAGGGTGGTGTGAGGGTGGTGAGAGGGCGGTGAGAGAGAGGTGAGGGGTGGTGAAGGGTTCAAGAAGTGGGGGAGTGAGGGGGCAGCGAGGGGTGGCAAGTCGTTGGGAATTTAAGGGTAAAGGGTTGAAGAGTGGAGGTTGGCAGAAAGAAGGTTGGTAGGGGGCGAGAGGGCGAGGACGCGGTGAGGGGGAGACGGGAAGTTGATTGGTTTGAGATGATGAGGGGGCGGTAATGGGCGATGAGTTCTGTGGTAGTGGTATGATGATAGTAGTAGTGGTGGTGGTGGTGGTGGTAATGATAGTGGTAGTGGTGGAAATGGATGTGGCGTTCTCGGTGGCTGTAATGGGTCAGTGGCCGTGAAGAGGTGATAGCGAGAGCGGTGATGGGGGAAGTGTTGGTGGAGACAGGGCAAATAGGGTGGCAGTTCTAGCCGTGCCGATGGTGGCTACGGGTGTGAGGCAATAAGGGGGAAGCGATGATGTAGTGGTAGTGACTGTGATGGGAGTGCTTATTACGGGGAGGTGATAGTAGCGGGGCGGTGGCAGTGGAGAGGGCGGTGGTAGTCGAAAGCAATGAGGAGGCAGGAGTGGTGAAGGTAGCGATAACGGGCCATTGCCAGTGAGGGGGAGTTGCACTGGCGGCAACTATTGTGATAACGGTGATGGAGGCAGAAGCGGTTACTACAGAGGGTCAGAGGCGGGTGTAAGATATATAGGTGTGTTCACTCCGTCTAAAACTAATGCTTATGTGAGGCTAGTTCTCACAGTTCTTACATACAAGGGCTGCGATCTTTGGGTCTCATTTGGGCAAGGTCGTGATCCATTCGACAGCTCTGTGGCCAGCTGATTTCTAATTTCAAGTTAGTGATTTGTCGTTTCGCGGTGGAATTGGTAAAGTCTATTTATTTATTTATTTATTTATTTATTTGTCAAAAAACAGTAAAAACTGTATATGACGTGTGGGGAAAGAAATTTATCTGCGCACATTTTCTTGAGGGCCACAATTAAAAAAAACACGAAAAAATGAATTAAGAAAATAATTATTTTAGAAAAATAAAAATATTTGAAAAATATTTTTTCCCGAGTTAGTTAGTCCCCACCAATTCAATTTCAACGGTAAATGAACTACAAGCAAAAGGAGTGCGCAACAAAAGGTGCGCACAGTGAAGCTACATTTACGTCCAGAAGCAAAACAAGGGGCCATCTCAGCATTTGCTCAATGGATCAGGGAAACTGGACAAAAACCTGATCGAGATGGGGGTCATTGACCCGGAAGCTGAAGTGCATTACTTGTTACAGGCGTATTAATTTTTTTAATGTATACAATGCAAACGTAAACTAATTCATTATATATCTTTGTTTTGTTACATTAAACATTATTTTTCTTTTTCACGATCAGTATAGTCTCTAATTGTATAGAAACAGTTTTGCAGCAGAAAAGATTTTACTTTAAACTTAAATTTGTGTACCGACTTTAATTGTTTTAACATTAACACTAGCGGGAACATTAACGAAAATAGGTAGTAAATGGTTTTTCAAACTGTTATAGCCTCAGTTTAAGATGTCATCTTAAGATGTACATCTTACATCGTGACCCCAACCGATCGTGCGCACCGTACGGTCAAGCGAGGAACTAGCCTCAAACTGGCTTCAGAAAACTTGCCCCAAAGGCGGCTAGTTGACACACCTCTATGTCTTTCACCGTGGGAGAGGGCGAGGTAGCGGTGGCGGTGATGCTGCTGAGGGTGGCCGAAGTGGCGGTGGCCGAGCAGGAGGCAGAGAAGTGCAGGTGGTGGGTGAGTGGGGGCGATGGATTGGGCGGTGGCGGTGGCAATGGCGGTGAGGGGCGGATGTGGCGGCGACGCAAAGAATGACCCGGGCAGGGGGGAAGGAAGTGCACGTGGCACCGGGTGCTTCGCGGGCAATGGCTGCAATTACAGTGGTCATTGCAGTAATGCATGTGCAAGGGAGAATGGTCGTGAATCGTAGCCTGTGTGACTGTTGGTGAGATATAGTGTCAATGTGACTGAAATGGAATGACATTGACATAAATAGAAATAGAAATGAATAAATAGCTCGTACATACGTATTGTCATCATCAATGTTGACTGTTATAAACGATTAACCTCCTTGAATAGGACAAGAATATGGTTCTGTAGTAAAATAATAAAGAATGATTTTAGATAAATTAGTAATACAGATTAAACTTTAAATAGCCGAGACATCTGATGAGAAAAGACGGTAAATTTAATGATAACTGACGTGAAACTGGCAATGTATTTTGTTTATTTGTGTTTTGGGAGACATTTGATCGTCCTTTTTTCATTTTTTACCATAAGATCTACTACTGCCAAATGGATTAAATAACTAATGTTTCCGTAATTGAAGCCCTAATATTTTTATATTAATTTTCTGTAACATAAAAGTATGATGGTATATCCCTCGTATTACTGAAATATTTCATAAAATTGGAGTCACGTTTTTATTCTCAAACTAATTCGACATGAAATTAACTTTACTCTCGAGATAAATTAACTCTCTTTTAATATCAAAATAAAGAATAAGAATCCTAACAAATTAATTTTCGGTGAGATGACAATTTGTTCTTAATGTCTGCGTATATATCGTTTTTCAGAGTGAGAACGGTTGCATGTTCCCCAAGACTGTTCTGGCCTTTAAAACGTATTTACAGTATCTATAGGAATAGAAATATTCATGTTTTTCGTGGCCGATTAATGTTGCAATAAAAGATTCCAAATTATCAGCGAAAAGACCGTGTTTTGTGTTAATTTCCATAACGAAAGAAATTACGAAAGGTTTATAGAAGAACGCGATAGATATAGAGAGCGATATCTCGCCATGCAACCACGTTACTTCATTCAAAGACCTACTAGAAAATAACTTTTAAGCTCAGAATAACGATTTGATTATTTTCAAATAATTAAACCTCCAACTGACCTTCAAAGTTTAAAATTAATCGTGTATAGCTCCCTACGTGGAAGAAAAGAGAACCACGCATTCATTTTTCAGAAGACATTTTATAACTTTTAATACTTATTTACATTAATAGCAAACAGAGTGAGTCTTGGCATCGAATGAAATAATGACGAACGAGGCGACGATTGGAGCAGAGTCAGACATTTTGACGTGAGTATGCCAAATACAGTTTCGTAGGTGGTGCGTACATTAGTTTTTTGTATAAATTCATGGAAACTGTACATAGTTGCAGGGTCTTTCTCAATACGCGAGGCGGTACCCGTATTGATTCAAATGACCTTTGTATTTATTTACATAGCAGTAACCCTATATTTTATATTGCTAGCATGTCTTTGCGAATCTACTTGGCTGTACGCGAACCGACAAGCAACACCATCCAATCAAGAATCAGTAAAAGGAAGTACTAATTTTAATGCACGAGTGCTGAGAAAGAATTGTAGTACTGTGCCAAAACTCATTTGTTGTTTGTTGTGATTGAGATGTCTGGCTGGGTGTAAAAAGCGGAGTGGCCGACGCTTCTACTTATGGCAATATACGCCTTGTGTCCGGAGAAGACAGTGATGATGACGATGGCATGTAGCCGACTTCAAGCAGTGGCAGCAACGATTTCATTGCTCGTGAGGGGAGTGATTGTGAGGGGGTGACTTCATAGGTAGTGATTGTGATGATGGATGCTGGCAATGAAGGTGGTGAAAATGAATTTGGGGACAGTGAATGTGGCGACGATGATGGATATTGTGAGGCCGGTGACAATAAGAATGGTGATTGCGAAGGTGACGACTGTGAGGGTGACGATTGTGGGGATGGTGACAGCCAGGGTGGTGACTTTGAGGGTGGTGACGGTGAGGGAGGAGACAGCGAGGGTGGTGGTAGTGAGAGTGGTGACAGTGAGAAGAGTGACTAAGGATAGCGATTGTAAGGGTGGTGACTAAAGAATGTGACAAGGGGAGTGGCAAGTCTACGAGTATGTGAGTCTCTGGTATGCGTAATTTCGTTGGTGTTGAATGTTATTCTCGAAAGGCCATGCCTAACAGTTACGTGGAGTTGTTGGAACCGGCAACGTTAACAGAAACATTGACGCGCGTGGCAATGGCGATGTCTTGGGGGGGGTGACAGGCTGGCGCGGGAGCGGTGGCAGGGTCGGGTCGGCGCGGGGGTCGGGGAAGAGGCGGGGGCGTGGCGGGGGTGGGGTCGGAAGCAGGGGCGGGGCCGTTCCGGGGCGGGGGCTGGGCGGGGGCGAGGCGGGACCTGAGTGGGCCGGAGGCGGGGGCGTGGCTGGGACGTGGCGGGGCGGGATGGGGGAGGGGCGGGGGAGGGTGTGGCGGGGAAGTGGCGGGGGCGTGGCGTGGCAGGGGCGGGGACGTGCCCGGGCGGGGGCTGGGCGACGGTGGGGTGGGGTGGGGGCGAGGTGGGGCCGGAGCGGGGCGGGGCGGGAGCGAGGATGGGAGTGTGGCAGGTGGACGCAGCCGCTAGCAGCCTGTTATGAAAATTAAATTAGGCCTTGGCGCGCACCCGCGGCCGTACAGGGCGGCGCGGCGCGGCGCGGCGAGGGCCCGGTGACCGGGGCGGGTGAGGGGCAGGACTCGCTGGCAGGCTTGTGCTAATTTCGACCGCCCGCCACAATTTCCATACGCCGCCGCCTCACGCCGCGTCGCGCCGTTCCGCGCCGCCCCCAGCCAGGCGTTTGTTTGCCGCGGGCAGCGGTGGCGCGGCGGCGGCGCCCGCGGCGGCGGCGGCGGTGGTGGTGGTGGTGGTGGTGGTGGTGGTGGTGGTGATGGTGATGGTGATGGAGACAGATGGTTGCGATGATGATGACGGTGGCGGACGGGGGTGGCGGGAGTGGTGGTGTGGGTGATGATGGTTGCGGTGGTGGTGGCGGCAGGGGGCGGGGTGGTGGAGGCGGTGGGGGTGTGGCTGGTGATAATGGCGTTGGCGGAGGGTGGGGTGGGGGTGGTACCGGCGGCGGAGGGGGGCTGGTGGAGGTGGTGCTGGCGGGGGTTTACGGTGGTTGCCGTGATGATGGTGGCGGTGAGGGTAGCGGCTGCAATGGCTATGGCTGCAGTGGCAGTGAAAGTGGTTGCGATGGTGGCGGCGGAATCGTCGGGGTGGTGCTGTGAGGCGCGAATCCGCTCTGGTCCTTTACCTCACCTCCGGGCCTGCTCTCTCCCACGTGTGGTGTGCCAGGCACTTGCCACACCGCTGTCTGCCAGCCCCTACTGCATGTGACAATTCAAGAAAGTGCGCCACATGTTGCACGTTGAAGAAAGTGGAATATCTCTTGCCTCGTGGATATAATAGGATAAGGTTTCTACTGTAAACGAACAGTGTTTTGCCTCGTGATTATGAGACTGCACTAAAAATTATAATAATTTAAACTATACCAAGCATTAATTAGTAAGAAAGTTTCTATTGCGTGGTTCATGGGTATTAGTCCAATAAATGAAATTTATGTCAGCCGACGTTTCGGAGTTTTATTTGTCCATCCTCTGAGCTGGCTGTGTGTAGGAAATTACAAACCCATGCGAGCTTGTGTGGCGCTCAGTATTGGAATAAGTATGATTATGATTGTGTAAATTTCTACACACAGCAAGCCCTGAAGATGGAGAATTAAAACTCCGAAACGTAGGCTCACGTAAATTTCATTTTCTGAACCAATACCCATGAACCACGCAATGGATTCCACTACAGTTGGTTATGAAATACAGCAGAAATAGATTTTCTGTAAGAGTGAGAGCACATTAGAAGAGGTTCTGTTTACTCTAATTTAAGAAACGTATCTCAAATACAAATAAATAGTATTTGCTAATGACCAGAGATGTTTTTAAAGTGACCTATATAAATTTTAAAAAAAGGATTGGGAACGAAAGTGCGCGTGGCCCAGCTTGAACATACTGCACGTGTATTCGGGTAGTACTAGGAAAAACCACGAGAAACTACCAATCAGAAAAGCCGGCCGGTTAAATTATCCCCCGGACAGCGGCTGAATTCGAGCTATTGCCAAATATCTAGTCACAGTCGTACCTCGAACTGTAAAACCTCCCGAATCGCAGAGGTAGAGCTATCGTAATGACATCATTTGCAACCCCTCAGCCGGTTTGACTTAAAGAAACACACAAATTCTTTACACAGGTTTCTTCACTTCAGTAAAAAAAAGGACAATTTTTGTGACGTATCATTTTCTTGAGCTCAAACGATACGACCGAACTCACAACATGCAGACAATGAAGGCAATTGCTCTCGCCTTCAGCGGCTTCTTCCCATACGGCGAACGACTTCGTTATCCATTCCATCCCGAGCCCAGAGGCGACCACCGCTGACGCAACTGCGAATCATCGCCGCATCGGGAAAGTTGGCTGGCGGCGCCGCCTTACGCGCCATAAATTCGCCTTCGAGCAGATGCGCCTCGAGATGTCGCGTCTGGGCTGCAGCTATCGATTCGGACGCCCGCGAGTGTGACGCGGGGAGGGGGGAAAGCGGAGGACAGGGCTGTACGAGATCGAGATGGGAGGAATGGGTCGGAGAGGTGGAGGGAGGGTGGGAGGGTGGGAATGGAGGGTAGCGGTGAGCCGGAGAGTGAGATGCGAGGCGGAAATACAGGACAAGAAAGGGAAAAGAGGAAAGTGCAGGAGCGAAGGACGAAAGTGGCATGGATAGGAGCGAAAGGAATTGGTTGAAGTGTGTGACTGATTGTTGAAGTTGTGATTCCGTGCGCGTCAACTACAGATGTCATTAGTCCTGTAAGTGTAGTGCGACTTGGCGGGCTGCGGCGATCGGAGCGAGTGTGAAGTAGAGTGGGGCAATGCAGTGTCTGGTGGGGAAAGAACGGGAAGTGGGGGAACAGTGGAACGATATGGAGAGGATTGAGGCTTGTAAGAGTTGGAACAGCGAACGCGAGACGTGAAACGCCACGAGAAGTGGGAAGACGGTGGCAGAGTGAGGTGGGGAGACTCAAGTGGGAAGAGCAATCAGAGTAAAGTGAGGTGGTGTATTTAGTATTGCAGAGTGAAGTGCTTAGAGTGAGGGGGAGGGGTAAAATCATGTGAGAGAGTAACATGGGTTCATCAATCATGTGAGTTAAATACGTTGGGTGGAATGAGGTGGTAGAGCGAGACGTGGAGAGAGAGAGGTGGGTACAGCGTGGTAGGTAGAGTGAATTGGATAGAGTAACGTGGGCCAGCAAAATGGATACCGTGAGGTGATAGATCAAAGTGAATAGAGGTAGGTGGGTAGAACGAAGTAAATAGAATGAGGTGGTACAGTGCAGTGCGTAGAGTGATGTGGGTAGAGCGATGTGGGTAGAGTGATATGGGAAGAGTGATGTAGGCAGAGTGAGATGGGTTGAGTGAAGTGGGTAGAGTGATATTTGTTGAGTGATGTGGGTAGTGATGAGGGTGGAGTGAGGAGGGTGGAGTGATGTGGATGGAGGGATGTGGCGGGAATGATGTGGGTGAAGTGATCTGGATAGTGATGTGGGTAGGGTGAGGTGGATAGAATGAAGTGAGGAAAGTAAGGTGGGTAAAGTGAGGTGGATAGACTGATGTGGAGAGTGTGAGGCGGGAAGAGCAAAATGGATAAAAGTAGAGTGAAGAAATGGGTAGAGTCAGCTGCGTAAAATTAGGTGGGTGGATTTTGGTAGGGGAAGTGCGATTAGAACAACACTATGAGGTATAACGAAGTCGAGGTTGCTACTCTCTCAGTCTGAATCAGTGAAAAACTACTGATTGACTGTGACTATTGCCTGATGGTGTCAGTTATAACGCTGCCACTGACAATCAGTGAATTGAACTGAACAAATCAGTGAAAATTGGGTCCACTTTTTGAATCAGTGAAACTTCACTCTTTGAATCAGTGAAATCTGTGACAACTAATTGAACGTGGCGACTGAACGATCAGTAAGCGATAGTGGCGCGGCACCTTTACCACTGACGACCAGTGAAACGCTGGCGGTCATTATGAAAAGGTTCGCATATTCGCTGATTGTCAGCGAAACTACATATTTCGACTGAAGATATCAGTGACTTCGGTTCTCACTGATTGAATCGGCGACAATTTCACTGATTCAGATTCAGAGAGTAGGCGGCCGAGAACCAGGAAAGGCTGCAGCGAGACGGCGCGGGTTGGGTTCGGTTGGGTTGGGTTGGGGTGTCAGGGAACGGGTGGCGAGGCACGGCTTTCCTAAGCAAGCGGGCCCTCCGGGGCGGCGCCGGCGAGCAGCGCTCCAGCAGAGCCATTCCTCTTCCATGACTAAGAAATGTATGCGGAGATAGCGAAGACATCTGTTGCCACCGGAAGAGTTGAGAAGTGGCTTCTTCTCACTTCGCGGAGCGCGGGCTCCTCATGAATTTTCGATATGTTCTGCGAATCGCACGGGATGCTTGTTGAGAAGGTCATTGCGATCATGGAGAAAACGACACATGTCGAACTTGTGATTTGAAATGTGTGCAGAAATGTAAAAAAAATGAAAGAATAATCATAAAAGTAACTTACGTACGTGAATGTACTTTGTTGTGAAGCTATTTTAGGTCATTATGAGTGGACAAAATTCAAAACCCAAGTTTCAAAACTTTTTCCTATTTTTGAACATATTGTTTATTTAAATCTCACTCATATTTCCTCAATTGTCGTATGTTCATTAAATGAATAATGTATTGCACAGTAAATTAATGTTCTGTCAGTCATGAAATCGAGATTCTGAGAAAATGTACAGTGAAATTTATTTTCCTAAATGTTCACCAACGAATAAACTTTTAAATGAGAATTTAAAAATGTTTTCAATTTGTTAACACTGTTTGTTCTACATTACAAGTGTGTGTTAAAGAGATGTCGCAAATTGCAATCTTTCAAAGAAAAAATATTTTATATCAAATATATTTGAAACTTTAGAAAAATATTTAAAAAATGAATGTGTGACATTTTCCTGTAGGTGTATCATATGTGTATCATACTTCTTTTTGCTTTTGAACCAAATATTTTTTAATTCCAATTTCTCGTAATGCTATTCAAAATACACACTTTAAAAGTGGTTAAAATTTCAAAAGTAATATCATAACTAGATAAACATGCTAGATATAAATGTTAATAGAAAAATCTCTCCGTATCAGTAAAATTGCTTTCATCAAACAGCTCGTATTTTTAAGTTTCTCGCCAACTTCGTAATCATGGCATTTTCTCGTGCTATCAGAGCAAAGCCATGGTAAAACGGATAAAGCAATTTCTGAAATGAGAGGCCCAAGATAATAGGAGGTAATGGCCGGATAAATTTAACTACCAGCTCTGGCCAAACGGGGTATTATCCTAATTTTTTGCGTCGTCCCATCGTTTGTCATTAAATCAAAGAGCCTCAGAGCAAAAGGGTAATCCTCTACGGGGAATCAGATATTCAGGCAGATTACTGAAATTAAATTCTCTAAAATTTAATTCATTAAACGTAACATACCTTATATTCACCTCGGGGGTAGAGGCAACCCAGCAGGAAATTCCAATTATATACGGGATCAACATTTCCCTTGCCGTCCTGTGCGTTTCATTTACTGGCGAAAATCCATTTGGTTTGCGAAATGCGTGGGGTCCAATAAAAAGAAGAAAAAACATTGGAAATTCCTATTTTGTATGCAGACACACAAAATCTCTCATCAGAAGGCCCTCCCGGAGCCTCTGGCCATTCGCAAGCCACGATCGTCGTTTGAGAGCCAGCAGCCGGAGTTGTGTGAACTGCGCAATGTCGCCTTCAGATCTCCAGTTTTAACAGTGATGCACTGCAGTCCAAAAAATAACAAGTATTACGGCCATAGAATTTTACAATCTGAATGGGGCAATGCAAAAAATTTAATGCGTCAACTTGAATGCATGTTCCTGAATAATTTATTTTAAAATTATATGCAGTTTGCGCTTTAAAAAATACACAAAGAAATGTTTTCATTCTACCCTCATTACATCCGCGACTGACTCGATACTGTTTTTATACTTTCTATTTAAAACTTTAATTAACTATCAACGTACCAGCGTTAAAAATTCAGATTGATAGCAATAAAATTTTTATATTAAAATATCAATATAAAGTTTTCAACAATGAACATTAAAAAATAGAAGAAAGTCGTAACTCTAATAAGTCGTACTCTAATAAACTTGTTTTCATTGTTTTTCATGGAAATAAATCAAGTATAAAATATAGTATAATGTATTATTCAAAAAAATTTGAATGTGTGGTGAAATGTCTTTGAAAAACTTGAGACCTAAACGTACACAGATTCTCGCATATTTTGCTAGTACTATTGTTTTAGGCATTAATAGATGTATCCTTAAATTCTAAGTTGAATTAAAAATTCTAAAAGATCATGGCCATAATGTTAACGAAATAAATTATTAAAAACAAATGTTATTTACCCATTCGTAATATGAAATACTCGCAATTTACGATTTTTTTAGATGCGTAAATTTGTCAAATTTCTCTTAGCTCGTCATTTACACTTTATTTCACGACATAAATGGATTGAGATAAAACTTTTAAACATTTAATTTAAAAGCAAACATTTTTGTAGAGGACAACAATAAAGAAATATGTCATGCATTGCATAAACGTCAAGATAAAATGTATATTTTACAATATAAATAACTTACTGCTTGAAATGTCTCTGGAAAGAAATTGGAATAAAAGCTAGGCGGCACCGTTAGCGGTATCCATTGGATGTTCTACACGTGACAGCTGAAACAAGGTATATTCAGCGAGTCCACCTCAATGGAAGTCGCATAGAGGCATGGCGACAGCTTTGTATTGGGATTGTTTTCATCTCGTTCGACACTCTTAGTTCGTCGTTGACGCATTAATTCACAACTTATACTCGCTATTATATAACTTTTTTGAAGATTACATTTAAAAGTGATCATTTATCATAGAATCTTTTCTGAATTGCATAAAAGTCATGATAAAATGCGGATTTTTCAAATGCAAAAACTTACTGCTTGAACATGTCTCCGAAAATAAACTTGAATAAAGCCGGCCTGGCTAGCCCAGGTCGCTAAGCCTGAAGAGCCGTAGCTGCCTCGCCTCGAAGGGTCGTGGGTACGAATCCCGCCTCGGGCAGGATGTTTATATGCGTTCGCGTTGTCCGTACGTGCTCTTCCTACATTTCCCTCTACCGTTAAACCATCACAGTGGTCGCTATATGATCGAAGTTGTCGAAAAGCAACCTTAAAAATACTTGAATAAAAGCTAGACGGGACCGTTAGCGAGATCCGGCGAGGTTCTCCTCGTGACAGTTGAAACAAGACAGACTCAGCGAGTCAATCTCAGTGGAAGCACCGCGACCGCCGCGGAGTATTTGAGCGGAATTGGAATTTTCCATGTCGTTCGCCTCTCTTCGCTGCATTGAAGCGGCGGTCGGTGGCTCACGTCCCTCCCGACCGATTCATCTGGGCAACGCACTTAAAGTAGACAGGTGGTTTACGCAAAGCCGCCGCCGCCGCGGCCGCCCCCGGCCGGTCGTGGCCGCCGAGAAATTTGTTTGGCGCCGCTCCAAAGCCCTCAATAGCCAGGTGGTCGGGCTCATATTGAAACCGCCGCGCCGCCTTCCCCTTCTGCGTCCGCAGACCGCCACTCACTCCACGCCATTGTCGCCGCCCTCGCCGCCCCCGCCGTCCGCGCCATCACCGCCCCTCAACGCCACGCTCTCGCCCCTCAACGCCCTCACCCCACCCTCACCCCGCCCTCGCCCCCGCCCTCGCCCCGCCCTCACCCCACCCTCGCCCCGCCCTCGCCTCGCCCTCGCCCCACCCTCGCCCCGCCACCCTCGCCGCCCCCGCCGCCCCGCCACCCTCGCCGCCCCCGCCGGCTCCGCCGCCCTCGCCGCCCTCGCCGCCCCCGCCACCATCTCCACCCTCGCTGCCTTCGCCGCCCTCGTCCCGCCCTCGCCCCGCCCTCGTACCACTCTCGCCCCATTCTCGCCCCACCGTCGCCGCCCCCGCCTCCCCAGCAGCCCCCGCCGCCACCGCCGGCCCCGCCGCCATCGCTGCCGCCAACGCCCTCACCGCCCTCACCACTCCCGCCACCCCCGCCGCCCTCGCTGCCTTCGCAGCCCTAGCCACCCCCGCCGCCATCTCGACCCTCGCTGCCTTCGCCGCCCTCGCCGCCCTCACCGCCGTCGCCACCCTCGCCGCACACTCCCGCCCTCACCTCCCGCGCCGTCCTCTGCATTCCCCCTCAGGCCTCGTAAGCTTCCGCTGCCCGGGACCTCTGTCGCCCCGTCACCAACATCGCCTCCCCCCCCCCGCTTTCACCTGCCACGAAGCCTCGGTCGTCTTTGTTGCTTCAGCGGCCCGGGTGGCCCCTGCCGGCGTGGCGGAGTGTAAATGTGCGGGGCGGCCTGAGCGCTGGTTGGCGCTCTTCCGCCGGGGTGAACAGAGGTGGGGCCAAGGAGAGACCTGACTCGTATGCACGCATGCGACGCCTCGGAAAAATCTCTTTTCGTGCGTATGAAGTGATATTTCCGTCATGAGTCGCGGCGAATTTACATTGCGGTGGAACGAATAAAGGAAAGAGACATTGAGCTAGGCAGTGAGAGAGTTTGGAGGGAATGGATGCGGCGAAAGAAAAAAATAGTTACAATGCTGCTATACCGCTGATGTTAGCATAGTTACTTAATAAAATTGCGTTTATTAATTTCGTAGGTTTTCTAATATGATGGCTGAATACATCGGGCGTCTGTGGAAAAGTGCCTTTGCCCGGCAAATGGCATTTTCTGTTGTTTTTTGTTTTTACTTTCTCCCTTTACGAATACTTTGTACCGGAAAATGGGGAATTTTCGCCAGAAAAGTCTTATAGCAGGGGTCTGGTAACGAAAAAGTGCATAAAACCTGTTGCTAAATTTAGAAAAAAGTCCTCTATCTCGTGGTGTAGTCAAAATCCATGTTCTGTTTCTTCTTGATACTGCAAAATCGATTGACAGCAAAACGTCCGTCCGTCCGTCCGTCTGGCCGTCCGTCCGTCTGGCCGTCTGTGGTCAATGCTAGCGCCTAAACCGTTCAGCCGATTTTCTTCAAAATTGATATTTCCTAATCGTTTTAATTAGTGTCAAGTCTCCTGGAATTTGAAAAAGATATTTCAATTTTGGGGGGTACTTTACATGAAGCCAGTCGGAGATTTTCAAAGTTTAAAAAAATTGCCTCCAAACTTTTTGATAATTGTTTTTGCGTGTCTCCTGTGGCTTTCGCCGCTCCCACTACAAGTGCCCTTTCCATTCAACCGCCTCCCGCTCCCTCTGACGCTGCTTCACTGCTTCACACACAGTCGCTGTCGCGCTCCTCGCACCGTCTGCACGTGCTTCTACCACGCTCGTCATCCAACACTTGTTTGCACTCGTAGGACATGTGAGACTGACAACCTTGAACGCTCTCTGCGATCGGTGGTTTCTCAGCACTTCCAGGTCCTACAACTCGTTAGGCATGTCTAAGGTGACAATGGAAAAAGGTGGCAGAGCTCGAAGCCTTTACCCAGCGTTCCCCCGTTTCAGTTCGTTTTCACATTATTGCGTCAGCATTGTTTAAAAATAAAATAGTAGCCCGGATCGATTCAACAATGAAAACTTTCTTTTACATACCAGGAAAATACGTGGGCATCCGTGACATGCCCTGCGAGTGAATTAGGTATTTTGACGTAGCATCTGAGACATGCACTACGAGTTGTAGGCTGTGTCACATCTAGTAGCTATTGTTCTCGTGGCATCTCTGAAATGGCGTACGAGCTGTAGGACGTGTATTAGGGTCGTTGCTTACGAGTGCAAAGGGTTAAGGGGCACCGACCGCCCGCATCACCTTCCAGAGCTTTGGGGCTGCGACGTCACCCTCTACATCATTTCCACTGCCGCTTCGGAAAGCCAGTGCTCTCCTCTTCTATCTTTGCTCTTGCTCCTCTTACTCG
Source organism: Acheta domesticus (assembly GCA_031308135.1). Taxonomy (NCBI): domain Eukaryota; kingdom Metazoa; phylum Arthropoda; class Insecta; order Orthoptera; family Gryllidae; genus Acheta; species Acheta domesticus. The sequence goes on from JAHLJT010002406.1 coordinate 57,262,958, forward strand.
TCCACTGGTCCATCGTGTCTGCTCCTGGCGCCTACTTGAGGTTTGTAGCCTGGTTGAGACTACTGCATGGATATCCCATATAATGCTGTCATGTTCTATTGCTACAAATCTTCCAGTTCTCATGGATTGTGTTCTATGTGGTTTCTTCCCACAAATATCAAGTTGTATCAAGACTCCACATGTTTTCTCCTATTATTTGTTACGGCGGCAGTATTTTAATATTGCAACTTATAATCTTCAGTATACAGAGTCATATTACGTCCTTTTTATCTCGGTACCCAATTATGGGTCATTAAATAAAGACATTTGTTATTTTACTTCATTCATTGTTCACAAAGTTTCGCCAATCCCATTTTTCCCATCACCAGGTGTCCTCTTTGTATAAAGTGCATTATATATTCAACGCTGTGTTACTGCTTTCATTTTTAAGCTATATGACCGTCCGATGAGAGGCCGTTCTTTTACACTCACGTCATGTTTCCCACTGGTGGAAGACATGCAGGCCTTTAGGTCGGCATCAGATATCACCATCGTTACACCGTCACCTCCGCGTATAAAGCATTCGCTATACGTATAAACGGCGCTAATGGCCGGAGTTAATGTGGGTAGAAACACCAATCGATCATTAGTCAAACGTTAGGCCCCACAATCTCGCATTCAGCAACATGGTTCGCCGTATACGAATTTTTTGGGAAAATCTCGTGTAAGGGTTACGTATGAATATTTGTCATTGACAACAGACACACGGAAGAACAAAACACTTTCTTCGAATTACTGTCTCCAAAAATTTGATTTTTCATCAAAATCTCTCCACGAATTTTTTGCAGCATTAGTTAGCTTTTCTACACTACGCATATGTGAAAGCGAGAACGGGCCACAAAACCGAATTCACGTCGCTAATGAACGTCTCCAAATTACAAATTATAATTGTAAACACATAAACAATGGGACAGTGTTCATATTTATATAAGAAATAGTTCGACAAATGGGTAAATGTCGTGGGCTTTTTCATGTTCCCTACCGCCACTCCCCGTTATCGACGAATATTCAACAGCGTTCAGTTTTTGGTTGACAGTGCCTTTAATAGCGCGTAACAGGCTTCGAAGCGCGCCGCAGGGCTGCCACCACAAAGGTGCGGCCGCGGGGGCGGAAGGCCCGAATCGGCCGCCCCGGTGGCCGGCCGCGGCGCCGGCGGTCGCTGCCTTTCAAAGCGGTTGCGGCGCGCGGCCGTTGGCGGCGCCACTAATGAAGATGTAATCAAATGGAGAGCGGCGGGCGCGCGCAGCCCGCCCCCCATCAACATGCAAATGATGGGCGGTAATTAATATCCGCAATCGGCGGCCTGGGGACGCCTCGTTACCATCAGCCGCGCCCGCGCACGTGAAAGCTCTTTGCCACGCTTGGTGCTTCTTCAGCTCACCGCTGCCGCTGCTGCTGGTGAAAATCATGACGCTTGCGGAGAATGATGGGGTCATCCGTTGGTTATGGCGACCAATAGGGGAGGGAACAGGGACAACTTGCCCCAGGCCTCGATTTTATTAGGGCTCTGATTTTTTTTTAATTCAAAAGAAAAAAAAATTGGAGCCATTTGTGAGAAAACTTTGAAAATGTCCGGAGGCTTCGTGTAAAGCAATTTTGAAGGAAGTTTTTCTGACGGACGGACGCACTGACGGACGGACGGACAAAAGGACGGACAGACGGACGGACAGACGGACGAATGGAGAGATGGATGGAAGGCGGACAGACTGACGGACGGACAGACAGACGGACGGACGAACGGACGAATGGACAGACGGACAGACGGACACAATGACGGACGCACGGATGGACATACGGACGGACACAGTGACGGACAGATGGTTTGAAAAAAACCCTTTTTCGGTATCAGGAATCCCCAAAACGTGTACTTCCGTTAAAATCTCGAAATGATGGGCTGTTGCATTTTTGCACCCATCCGTTGCCGGGATAATTCATAATTCTCCTAAACATTTGTTGAAACCAGCGAATATTAAAGAGAAATGTAAGTCAATTGTGTCAACATGAAAGCGAAATCAGTCAATATGAACATATTAAACTTTTTGAAACAAAATGAAGAAAATTGAAACGAAGGTGACTATGCTGTACCTGATATTCTTTAGTTGCAACTCATCACCTAACAACTTTAGAGAAGAAAATATAAATATGTGACGTTGAAAGCATACAAATACTAGAATAGAAAAATAAGTTGGGCATTGTTCTAATTTCTACTTTTTTAATTTATTTCATGTGCTATCGAAGACGCCATTTTAAATTGCTATTCATTATATATTTTGCAACTCTACAAGTATTACACTACGTCTGACGGCAACAAACTGGCATTGAGAGATGATGTAGTAATAATGAATATGGTAGAAATATCATGAATGAGGATGTAGCATCGATTAAGTATGGTAATCGCGCAAGCGAGTAGGTTACAGAAAAATTGAAACGTTAAAAATTACACATTTTTTGTGAAAATTTTTTGATAGAAAATGATAAAAGAGTTAAATTACCGCAAATATCCCCGAGAAATGTTTTTAATAGATCCAAATTCTAAAATATTTAAAAAATCGAGAAATATAGGGTGTCCGGGGAAGAAACGCCGAAACTTCGAAAATAAGCTCTTAAGACAATTCTAAGAATATTTTGTCTAATAAACTACGTGTATATTCCGAATGGTTGAGTCACAACAAGCACTCAAAAGTTTATTTGTAGGCAAAAATTTACATTATAGAAGCATAGAAACACTCCAGAAACAGGTAAATTGTTTATTATTTACAAAAGTTTTGAATACACTTGCTCAGACAGGAAAATTAAGCGAGAAATAAAAAAGGAGTCATTTTGTGTAACTTGGGTGCTTTTTTATTTCGCGCTAATTTTTCTTTCTGAATAAATGTATTCATTTTGTTGTAAATAATAAACAATTTACCCGTTTCTGGAGTGTTTCTATGCTTTCATAATGCAAATTTTTGCCTAAAAATCATTTTTTCAAACCAACGTTTGAGTGCTTATTACGACTCAACCATTCGGAATATCCACGTAGTTTATTAGACAAAATATTCTTAAAATAGTCATTAGAGCTTATTTTCGAAGTTTTGACGTTTCCTCCCCGTACTTCCTGTATAATGGAATGTACTGGTAGTTGGGCGAGAAGAAGCAGAATGGGAGACCGGTAGTAATGCATTATTGTAAGAGAGGAGAGACGTGCGTTGAAAGCCTATGTGCTAAGAGCAGCAGAGCGTATAGACATAATTTTTGGGATAGTAGTGATGAGTTTGGGTGTAGTTCAATAATAAAGTGAAAATTACTCTGGTAACATTAAAAAAACAACGTACTCTAATGTTCGAGGTAGAAGTAGTTGCAACAAAAATTGTAGAAAACAGATTTTATCCTGATATTCGACCCAGAAATCGCATACTAATCGACTTAACCCACCGCATTGAATGTCAGTTAGCACTGAAAGATTTATGAAGGAAGAAAAAAATATTATCAACGGATTTTCATGTAAAAAGAACAAGATTCATGTAATCAACGAAGAAGAGACAGAAATATCTAAAAACGATTTTTTTAGTGTTCTCGTTTTTTGTTTGCAACTGCTTCGGATGTATGTTTTTTTCTGAGAAGAGTCAGCCAGAAAGTAAGAGAACCAGAGAGAGAGAGAGAGAGAGAGAGAGAGAGATTATAGAGTTTTTAAAGAGATATGAAATAGTTGGCTGAAAAATACCCAAGTTTTAAAAGGATTTTATAATAAGATTTCCAACATTTAATCAACATGTAAATAAAAATCTCACAAATTCGAAAGGCAATAAAAAATGTTTATTAATGTTTAATGGATTTAAAGGTCGTATCATTTATTGTATGTCGGTTGCCATGCAGAAATAAACCTAAGCTCAAGTGTGCACTGGCAGGTAACCATTTCACTAAAATAGATATAGTAATACGATAATTAGCAATTATCATACTATATCTAATTCGAACATGGAACGCAGATATGACGTTGTAACTGGAAACCTCAGGGATTGCTTAAAAAAAAGGAAATGATGTTGCAATGTCCGCTTTGAAGTATTGTTTCATTATCCTATTATATTTCCGAGAAGATATATACTATATTTGTCACTCCAAATCGTTTAGGTTGTTTTAATAGTTTCATTTATGTAACATAATGAGGCAAGTTCTCTCATAGAATTTGGGAGCTCAAACGTAATACCATTTTAATCGGATGAAATGTAATATAATTTTCAACAAATCGTCTGGTGTAGCGAATATAAGATTTAACCAGAAATTAAACAGATATTCGTTAGGTTTGTTAAAGACAAATTAACGTAATATTATCGAAAATAACGCACACATTCATATTCGAGGAAAATGTAATTAAAGTTCCTATTCATCTTTTCCTTTCGCTTATAAATGACAACGAGCATCTTCTCTTCCCCACGAAAATTTCAACAATAACCAAAATATTCTCCAAACAAGAAACAGTGAAGCATACAGACTTTAAAGACAGCATATGAAACAAGGTAATTTGCGCGTTAAGCTCAACGATGAACAAGTTTTGAGAGTCTTCCATCGCCGATGCTAACTTGGCCTAAGAGCCGGACCGGCTGAGAAAAGTTCGTGGCGGGGCGGGGGGGCGGCGCTACATTTCTTGTTAAGTCGGCGGAAATGTAAAACAAAATGAAGGGCTTCCTGCGAGCGAAACACACTTGTTGGCGTAACGAGGCGGGCCACGCTCGCAGACGAGAGTATCACCTGAAAATGTTCCTTAATTAACTTTCGTGGAAGAAAATGGCGCTCGCGGGAAAAATAATTATCTCGAGATTTTCAATTAAAGTATCCTCACGCGCAGAACGCGATGTCTTCTTAATGCAATAACATTATTCCTCGCGGAAAAGGAAGCAACTGCTGCGCAGATTAAAAGCATGAGATGCTTTGCGACGCCTACAGACGCAAGAGAGCGTGGGCCGCATGAAGCTTTCGGCCACCGCCGCTGGAGCGCGTTGGCGGAGGCGCTGGCGCCGGTGATGCAACGCGAAGAGGCAAGGCGTAAGGAGATGGCGGCCGCAGTGGGGGCGCTGGCGGTGGTGACAATGGTGACGGTGGTGGTGGTGATGACCGTGGTCGGAGCTGGTGGTGATGGGGTGTGTGAGAATACAATTGCGGCGGAAGTGGTGTTGGTAATGGCGGTGACTGAGGCAATAATGATGGTAAAGGTAATGCAGCAAAATATATGATAACAACAAAAAGTAATCTTAAATCAAAGTATGTCAATTTAGATGGGAAAAATGTAGAATGGGTGAATGCCACAGAGTATTTGGGTTCCTCTACTACTGAAAATAATTAAGTAGAAAAGGATATTAAAATGAGAATAACGGTGGGTAACAGATGTTATGGCAACATTTACAAAATGTTTAAGAGAAGAAGGATCTCAATGGTCGCTAATTTCAAATTGTACAATACTGTCTTTAAACCGGTGGTATTGAATGGTTCTGAAGCTTGGACTCTCACGAAAATGGAAAATAACCTGGCAATATGGGAAAGGAAAATCTTAGGTAGAATATTTGGCCCGGTTAAAGAAAATGAAATCTGGAGGAGTAGAACAAATGCAGAGTTGGATGAACTATATAAAAAACACCTAAGATAAGTATCTGCATTAAGATAAGAAGGTTGGAATCAATTGGACATGTAATAAGAATGGAGGAGAGGGCAGTAAAGAAGGTTAAGATGTAATGATGAGGTGGAAGAAAAACTGAGGACCCTAAGAGTGAAAAGATAGAGAAGAAAAGCAGAAGACCGAAGAGATTAGGCTGCCGTAATAAAAGAAGCCATGGCAAAACTGTATATGCCAGAGAGCTGACAGAAGAAGAAAGGCGACGTGATTGCGGCATTGATAGTGTCGGCTTTGATGATGTCGGCCGTATTTATGGTGGCTTTGGTTGTGTTAGAGGAGGTGATACTAGAGGTAGTGATTCTGGAGATGGTAATGGAGTCGGTGGTGTTGGTGTTGGTGATGATGATGGCAGGAGCGATGGTGGTGGCGGTGATGGTGGTGCCAGTGATAGTGTTGGGGCTTATGGTGTCCACGATGGTGTTGGCGGTGATGGGGTTGAGACTGATGGTGTCGCCAATGAGAATGGTGGCGGCAGTGATGGTGGTGGCGGTGATATCAGAGGCAATGATGTTGGAGGCGGCGATCGTACCTTAAACTTGCTATTTGATAACTAATACAAATACACTTCAAATTACCCTCGAATATCAAAAGTTCGGTGTATGCACAAAAATGCTTGTCCTTGCGAAAATATTTCTTGCAGTAGAAAGAGAAAGAATATTCTATGACCTTTCAAAATCATACGTTTCGCTTTCAACTAAAAAGTCAACTTCGAAAAACATTTTAAAATGTTATTTGTCAGCATGCTACAAAATTGTCGTTGGAGCCTAACTTGTGAATCAACTTATAATAGGCGTCGTGTGCGAGGGGGAAGAAAAGCAAAAAGAAGGAAAAGGGGGAAAAAAGAAAAAAGAGATAGTCGAGTGCTACACTGAAGGGGCATTTTAAATTGTGCCCATTCAAGGGAGAATAGGAAAGATTCGCGTTTTGCTGTGAGGCGGCAGCAATATTGACAGGGAGTTCTCAACGCATTGGTTCTTGGCCTTGGATAAAGATTGCGCGCACATCACGCCGTACCGTTTCTTCCTCGCTCTTCTCTCGGCCTCTCTTCTTTGCCGAATTCCTCTTTAAGTAGATTCAGAGTTTGTGACAAAGAGTAAGCACGAATATATGAGATAAGTGAATGAAGATAATTCATGGATACTCTGCCATTTATATCCGTCACTGGTGTTACTTGGCAATACTGTTCGGAAGAGTGGGCCTGATGGCCCGAGCCTCGCCATATCAGGCTCAGGCTATCAGCGGGTGTCATTGCAGTGCCTCTGACCGGGTGGTCCTAGATTCGAGTCCTAATAGTCGCAAGATTTTCGACACAAGTTACGTCGCTTGGTCGCGTTCTGTCGCTCTCTAGAGGAGAATTCTAACAACCGGCTGCTCTAGCCGGTAGTTTTCCGTGAGAGTGTATGTGTAAATGCATTAGAACTGGATCATTCGCATCCCTCAAACAAAAATGTTTTAGTCACATTTGTAAGAACTTGTTTAACCTAGCGTTAGAGGTGATCAGTGATTGCCTTGTTCCATAATTTGTAAACATTTTATTTTTTTTTTTAAATTTCGAAAAATAAATACTCTATGATCAGAAACAGTATATTTGGGTTGATACAAAACAGTATATCAGTATGACGCATTTATAGAACTTTTCTGTTGGAACTTTTTACAGCCCTGCAATTGCAGGCAATGACCAGTAGTAATATATTGCTCTTTAGAAGATCGTAGCCGTTTCAATTAGGTTCATTTTATAAATTCTCTTCGGTTCTTCTTTAAACTACGTATTTCTTATCCCACCTATCAGTGGTTGTGGACAATGCGCCATTATTTAATACATAGTAATTTTATCATTGCGTTAATTTGCTCATATTATCTCTTCATTATTGATTTAAGAAAGTATCAGCTTTCTTGGTGGTGGATTCATATCCGCGGCCACTGTTCAGAGCTCTCACTGGTATTGACATTTTCACATTTTCAGCGGCCTACAATTAGACAACCCGAATGCAACTAGGCATAATGGGATTCATCTAAGCATAAGGGGATTTATCTAGGCATAATAGGATTTATCTAGGCGTGAGGGGATTTATCTGAGAATTTCCAAAGCACGATTGAAATTTAATGGAACTATTCCACAAATGAAGTTATGTTCATCAAAGTTCTAAAGTGCGCCAAATATTGCAAATATGTTAAAATCATTGCGGGTATGTTATAGTACATAAGCGGTTTATTGGACATCGACATAGCGATCGATGTATACCGCCTCTTAAGATAGATGAATCATAGTTTATACTTGGTCAAGAGGGAGAAGCGGGAAGAAAAATCGGATAAAAAAAGCGATACACTTTTTTAGATACACTGCCCTCATTGGGGTATTTTGAATGTACAGTTGAACACTATTGGTTTTAATTTCAGGAGTGGAATAGTCGATATAAACTAGGTAGCATTCCACCACTGTCCGGAGACTTCTGGCGGTCGAATGATGTAAACTACAATTTTCCGAGATTTTTTTGTTTTCTATCAATACCAAACGAATACCGGAGAAGTACCTTAACAAATGGATCACAGGATAAGGACAAATGGATAAAGATAAGGACAATTACGAAGGTGACAGTTTCCAGAAGTATCAATATTAGTCGAAGTCGACCTCTTTGAATGTTGTTCCTGAGATATATTGTTTCTATTTATGCGCTTATTTATAGCCAGAAATATCGAATCAGGACATTAATTTGTAAATTGTAATTCACAAATTGTAATTGCAAATTCTAATTTAATTTGTAATTTAAAAACATTGTAAATAAACGTAATTCCATTACGAACGAGTGCAAACAAATATTTCTAAGCCATGAATCTTTCAAACGAAACGAAATATTTCATTTTAACAAGTTTTATAAACTAAACCTCTCACAGTCAACCTCTTTCAACAGCAGAAAATCCTTCTGTGGCAAGTTTATTTGTGACAGAAATTACCAAGGATATTTCATACGAACCAATAATATTATTGACAATCGAAAGGACGAAATGTTTCGACCTCTACTCCGAAACACCCAAATCACAGAGGACGCTGCGATCACTCCAACAAAACAGACGCGCATACTATTTTGCAGATCGTGAAGATTACCCCCGATGAAATATTCATTGGCGGGTGTGAAGTGGGGAATGGTCATGCAAATCGTCCAATGCTCGTAAGCTTATCAGTCGTGCCAATAGCCCAGCGCGAGGGCAGAGTTGCAGAGTCCGATGGTAAATACAAACACACACAATGCCTCTGAGAAAGAAGAGGCTGTTGGTTTTGACAAGTTGCTTTATCTGACAAAAGGCAATATTCACAATAAAAGTATTTATGAAATCGTATTGCAAGATTATAACAAAAATCGTCGTGCGTTTTTTTGTTGATTTTGTATTTTATTTCTTATTTTGTTTATTTATCTTTGCGTTCATTAAGTTTTCTGCAAAAAATAATTATGTTTATTATCGTAATTATTACTTCAGTATTATCTTTGCATAATCATTTTTGTTTTGAAGTGAACTAAAACCTTTTCATTACCTCCTGTTAAGTTTACTATGAAAATATAGTTGTTGTTTTTTTCAATTAGGCAACTTCCTAACTACTGAAAACAGTTTTATTACTCTGATATTTGAGGGGTTTAGAGCACAAAGGATATGAGTGCCCTAAAGTTGGTACTGAGAAAATGTAAATTAAAGTTGAGTGACGATTGAAAATTCTATGGAAGACATTTGCATCCCACCCCTAGAGTGCAGGAGCTGTTTGGGCAATCGGAAGACCCTTCGTTTACGAAAGAAAACTTTTTACTTTACACTTCTAATCTTAACTCAAAATTTGCCAAAAATGCTCTTATAACTTTTGTGGACCACTCATGTAATATTTAATGTTATTTTTAAACATACAAGTTTAAACTCCCAATAGAAATTATTATTACTAAAAGTTAGTGGAATCTATACCGATATTTTACATAATACACTAATATCCCATTTTGCGGATATTTGTATCTTCGGATATTCATATGTGAAATATATTTTTTAAATTTAAAAGTTTAAATTAAAATTTCTTTCTCCCATTTAATTCACTGCATTCAAGAATAAAGTCCATTAACTGAAACCATCACGTTGTCAGATGCATATTTTAGTCGTAAATAACATTTGTAGTTTATAATGAAACTAAGTGATGGCAAAGGCATTGTTGGCGGGGACGGTGATGACAGTTTTGCCATCACCCTCCATAGCTGTATGTGGTGATCCAACAGCACATTCTTTCTCGCGTTATTTAGAAATTTAAAGTTTTCGAAAATTCAGAGGATTTAATGAAAATAAGGCTTGGGGTATTATTTTAATCGTTCCTTGTTCTATCCATGAAAAAAATTTGAAGAAAAAATTGATGCGGATTTTCAGATTACTTTTTACACATTTAATAAATTCAAGCACAGATTACTCGTTTTGTCAAGAAGTTGTACATAAGCTCATTTAAAGAGGTATTTTTACAATATACTTTGTTTTACGCAAAAATCTCTATCTTCAATTTTGTGGTTTTGAAATGTTAATGTTTTGCAATTTCGGAATATATTGAGAGTTTGCCGGATATTACATTAACGCCACATATTTAATACTGTGTTTGACACAAAGAAAATGAATGGTTTCTCGAAAAAAAACATTAGTCGAAAATCGAGAAAAGGAGATGGTGCTGCCATATTGTAGTGTGAAATTTTATGCATCAGAGTATAATATCAGCTCAGCGTAAAGTACATTAGTCCCCTAGAAAACGAGCCAAGAAAATTAGTGAAGAACAAATATTCTGGAAGAGCATTTATCCAAAGTGTTTCCACTAAAACAGCGTAAGTCGTGGACAAATGAAGGGAACAGTGGTATGTGTGATAAATGATCTGATGAAGTTTTCAGCAGTTCTTTTCAGTATTTTGGTTGTTTTCATTCACTAGAAAAACACTGTAAACTGTTTGTTGGAGGCTATATTGTTTTCACTGCATGCAAGAATAAATATAAAATATGTAAAATATATGTAATTTAATTTTTGCACGTTTATAGTGTAGCACCTTCTGGAACCCTCTTGTACTGATATAGACGTAATAGCAAAAATCATGTTTATTACGTAATCTGCAATTTTCAAGAAAAAGTAACATCTTCAATTTTCTTTTTCTTGTCACTTGTGACATACATTATTTTATTTATTCACAATTGCCTTTTATGTTTCATGCTGTGTAAATATTACAGTACAATAGATGTAAAATTCCATGTATCTTACTGAGTTAGGAAGATCGATGTTTTTTTTTATCATTTTCCACAAACTTGGATTTTGGACTAATGTTTTTTTTCGAGAAGCCCTTTAAATTTAAATAATAAACATAGAGCCGTTTTTGAGAAAAAATGCTTTAAAATGTTTAAACAATTACTATGTAGTAACTATAGTTATAGTAACTATTTAGTACTAGTTACTATATACCCTTCTGTACTTGTACGTTTTATCGAACTTTTCACAAGCTAGTTCTTAGTATGTTATTAATATCATTTACTCATTATGTTACAAAATACGTTTAACAATTTTTCATTAGACAGCTATCTGAGTATTTATTTTATCATTCTGGAAATTATTTGAGTATAGTTCTACTCTCCAAGCAGTTATCAAATTCAAAGTTTTTATTCATGTTATGGTTTTTAGATTATAAACACTTTTCATTATACTCTGTGTAATGTTAATCAGTTGTAAGGTTCTTTATGTTATACTGTAGTTTAATTTAGTTTAATGATTTCATTTTATGTTAAAGTTTTTTTTAAGTTTGAAACCTTTTCCCAATACTTTGAAATTTATAGTTGTGTTGTGTAGTAATCGATTTTATGTTCTGATTTTTTATGTACTAGTTACTTGTTTCAAAGAATGTTTCATTTAAAACTTCTCGATTTATACGTTGCAAAGTTTTATGCAGATTAGCTCACAGGTTAGGAGAAAATAATTTGGGAGGAGTAATATGTTTCTATGAAATCAAATGCCCCACCACATATGTTGTAAATCACAATTTCTAAAAATAAATGGTTTTAAAAATTGACTATAATTAACACAAAATTTGGCGACTACTGATATTTTCGAAGAATTGTACGTAATCGTATTTCGATAAAATGTCTTTAAAGAACATCTTTCATTAAGGAAAAAAATCGTATCTCCAATATTGTATTTCAAGGAAAATGCCGAAAAAATTGAACTTTTGCAATTTTCGAAAAATTGGGGATTTAAACGAAAATAGGCATGCACCATTCTCTTGAGCAGTCTTTACCTATCCGAAGACAAATTTTCATCAAAAATTTTGAACCATTTTCCAGAAAATTTGAAAATGTTCGGACTTCACAAAGTATCCCCCGCAATCTAAATACTCATATGTAAGTCAGAGGCCTTCCAGATACTTTAAATTGATCAGGAAATATCAATTTTGAAGACAATTAATTGAACGATTTTGGCGCAAGCATTGACCAGAGACATGGAAGCACAAATGCCACATGTGTAGCCACAATCACATAATGTATATTCTGGCTTCACATTAATGTTAGAGGAAGTTCTTTACAACATTCAGGGACAAGAATTATCCACTTTTTCGATATCATGAACATATAAAACGATTTTTTGGCTGAAAGTTCTTTTCTGCAGTAATACATAACTTCTGTTCTAGGTAGGTAGATGGGAAAGTAAACGACGTTCTTCTAAATAGTGTTTGACTGAGGAATTCTTTGCGATAACAAGTGGGTTTCTCTAGTGGGACTACAAATGTAAGATGCTTTTCTATCCCCATACTCAAGCAAAGTGTTGAAATATTTATTAGTGGTAGTGTGTGTTTCAATATATTAATATTGACATCGCGTATATTTACAGGGTTGTTTACCTTTGCTATTTTCTTTAGGTAACCATTGAATTCTTTAATACAATTTTACGTGAGCCACAGTGATAGTCACACAGAGCATAACAAGAGGCCGTTAAATGGCTGCCTTTGCCCGCTTCATCGAATTCTCGTTTACTCATATATTGCCCTGTGAAGCTCTGGAGCTGTAATGGCAAATCAATGCAAAAGCTACTTTCTGTTCTCTTCAGAAGCTTATTGAGATAATTAATATAATGAAATACACGAACACAGGATTTACTGAGCTTTTGAAGACGGTAGAAGAAGTTAGGTTGAATACTCTTTCATATTCTGATAAAATATTAATTAAAATTCAGTTAAGTTTCATGTATTGAATTAAATGCTTCTAAGTCATTATTTTATTTTTTTGGAAAGTCACAAACCATCTCCTAGACCATCTTACATTATCAGTGGTAATACCATGAGTGCTTTGAAAACTGTCGATAAGTTTCGACTAGCGAAAAGAGGAGGGGATTTATCTGAGAATTTCCAAAGCTCGAGTGGTATTTCTCAGGATTATTCTACGAATGAAATTATGTCCATCAGAGTTCCAAACTGCGCCAAATATGGTAAATATGTTAAAATCAATGAGGCTATGTTATAGTACATAGGCGGTTCATTGGACATCGACATGGCGATCGATGTATACCGCCGGCTAAGATAGATGAGTCAAGAGTTTATGATCGGTCAGGAGGTAGGGATAAGAAAAATCGGATAGCAAATGTGATGAACTTTTTTGAGATACACCGCTCTGACTGGGGCTTTTTGTATGTAACGTTAAACACTATTGGTTTTAATTTCACAAGAGAAATAGTGTATGATAAAGCGTAGGAATTAAGTTCTTATATTTAATCCTGTCTATCTCGTATGTTTAAGAATGTGGCAGAAAATTTCAGGCCAATTTTGCAACACATTCACCAAAACTTTCTGATTTGAAAAATCAGCCAAAATAGAAAATTATTCTTCTCTGAAGTTACAATTTTGTGGCTTGTGACTACCTCTGACGTAACGCATCATATATCGGTTTACCACCAACAGTTTTCTTTTCAAGTACCCTACAGAAATAAATATCGATATATATATATATATATATATATATATATATATATATATATATTGATGTGTTTATCTGTTTTTTTCTTAAAAAATGATCTAAATGTATTATGGAGCGTGGGAGATGTATTATAGGTTATCATGGCTGGTGGTAGATACCTTGCGGCATAAGTGTGTTTGTACGTAAGGGACGAGAATAGTGGAAAAGGAAAAAACATCTAGCGCTGCCTGAGGCCCATTAGAGTACTGTTCCGGCATTCGTCCGGTACTGATCGAGAAAGCATGGAAAACCCCGATTAAAGCAGCTGGCCACCAGAATTCTCCTCCAGACTGCTGAACTCAATCTAGCAATGTAGCTATCTAGATAATGTAAATCCTACCACTTTCGGACTTGAATCCCAGCACCTCCCGTTCAGAGCAGTTGATGCCCTGAGCAACCTAATCTGTTCTTTCAGCAGTTGAAAATCATATTTTCTTCTCGGCGAAGCTAAGCAAACCACTTGACTAATCCATATTTACTAAGTTACTCACTCGTGTAGTGTTCAATTTATACTCTAAACTTCCTGCGCCCGTGCATAACTAGTAGTAAAATGTGCAGTTGCGCTCAATGTGTACATTCTCTAGTAGCGTGGCGCAGAACTTTCGCCTTTTAGCGAACATTAAGGAAGTTGTTTGAATAAAATACAGCTGGTAATTAGGGCAAAGCGGATAGAAGAGAGTTCGGCTGCGACAGAACCGAGGCGTTAGTTCCCCTCGGCGCACAGTGAGAAGTGCTCACGTCCGAAGGGGCGAAACAGTAGCCACCCGTGTACGCAGATCAAAGGAGAGAGGGAGAGTCGAACCCGTGGCCCAAATCGCTAAGCACTGGAGCCGTAGTGATATCGGACCGAAGGGTCGCGGGTTCGATTCCCGCCTGGGGCATGATTGTATTTGTGTTCGTCCTTTCACCCCCTATCATCACCATATCGTTTCACCATCATACCAAAATGTTAAATTCAGTAGTGATCGATAATGACCTAGTGGTTGATACGACCTTAAATAACAAAAAAAGGAGAGAGAGTTTGCAATAGGTACATACATCCATGAGGTCGTGCCGGTCGCCCTTCCGGGCCCCAATCTCAGGGCGTCAGCGGACGTCACTGCCTCTGACCGGGTGGTTCTAGGTTCGAGTCCCGGCGATGGCAAGATTTTCGACACTGGCTTGTCAGCTAAATCAGTCGGTGTCTAGCGGCGGGCTACTCTGATCGGTAGTTTCCTGTGGTTTCTTCGATCAATACCGGGCGAATTCCGGAGCGGTACCCTAACAAACGGGCCACGGATTCCCTTCCTCTCCCTCGTTCTATCCTCACCCATTACACACACACTAACATGCACTACGTTCACACACTACGTAAGACACACTAACCGGCACACGCAGGGAGATCGGTCGGAAGCTTAAAGCTTGTCTCAGCTGGGGCGGTACCGGTGGTGGGAGATATCTGGTTGGGCATCCAGCGGGGGATGATCACTGCCACCCCTCGAGGAAAAACATGCACTGCCTTACGGGACTAATGACCTCGGCAATTGACTCGCCCGGAATCATTAACAATCAATCTTCGGGCATTAATCACTTCTCATCGCTCGCGCGCGCTGAGGTCGTCGCGAGTTGGTATTACGTTGTTCCATAAGTTTCCGGCCTGACCAGCATCAATCCCATCAATGGGGAAAAATAAGCATTAGATGTCTTACCAAGTAATACTATAAGTTCGCACCCAAAAGCTCACTCAGTTTAATGAATACGAGTACTTGGGTTGGATGCGGTGCGTGGAGTCTTATGGTGTTTAGCTTCTTCACAACAATGCACTTGTGCTCACTGCCCATATTGGAAAGAATGTCATGAAGGACCATAGCTTCATGGTGTTGAACCATTCACCCTACAATTGATATTGCATATCCAGCAACATTTATCTTTTATCTCAATTGAATAATGACCTTCCAGAAAGGCAATTTTTAGAGAGAATGAGAAAGAAAACAATCTGACCATTTTGCGAACAAACGTTTGACGTATTTTTCAAAGGTCTAGAAATGTTAATATACGTAAAAAGTGGGGTGGTAAAAGATGATTATGTTGAAAAGTTGCTTAACATTTTTATTTGTACGAAAAATAGACGTTAATGCGTCCAGATACTAATGGAACCTTCCTCGTAGTCTGTAGCGTGCAGCGACGAGTGACGACGTGTGTGTAATTTTGAGTTTGATAAGCGTGAATGCAAGTCGCTCCGCGACAGACATTCTACGTGCATATGTTGATGTAGCAGGGAGATGTGCGAGCACTGCGATTCAAACTAGAAAGCAATCAACGATTGCTTAATTTGCAGGACGAGTTCGGTATAAAAGTTCTCTAATGGAGCAACATAGGAAACCAGAATGACATAGTATATATTTTATGTGTTAATACTAGTGTCAGGCTTCGTGCAAACGCTTAAGATATGTTTTGCAACATTGCGCTTCACTATGCGTCTGGCTATTATGTGCATATCCCGGGGGTAGCGTAGTTGCCAACGAATCAAGCCGCCTGATAATCATGCGCGCTGACGTGAAGACGCCTCGGAACTCAACTCAGCCCTGGAGTTTATTTTGGGAAATGTCTTCGACGCACGACCCAATCCTGAGGCACGTAACGGCATGTTTGTCTGTTATTCTTTTAAGTTCGCATCAACTATTAGGGAATTAGCGACCAGCATTGAATTTAACGTCATGGTATGATGATAAAACGATATGGTGATGATAGGACGAACACATACAACCATGCCCGAGGCGGGGCTCAAACCCGCGTCCCCTCGGTCCGAGATCACTACGGCACTACTGCTTTAGCGATCTTGGACGCAACGGCTTGTTGCCTCTTGCTTGATGCGGAGAGTTTACCTCTCAATGCACTGAGTTTCTTATTATGGCCAGTAATAAAAAACATCAGAGTCCATGGATTTATTATTTCTCGTTTCCTAGCACGTCAACTCGTATTAACATTAGTCCCGTAATTGCAGTACATGGTTTAACGTAGGATCTTATTGTGTTGTTCCACCGCTGGCTGATGATATCAGTAGCCGACCCTATAGGTCAGCGGGGTGTTTCCCGTGCTAAGTATCTCCCACCAACGGGGCACCGCCCCGGGCAAGAGAAACTAAGTTCCTGAAACGTCTCCCGCCGAACGTGGTGTAGTGCTTGTTACTGTGTATATGTGTGTGTGTAAGTAAGTAAGGGTTGAGGAAAGGCCAAGGCAGAGAAGGTAAAGATGGCGCGCGATTAGTAGTCCGTTTGTTAGAGGACTACTCCGGCATTCGCTTGGTATTGATCGGAGAAACTACCCAACCCAGCAGCCGGCCGCTGGAACTCTCCTCCAGGCAGAGGCTGAATTCTATCCGGCCTTGCAGCTGGTGTCAAAAACCCTGCCACTATCGGGACTCTAAGCCTCGGACCTCCCAGTCAGAGAAATTATGGCGACATCAGCTGATTCCCCCTTCAACCTCAGATGGTGGTGTTCAATGGAGATCAAGAGGACAAATAAAGCGCAAGGCTTTCTATAATGTTCGATTATAAGTTTTCATCATTGATTTAATTCTTTTAACTTTTATTGACCATTACCTTTTTCGATGCTGTATTTTAATACATGCCACGTATTGAGAGATTCCAAATACTTGAAAAATGACGAAAATCCGTTCAAATTCCATTAAGTATATTACGACATTTCTACTACGAGTATATCATTATAAGAAGTGTTGTGCACTTAATTAGGTCTGTACATTTTTTTGTATTGTTTTCAAAACATGTATAATGCAATAAAGTTTCAAATTATAAACTTATTACATAAACTACTATTATAAGAGTTAACGCGACATATTTGTACGGGGTCTCGCGGTACTTGTACCGTGGTATTTTCTCTCGACGGTCCTGCATGTCTGCGTTGGAGACTGCGGAAGTTTGTTATTTTCAGACAAAGTGCGAGTTTTAAAATGTTAGTCAAGTGTTAGAGAGGGTATGGGTGTCGAGGGTGGAGGCACAATAACGAATGGGAAATTAAAAATAAACTCTGAAGTTGAGAAGCCTTCACATTATTTGCCAAACCTAAAGGCAAAGTAATGTTTATTTTTGAACTCGTATTTTAACACAAGGGATGCGGTCGCAATACCTGGAACACCACATCCACTTCTCGTCGTACTTATGTCGTTTCCGTAAACGATTATTTTTTTATTAACACTTTAAAAATGTTTTTATTTTAAACACAATAAGTAATCTGTAAAAAAAGAAAGTGAATGTACAGTAATATGTGGTCAATTCTCTTTTATTCATTAAAAACTGAAGTTTAAGTGATCGGATAGATTTTCGTGCTTTCGAATGTCACACTTCTTAATGTTCCAAAATTACGTGACTTTGGTGTGCATGAAGGAGCATGTGACATGTATGAAGGCGTAGACGCATACTCAAAATAGTGCTATGTTTTTCGTTATAAAAAAGGGCAAGTGTTGAACGGTTAATTGATTTATAATTGAAACATATTATGTTCTTACAAACACTGTCAGAATATGAGATACATCTGGTAACCTCTTGGAAAATATGAATCTGCGGGACAATATTCCGTTCAAACGGACCCACTGCTTCCCACGCAATGCAATATTTGTGTCAAGTGCTTAGCCAATAATTTATCACCCCGAAATGCAAGCTCTCTAGTTGTACTTGTTTATTTGTAACTCCAGGGCGTTGGCTGTCTCAAAACAATGTAACCAAGCTCTTATAACACTCAACAGACGTTTGTTTAACTAAAATGTTTAGCTGTAGCAGAGTAGAACAACTTCTTTATCATTCTCAAATTTTGGGGAGAAAAAAGAAGTGAGTTTATTTAACATAAAATTTGATGTAACATTCTAGAAAAAAGAGGCAACAAAAACAACATTAAGTAATCATAAAAATATTGCATTAAAAACAAATACAAATGCACAAGCAAAATAAAAACGTGAGAACGAAACCTTTCAGATGTAAATGAATCTCAGTAGTTGGTAAAAATTATTTTGAAAACCCTAGAACAAAAATAAGTCAAAATATTGGAAACGTTCTTCAGTTAATTTATTGTGATAAAGAAAAATTGAAATGTTGACGCGCCAAAAAATAAAAGAAGCGATAGAAAATCTTTGAAGTGAAGAGTGCATATTTTAAAGGGAGAAATGAAGCGCTTAAAATTCCCTTCATGATGATGTTTTGCTCTTTAGGAATACGAAAGGTCCCACTGTGCGCTTCGCGGCCGATAGCTAGGGCGCGCTGAGCGTTGTCCAAAGGCAAACGACAGCCGCACAGAGCGTAACAAGAGGCCGTTAGATCGCTGCCTTTGTCCGCTTCATCGAATTCTCGTTTACTCATATGTTGTGCTGCGATGCTTCGGAGCTGTAATGGTATATCAATGCAAATGCTACACTATGTTCACATTAGACGCGTATTGAGATAATGAATACAATTGCATTCATGAGCACATTAATTATTGAGCTCTGAACAAAGTTGAGCTCTGACAGTACTGTGCAGGTTCTTTGTTTTCGCATTGGATTTATCAAATGGAAAACCTTCCCTTACGTTGAAGTTAGACCCGGTTTACAAGCTTTCTTTTGAGAAACCATTTCCGAATAATTATGGTAATAATGAAATACTAGCGTACCCGTGCGAGAACTCTCGCATGATAAACCCCACCCTTTCCCTATCCATTTGTCTATCCTTTCCATAAAAAAGGAGAGGGAAGGAGAGGAACTACTAAAGTATACGGAATATCAAACAAAATAACAATGCAATTGATGCAATTGATGTTGAAAACAAATTTTCAATTAAGGTTTATTCAGCATTATAAAGAGATGTTCTTTGAACAATTCATACTTCTTTAAAACATTTGAAGAAATTATTCAATCTTCCTTGAGAGTTAACTTTTCGCTTTCCGTGATAGTCACAACAATAATAGAAAAGGTTTTTACTCTTGAGAAAGCCAAGTAAAGTAGTGCGAAAATACCGGATCGGACAAGTACGAACCTACTCTTTGCAATATTATTTAACTTTCCTTGATTTGTTATGAGGAACCGAGGGGGTTTTGGAGAGTCAGGGTACCAGCTTGCTGGGGTGCGAAAATTGAAAAATTATTTCTATACTAAAAAGGATTGGATTATTTTCTGCGTTCTTACGTACCCCATGAAAAGCAATTCCGAGACAAAAAATAATCAAACTAACATTTTCACCTTTGAGAACTTAAAACCATTTGTTGCAATTAAAAACAATTTAGTAAGCTTAGACTTCACTGCGGTACATGGGAATGTTGCTCTAACGATGTTTGCATATTGAATATCTTAACGAACTGACACCTTGAGTTTAATATCAAACGGTGTATTATTTACAATATGAGTTTGCAGCTGGACGTTGATGCACATACTTCCAGATACCGCCAACATTTAAATCGTGCGTTTGGACTGCGATCGTTGGCAGTTGTCGAGTGACTTATGCTATTCTTTCTATAATTTTAAATTTAGGTGTTTTTTAATTAATTCACACAGTATTGTAGGCTCGCGCGTTTTGATTTTTGTTTTCCATTTATTTCAAGCTATTTTACATTAGCTACTTTAAAAAGTTTGTTCCTTGGGTTGTGCCATAGCACAAGTTTTCCCCCACTACCTCCGCGTATCCGTGCAAGAACTCTGGCATATTAGACCCCACACTCATCCCTATCCTTCTATTTTCATTCTAAGAGTTTACGAAACGTGTTTGTTTGTTTAAAAATCTATGAAGGTAACTTGCAATGTACTAACACAATAACAAATAAAAATAAAAAACAATGCAATTAATGTGTAAAAGAAATTTTCAATAAATATTTATTCAATATCATAGAGAATTTTCTTGGAACAATTCCCAACACTCACTTAAAGACATTTGAAGTAATTATTCAATATTCTTTGTCAGTTAGGTTTTAGCTGTTCGTGATAGTCACAAAAATATTAGCTTTCTACTTTTGAGAAAGCTACGCGTCTGAACCCGCTGACTTGAATATTTCATCGAATAATAACGAAAAAATTGGTACAGGTAAAACACAAACACAAGTCTTCACTCTTCATTGTTCACTCACATCCCTCCACAATTAAGTACACAGCACTTACAGACCATGGCAAAACGTTAATTGAATAGTTTCACTACATGCATAAGAAACAATCTTCAATCTTCTAGCAGCTATAATAGTACTTCTAGTTGTTGCTGGAGAGCAAATCTTGAATTAATGATTATGCAAATAAACCTAATCAGACTGCACAAACCAAGGTGTATACAGAAAGCGTAAATATAAGATATGAGGAATCTAAGCCTTCTAAGCGTGTTGCCACAGAAATGGATACCAGCAAGAAGGGCTGAAATATTTAGGTGGCATTGGTGGTATTAAAGCGCCGAAACGAAAATTTTATTGAAGAATGTCCAGAAGTATCTCATCTTGTAGACGGAGTATGAAAAACGTTTCTTTTAAGCCTTTGGCCTCAAAATTTTAGGTTTTAAGGCACTAGAATGCCTTGTTTAGGAGTTATTGATTAAAAACTGCTGACGTGTGTGGCGGGTTGCATTAGAAACGAATGTTTAGATGTCTTTTTTTAAACAAATCCTTCATATTTTCAAAGTCAAAATAAAATTCGTCAAGTCTCCGTGAAATTCTCTTTCTCTAGAGACCCCGTTTATCAAGATTGGTTGCGTGTGAGAGCGGGAACGCGAAAGTATAGTACTGAAATAATACAGGAGACGATTAAAATTTGTATGCTCCTTGCAGCTTGACTAAAAAGAAATGAAAAAAACTGAAGAACGTTTCCAATATTTTGACTTATTTTTGTTCTAGGCATTTCAAAATAATTGGACCAGCTACTGAGATTAATTTACATCTGAAGGGTTTCGTTCTCAGGTTTTTAGTTTGCTTGTGAATGTATATTTAATTTTATTGCACATTTTTTATGAATACTTCATGTTGTATATGTTTGTCCTTTCACCACCATATCGTCTCATCAACATACTATAACGTTACATCCAATAGTGGTCGCTAATGACCTAGAAGTTGATGCAAAAATTAAGTAACAAAAAAATAAACAAAATATAGGAATCTTAAAATTCCTGCGTAATATATTGTTGATTTATTATCCAAAAAAGAAACTTCTTAATTTTGTTGTGCTGAAGACCAATACCAACTGCAGGTAAGTTTAGAATTCTGTTAACGCCACATTTATTTTTTAAAAGTGAATGTAAGTAGTATGTTAGTATCTGCATTAAAAAGGTTAGTGAGTCAATTTTGCGCAATAAGAGTTATTGAAATTTCTAGATCTTTCTTTACCTGGTGTTGCCTTTTTAAAAATAATACGTTAAAACAATCTGTGCCTTTTTTCTCTTTGGGGGTTTTCCTGGCGTTAACTGCCTGTGATTGTCAAACTGTTTTCGTTATAAAAATGAATGTCATCAAAGTGTTCTCCTGCATTACGAAATAAGTTTATAAATACATTTTTAGGCAAATAAATCTTTCCAGACACAAATATATTAAGAAACAGTATGCCAGAGTGGAAATGCCATGCAAAACCATTAATCTCACTTATTCAATTATTTACTCTTTCTAAATATATATACTTTAAATACAAGCACTGAACCATGCTCTTTACAATTCTTAAAGTTCTTAGGCATGTATATTGTTTAATTTCTGAAGTTATTAATTATAGTATTCATGAAATTTGATGGGACTAAGTATTTTTGATTTCGGGGAAATTCTCTTTATTGCCATTATTTTTGTTTTGGTTTTGAAGGGATATATTACTGAGATATTTTATTATGACTGGCATCGTTTAATTGTCCAACGTACTTCACCAATAAATGTTTCTAAAATGTATTTTGAAGAATTATGAATTAAAATAGTTAAATAATTATATTAATATATTTGTTACTATACACTTAATGTTCATGAGTGAACTGTATGAATGGACTGTAGTGATGAAGTACAGTAGTCCCGAAACCCTTTGATAGCTCTTGGGATTGGCGCAGGAGTGCAGGATGCATATACGAGCAAATTTCCAGCACAAACAATATTTAATAAGTAAATGTACAGTATTCACACAGTAAATGCACAAGAAGCACAGAATTAAGATGAAAATTTCTCTTGGTGCATTAATACACCTGTCCAAGCGTAGTTATTGTAGTGACACCTTGGACCGCCGTGGCTACCTTGCGCTGACCAGAAGCAGCCGCGAATTACATAGTTCAACCAAAATTGCGGGCGCAAACCCACGCAAGAGCGACAGACACAATTAAAGCGTGCACTGCCACGATTAAACAATTTATGTGCGAGCCGTATGCAGCTCATTTGCACGATTATACTTTCTTTACACGCTACTGCGCGGAGCCCTGAACACACGCGTCTATCTTGCACGGTGTCTTTCTGCGGACTAACGAAGTCGGTTAAGCCGAATTCGGTTGAGGCAGAGACGTTAGGAAAGGGCTCTCACGCGCGCAGAGGTGGGGATGGCGATGGCCAATTACCATTTGCCATTTGATCTGGATTTGCAATGATCTGGCAGTTTTTGTCCGTTGCTCCTCCAACGGACCGCGCTGTGGGGGCGAGATGGGCAGGCGGACACGTACGAGCGGCCACGCCCGTCCGTTGCCGTTCGTTGCAGAATTCGCGGATCAGCGGATGTGAGGGTGATATGTGACACCTACTCAACGGCCGCGCTCTGCCGATTACGCAATTCAACTGTTCTGCCTTGCTTGTGAAATAAACGTATTTATTTCTGCTTTGCTGTGGGCCCGAACAATATTGAAATGTTATATTTAAAAGTAGCTTATTTTGCGTGGGTTATTTTAATATTATCTAATAATGCTATTTAATCCTTTCACTGCTACGCGTTAGGAGCGCCGGCCGCCGCGCTATGCTGAGCCATCCGGCGGCCGCCGCACACCGTGTGCTGAATACTTTTTCGTGCGGTCTTCTCTTCCGCGCGCTCTCAGTCTCTTTCCATCCTCTTTTTAGATCCGGGCTTTGGACCGGCACCTGATCGTACCAAAAAACAATGCCAAACATCTAATTTATAAATCGAAAATCAAGACACGTACCGTACACCAGGAAAGCAAAATCACAAGTGAGAAGCAGTCCCCGGAAATGTGCTGAAGTAAACACGGAGGGTGGACAGACAAAAGGGTTTTCTATTCTGGTACTGCAATAATCATTTGACCTGCGCGTGCTTGGCCGGAAACGCGCGCGGGCCCCAGTAGTCTAGTCAAATGGTAGAAAATAGGGGAAAGATTTGGTGTAGTTTTGATTTTTGGATCCTATATGTTTTTGGGGTCGCTGAACACGAATATCATGTTTGTTAACAAAAATTTTGCCCGGAAATACGTTTTTTTCGCAAAAAACATGTTAAAAATCCGACATTTTTCAGTTTTTCAACATAACGCGAAAACCATCCACTTTTCGTAAATAAAGGTTAGACATAAAATTAAAGAAGATAAAATTGCCTACATTTTATGTCTTATGGATTTTTTTCTCCAACGTACCATTTAGCCGCTAGAGCAATGAGAATTTTCGTGATTTTATGAAGAAAATTGTGAAAATGGGATTCGTCGCATTTTATCACAATGTAGCTCAGAAACTACGCATTTTTCGTAAATATCGACCTTATATGAAATGAAAGATTATACAATTGTCTACACTTTAGTACATAGAGATTCTTTGTCTGGTAAACAATTGCACCGCTACCGCGCGTCGAACCCAAAGGCAAAAAATACTTGGATGTTACTGTGAGAATGGCACCTCACTTACCCTTACAAGCAATATAGTTGTCTGTTACTAAATATGAGGGCTGTTGAATCACTCCAACTGAAAAAAGCAAAGTTGGTAATAAATAAGGTAAAACGAAAATTAAATATTTTCGAACCCGATGCCCCTCACCTTCATCGACGTATATTTTTGTTTGACAGCCCTGGCTTTTCATCGTCATCTGTTACATAGAAATAGAGAAATGGAATTTTATTACTCTCGGCATTGTGTATTGTATTATTTCTTAAGGTTTGGTATAAACTATTACCTTGTGGAATGTCCTGCTCCACTTCCACCCTATTCGTCAGTTCCATAGGATGGGGGATCTGGCTTAATCTCGTCCTCCAATTCTAATTCATCCTCTAGGTCATCATCAGTAACCACTGTCGTATTGTCAGAACTCTTCTCGCAATTGAGGCACTAATTTGAGCATTTAAGCTCTGTCTTCTGGCAGTCACAATTTTTTGGACAGTTCTTGGTGCATTTGCTTGAAACAAGTTTCAATAAAGCTGAAGGTTCGGATGGAAACAATGTTGTCACAGGCGCAAGGCCTGTTTAGTTCCTTTCCATCACCATTCTTCAGGTAGTTTTTTCGACGCCTAGACATTGCTGGACCTTATGGTCGACTCTTAAAGAGTGTTGTTGTGCTCCACCTGCTGATGGTGGTAGTGCAGCAATGATTGGCTTGTACTTGAAGGCAGATTTGATGTAAAAAATATGTCTCAATATATGTCAAAAATATTTGTTGAGTGATGACGCTCTCTTCCCGCTATAGTCGTATAACGAAACAAGAAAACATTCACCAGCATCAGAAAGCAGCTCCTGATTCGCATTGCAGTTCTTGAATATTTTTATTGTGTCAACATTATTAGGGTTCTTGGTTCTTCTCGTTTTCGGCAATTGGTTCACTTACAGCATCAATTGGAGAAAACATAGCTGTAGAAACTTTGTCTTTTCCAGGTTTCAAAAAGAACACGTTTTCATGCTGGCAGAGGCCTATCAAAATGACCAATAGATCCACATCCTCACCAACTACAATTACAGTCTCATTAGTTGCAGCTAAGGACAAAGCTGTGTTGACTATCAGGGTGTCTACGTCTTCCTTCGCTTCCATGCATGTCATTCCCGCTGAAGAAAACATTGCAATCAGCATTGCTATAAACCGACTTTTGTTGTGATAATTAGCAAGAAAATTTTCTTTTGACGTCGTTGGCGCCATTGTTTCGTCAAAAAGAGTGTCAGCTGAAGCAAGTTTTCTAGATCTTTTAATTCGCTCGGCACTTTTTGTACCCCCTTTCTCACTATCATGGTAGCCATAAAAACCACCACAGGTTGCAACTGATATTTTGATTTCACGTATTCTTATAATTTCACAAACACAAGACAATGATTGATTCTTACTCCAAGGAAGCCTGTACAATAAAAATCCTCCTTCGGTGACTTATTCAACTTGGCCTCTATTGAATTTGGATTCTGTGGTTTGAATGCTTTAAAGAGAGTTGACTTAGTTCCGTTTCTTAAACCATTTTCGAATAATCACAAGGAATATGGGCCTAAATCATAGGTCAAACACTCTTCAAGCTGGTCATCCGTATTCTTGACTGGTAATCCTGACTGCGCTGGTAATTCTTTGACACAGAGCAGTTGGATTAACAGGAATCAACTCGTCTATTTCTATTACAGTGTGACGTCATTACAGCAAGAGGCTGTACTCTGTAACTCCGCTTGAATTTTACAGTTGCGAAGTCAGCATCAATAATTCTATTGATGCCCTTATTGCCCAAATCCCAAGCCTTATAGCTGTTAATTCTATCGTCGTCAACAATACCAGTGCTGATTGAAAATAGGTCCGGGGTTTGTGGGAAGGGAAAATGCTGCAGTAACCATTAACACATTTTGGCTCCATCCTTGATGTTTCGTCCTACTCTGGAGTCTCTCAAACCTATGTGCTGTTCAGAAGAGTGAAATGTAGATTCAGAATAATTTTCAATATGTTCACAGACATGTTGTAAAGACGTCATTCCCATTGTCCATCTCACCAATACACCTTCCCCTACCTCACGACCATGTGTAAGTCCAACATGAGGTCTCATGTGCTTCATGAGAAATTGTTCAATGGCCACCGTCTACCACATGTTCAGAAATAATACACTACACAATGCCGAGAGTAATAAAATTCCATTTCTCTATTTCTATGTAACAGATGACGATGAAAAGCCAGGGCTGTCAAACAAAAAGATGCGTCGATGAAGGTGAGGGGCATCGGGTTCGAAAATATTTAATTTTCGTTTTACCTACTTTATTACCAACTTTGCTTTTTTTTCAGTTCGAGTGATTCTATAGCCCTCATATTTAGTAACAGGCAACTACATTGCTTGCAAGGGTAAGTGAGGTGCCATTCTCACAGTAACATCCAAGTATTTTTTGCCTTTGGGTTCGACGCGCGGTAGCGGTGCAACTGTTTATCTGACAAAGAAACTCTAAGTACTTAAGTGTAGACAATTGTATAATCTTTCATTTCATATAAGGTCAATATTTACGAAAAATGCGTAGTTTCTGAGCTACATTGTGATAAAATGCGACGAATCCCATTTTCACAATTTTCTTCATAAAATCACGAAAATTCTCATTGCTCTAGCGGCTAAATGGTACGTTGGAGAAAAAAATCCATAAGACATAAAATGTAGGCAATTTTATCTTCTTTAATTTTATGTCTGACCTTTATTTACGAAAAGTGGATGGTTTTCGCGTTATGGTAAAAAAACTGAAAAATGTCAGATTTTTAACATGTTTTTTGCGAAAAAAACGTATTTCCGCGCAAAATTTTTGTTAACAAACATGATATTCGTGTTCAGCGACTTCAAAAACATATAGGATCCAAAAATCAAAACTACACCAAAACTTTCCGCTATTTGCCACTTTTGTGCACCGTTTGACTGGACTACAGGACGGCCTGCGGTGCAAGCAGCCCATGCCTTCCACAACACGTGAAAAATCTCGCAACAGAAGCATTGAAACGCTATTTAGTAGGCACCAAAATAAACTTCAAAATGTCCAGAACAGGACCCATGTCGTGGCAATCGCCTAATTTCGAACGCAACCGAACAACGGACACGAGAACCCGAAAGAGCAGCGCGACGCACCGGTGCGTCGATAGCGGTGATGGCACGGCGAACTCTGACGCAGCGGTGCGTCGTTAGCACTACAGGCACGGCAATACTTGACGCACCGGTGCGTCGTTAGCACTGAAAGGGTTAACATATTGGACTCAGTAAGGTAAATGCTTTATAATTCAAGAATAAAACATTCGTAAAAAAATAGTTTCGAGTGAATTCAAGCGAAACAAAAGCTTCCAAAAAACTTAATATTTACACGGGTTTTATAAAAAAAACTTGCTGAGTTATACCTTTTGCTTCATCAACAGCTCGTGCGTAAATATGGAATATTGCTTGCTGCAGAAATGTAGAACTGTAATTCTGAGAATATGCCACAACTCATGCTTCTCGTATGTATATGCACACATCCCCAAAATCGTACCTACCGTCCAACGTAAGGTCGAAAAACGGAGTTCATCCTGCAGATTACTTAGCTCACTGAAATAATAAATAAATAAACAATAAATGTAAATACAAGTTTTTTTGTGAAGTAGAAGCGTGTGCTTCATTTAGTATATCTAATCTGCACTATACTTCCATGAAGACGCTTAATGTTTGTAATTAAATTTTCACCAGATGTATTTGAACTATGACATTTGCAGCGATCGGAAAACGCTAACGTTATGTATTTTGACTTGCTAGAAAAGTAAATAAGTTCATTGAGACATTAGGTGTAGTAGTTCTTGTGCTCTATGTATAAGAAGTTTGAAACTCCTTTCATTGAGTATGATATAATACTGCTCTAAAACAAGAGAGACCCCAGATGCTACTTTAGTTACAAAGTCAAAACAACAACAAAACAAAAATAAACAAAATACAATGCGAATTCGAGTGAAAGACAGTTTTTTGATATGCTGCTTCGTAGATGACCCTGAAGCAGTGCCAGATCAGCGTTAAATTGCGCAGTATGTAGATCTCGCTTTCTGTTAGGATTTAATGATGTTTATGAGTCAGAAACGCGAATTTGGCAATGTACGTTTTCGTCGGTCTTTTTAGCATCAAGAAGTCATAAAGGATATTGCAAGTGTACTCGTTCGCCACAAATGCACTAATTTGCCAAATGTCTATTCCTGTATGTGGTGTTGGCTAAACGTCTGCTGAAGGCATTGTGTTCCTTTATGCCGATAATGTCAGGACTTACGAACTTATGTACTATTTTTGTTTGAAGTAGCAGAGACCATACATTACAAAATTAAACACACGCCTATAGAAACGCGTTCCTTTGCGTTGCATACAAAAATAGTCTCACACGAAACGATAGAAGGAATTCGCTACTTCTTTATATATATCACGTTAGAAAAATTATAGGACTTTTCTTATGGACACCTAGGTTGTTTTTAGAATATTTTTAGGACATAAAAATAAGCAAAAAATACTTGACGAAAATTAAGAATATATTACCCTATTATAGAATAAGGATTTAGAATAAAGATTAAGAATTTAGAATAAGAAATTAAACCCTAGAGTGTAAAATTCATTCCATTTAAATTATAATGTGTAGATCTCTGTGTGTCAAAATATTAATTTTGTGATTATTTGGCATTCGATATACGATGTAACATCAGATGGATATTATTTTTATAAGTTCAAGACTCATTATTTATGTATTATGTTCACGAACTAATTATAATTCCTAGAACTTGCGATCTTCCCAACTCGTGCCGATATGAAATTTTCCTTCCATCAGAGAACAATGCGAGCCGACGCTCTCTGAATCTGAACCAGTGAAATTGTCGCTGATTCAATCCATGAGAGCGGAAGTCACTGATATCTTCAGTCGAAATGTGTAGTGTCCCTGACAATCAGCGAATACGCGAACCTTTTCATAATGACCCCAGGCATTTCACTGGTTGGTGCCTCTCAGTGGTAAAAGTGCCGCGCCACCATCGCTCACTGATTCTTCAGTCGTCACGTTCAATTAGTTGTCACAGATTTCACTCATTCAAACAGAGAAGTTTCACTTATTCAAAAAGTGGACCTCATTTTCACTGATTTATTCAGTTCAATTCACTGATTGTCAGTGGCAGGGTTATAACTGACACCATCAGTGAATAGTCACTGTCAATCGGTAGTTTTTCACTGATTCAGACTGAGAGAGCGGGTGACTAGCGCGGCGCGGCGCGGCGTGGCGCGTCGTGTGGGTTGTGCGGACGCAACGCGGGTCGTGGCTGCGCGCCGCGCGGACGGCCGTGTCGCGGCGCGGTTATTAACTCTGGCGTCCGCGGGAGGGGGGAGGAGATTTATCTCGGAGCGTGCGACGGCGTGCGCGCGCGGGGGCGGTGGGAGGGAGGGAGGCCGCTCGTTAGATAGGGAAGAGGGTGGCTGTGGGAATGTTCAAGACGGCGGTGGAGCCACGGTTGTAGAAAGGCGGGGAAAGAGGAGTGGGTGGCGGGTTTGGGAGGGTGAGAGAGAGGGGGTGGGCGAAAGAATGGTGGAGGGGACGGCAATGGCCATGAGGATGGCGGAAGGGGCAGGGGCGGGGACTACGGGGGCGGCGGGGGCGGGCGGGGGCGGGCGGGGGCGGCGGGGGCGGCGGGGGCGGCGGGGGCAGAGGAGTGGTTTATGCAACGAATAGGAGTTTGCCTGAGCTACGGGGGAGCTAAAGGCAATGGGGAACGGTGTGTTCGAGGGGTTGATCTTACAACGGGCAATGAGAATGGGAAGGAAAGGTGCAGAAAGAAACGACGCGTGTTTGTGCGGGTTTGCTTTACATCCACTTCGTCTTCTCTTTTTTGCTGAGCCAGTTACCTCTCATGTAATGGAATCGGCAAATGTTCTCTTTACTGTTCACGAAGAAACTCAATCAACTGAAGGCAGATGAGAACTCTTGGTTCTCTACATGGGGTGAGAGAAGGAAATGCCCGAATGTTTATGACTTAGACCCTTTTATGGCAAATCGTATTATTTTATGTGTTTACTGCGCTATATAAGCAAACGCGAGGGATATGGTAGCCCATTGTTCTTAGTAACAAATAGTTAATTCTTTGCACCTACTAGCCAACTAATAAGAAAGATATCACTTTAAAATAACAAAGAATTAACTCAAAATTACGTCAAAACAACTGAAATTTAAAAAGGTAAATAATAATATTAAAACGCCTAAAATTGAGAAACATTGCATTAAGAAACAATATATCAAATTTCAATGGTGGAAGTATTTGACATGTTTCAATGAAAAAAATTCTATCACATCATAATTCAAAAAAATGTAAAAGCTACTAATATTAAGAAAATATGAGGCCATTTAAAGATCTAATATTGATTTATATAAGTAATGAAATAAATCTCTGGTATTGATATTGAAGGTGCAAATCACGATCGAAAAATATTTGAAAATTTTGAAGTGTTTGGGATTTCAGATTTTAATGTACATTCCACCTGGGCAATATTATTTAGCAAAATTAAACACTATTTGCAGCCAAAACGACCAAAAAATATGTGAATCCCCGTGAGAAAACCATTTTTTAATCACTATTATTTCATTAAAAACACGTACACTATTTATGAAATCTAATTTAGATATTCAAAAAGTTTCAGGAAGAGGCTGTCTTTAATACTGTAGTTGTCAACAGAATTTTTGACTTTCGTAATCTTCAAAATTCTAGAGGTTTTATGAAATTTATATGAAAACCATTTTATACACATATCTTTCTTTAAACTAGCAATAAAATATTTACTAATATAATGAGAAATATTTTCGAAAAAATTAAAGATTTCTTTAGGATATTTTTTTAAGGAAAAATTGTTTGTTTCAACTTCTGAGACAAAAGGCAATAGCCGGATCGATTAAAGAATGTTCCTATATACACTTAAAACGCTAGGGTTTTTTCCGGAAAAATCAACTGGCAGACTGACGAAAGAACGGACAAGCAGAGGTTTTCGAAATAATACTTTTTCGTTATCCGGGGTTCCGAAAATAAAAGTTTATTGTCAACAATTTGTTATCGATTTTTTCAACATTACATAACAGTCTATATATTTCGCCTATGAAAATGTAAAATCTCTTAAAATGATATTTTTAAAATGCAACCTGTGAGGAATGTAACTTTAGAAACATAAATTTGAAGCGTTGATCAATTGGAGATGAAGTGTTCATGAACGGGAGAAAAATGTGTGGCTCAAAATTTGGCATTTTTTTATTCTTGAAGTTTACAAATTTAGCAAAATGAGATTCTAAAAGCATTTGTTAAAAATTCATCATTATCTTGTTGAAATCTGTCATAAAATAGTACATTGTGAAACAATGGTGTAATGATGGGTATTAATACACGAGTGTGATCTTACGATACGAGTGAGGAGCGAGTGAGTACAGTAAATTTCACAAAAGTGTATTAATACCTATTAAATCGAGTTTCATACGGTACTTTTTCTACTACTTTTATAAGTTAAACGTTTACATTGAATAGTGTAACGTCGTGGGTAGGGATCTACGCCATCAATTAACAGACACGAGTGAGTATCTACAAATTTATTTACACATACTTACATAATCACTCTAAGGCGTTTTGTTACAGCTACTCACTGCAGCCCCCCTCTCTCTCAACACGCGCCTAGCGGCGGTGTACCACTTCACCGTGTTCGAGCACATCGATCACCCACTCGTGCCTAGAGCACTCCACGCCAGCCTGGGCGGATAAAGTTTTTGCTGATAACCGCGAGGGAGCCTCCTACTCACGAGGCCTCGCGACACGGCTTTATATAGTGGCGAGTCACATGATCTCCTAAGTCATTTCTCCCTCCCACGCCTGGACCTGCCTGGACCTGCCTTGCGCACGACACCACGCAACCCCGCCACCACCCCTCTTTCTTACCTCCGGAGGGTGACCTTTGTTTGGGGAGGCTATTTTAAGGTCCCTGATGCCTATACCTTGCAAGCCCATCTCTCTGCGCAGGAAGTCGAGCCTATGACGCTACAATAGCTTCTCGGCAGTTGACATGACTTCAGCCAAGGCCCCCTCGAGGACAGCTCCCTAACCCTACCCTCGCATGCTGCCGCAGATGGCTATGGCTATCAGTCCGCCACCAGCGAGGGAGTTCTGCACTAGTTAAATACGACCAAAGTGTTTGTTTTAAATAAATTTCCAAGAAAAAAGACAACTAATAAAATAAATTAAAACTGACAAGCATAATATTATATCCAATGTAATTTTAATTCACACAATCGAACGAAACATTTTCTAGAACGATTCTCAATGATTAATTTAGTATCAATACTTGGATTGTAAGTTAATCTGTGATTGGTTGAAAACCTGTATCATAATGAAAACTCTATCTGCAATTGGTTGCAGTCACCAAATGACAGCATTATACAATGGGAGTAGAAAAATACTTGAAATTTACTACAAGTGCATTCGCCGTCTTTCACCAACATTTCAGAGCGTCGTTTGTTTTCGTTGCTTGAGACTGCGCGTCGTGGCGGGGAGCACATTCGAAACGCCACCGCTCGCCAACGTCAACAGCCACACTGAGTCCGTGAGTATTTTGTTTTCCATTTTCTCCGGTCATTACCCCTGGAGAGGTGGCGGTTGCCGGAGTTACGTTAGAGGTGGCGCGGGGTCACTTTTGACCCCTTTATTTCTTTATAAAATTATATTTAGCAAGAAATAAGTGCGAAATTAGTTATTTCAATTATGATCAATCATTTATAAGGTCCTTTTAACTTAATTCACTATTATAAACAAATAAAAGGGCAAAATTATCAGTTATCTTTCATTTTATGTAGTGACCCATTTAAATTTTCCTGAATATTTCAACGGCAAAGGTACTAGAAAATTTAGCAAGTTTCCTTTTATAACATTGTCTCACATAAAAACAAACAATTTATTAAAAATGCTTCAAAGCCAATCAACACAACTTAGAAAAAATACGAAATTTAAGATGTTTGTATTGGTTTCACAAATATTTATATATTTGTGTCCCCCCGTCCCCGCCAATATTTATAAATGAATTATTACATATAAAATTTTGAAAATCTTTCAGACAAAAGCTAAAGAATGTGGTAAAAGGTAGGCGAAATGTAAAGCTTCAGACTCCAAAAATTGGGCAACTGCAGCTAAGCAAAGATACGTGGGGTGACAAGGGACCCCGCGCCACCTCTCTCGGGTTAATTACCACACAGCTGTGCATGTTACATCCCGGAGGACGGCTGTTCCTGCCTTCTGCAACGAGACATCTGGTTCCATATTACACGTCACCTTGCAAGTTTCCCCTGCCCAAGTATCTTCACAGAGAGGCTCCCCTCCAGCCGGAACAAGCTCTAAGCTCTTGTCCGTCATCTTGATGTGTCGTGGAGCAGTGCTTGTAAGTGTATGAGTTTGTGTAAGGAGAGAGAGAAGAGGGAAAGGAACGAGGAAGGAAATATTGCATGCGATCTTTGATCCGTCAAGGTGCTGCTTCGGTGTTAGTCTGATATTTAACGGAGGAACCACGAAAACATACCAATCAGAGCAGCCGGCCTCTAGAATTAACCTACAGATACCCTAAGGAATCTAGTTAGAGCGTTTCTAGCTTTCTGTCAGAGTTGTTGCAGCAATGCCGACTCTGAGCTAAATGCAGGACATGCGATAAAGTACAGGAAGTGTTTGTGTGTATGTGTGTAAGAGAAGAGAATGATACGATGAAGAAGAAGAAGAAGAAGAAGAAGAAAAGGCACAGCGCGGTGTGTGACCCGTTTGCTATAGCGCTGCTCGGTTAGGTATTGATCAGACCAACCACGGAAATACACCGCCGAGAGCGGCCGGCCGCTAGGGTTCCCCTCTTCAATGTCCACAGCCTCAGCCGCGTGCGCTCTTTTCCTTTTTCGCCGAATGAAGTTCTCCGATAGCAAAATTTCATTTCCTTTGTTTGATTTACATAATATTTCATTAAAGCACAAACAAAAAATCTAATTGTAATGTCAGGAACTAATCCAGGAATCGAATGGGCTTTGAATCTGGGACGAGGTTTAGTGCGTCCGCGAGCTTTCGCTCCAAAAACGTAGAGCGCGCTGCGTGCCCGCGAATCCTGCGATCTATGAAATTATCCAGCGCCGCCGCCAAACCCGCAGACTCACTACTCCGATTAGAAGAGTATTTCTCTTCCAGTTCCTATTTGCATTTGTTATTTGAGATGCTTTTCTCCTTTAATCCATTACTGCCCAGAATTATTCTGCTCGCATTGCGTTCGCCCATTGTTGTCAGCGTTTGTGCCCGCACAGGAGCTGTTGCAGCCATCTGGTAGCATGGTTTTGCCACTTTTAGTGCTATTCAATAGTTTTGTTGCTAAATTATACTAATAGTGCGCTCTCAAAGCACCAAACGGTGGTTATTGAGTATTTTTTTTTTCGATAAGAAGAAGCAAAACCGTTGAAACGTAGCCGTTGAAACTGCATAAACCCCGTCAACTTCGATGCGGATCAACCACCGTTTGTTTTACATCGGCCTCTCCCTCCGACTTAACCACAGGTTTATAGCAGCTAAGCACGGTTTTAGATGAAGATTCGAACCGACCCAAGTCATGTGTACACTCTGCCCAGGAATGTACAATGACTTAGGGATCACGGCTAAACCAACATCTGGCATTCAACAATGAAATATCTTGCTTGTATGTTTCGTTTAGGATTTCTACGTTTACTGAAGAACTAAAATTCACAAAATTTGCAAAAGAATGCAACGGATGCTAAAGAGATAACATTCTTGGCAGAAAATCCTGCCAGTGGGCATTGATGGGCTAATTAAGGTCACTTTTCTAAGTAAACTTATTGGTTGTTTTGAAAGTTTTCTTCACTAGAAATAGTATTATTTTCCAATGCTTAACTAATTACATTTATTTCATTCCGTATTACTTCAATGGTAGAAGCTTCAGGAGAACGAATACTAAATCAAAAAATTAAACATTTATTTGTATCAGATTTGGAGGTATAAAGAAACAAATATTCTTGAAAAGATTTATATGATGTTAAACCCCCAAATAAATGTATTCGAAAGGCGTAAAAATCTCGAGATAGCATTGCCAGGCAAATGTAAAGCAGCAACTGAAAAACAGTTAAAACTTTTCCAAATGAAACAAAAATTATGTTCTTGAGATTGCACGCAAAGGTCGGTTAGGGTATTATAGTGCTTTCAGGAGCAAATATTAATGTATTTCCGTGTTCATTTTTCCCCCGATACGGCTGCAAACGCGGGCTTTGTATCCGGAATAAAGGAAAAGATTAAAAGCCGTGTTCTGCGTGGAATGATGCGATTAGTCTTCATAATATGTTTGCCGCAGAGATCAGCTCCGGGGAATTGCATTCTGGGAAATCCCCGGAGCGCCGCGAAGCCGCCAGCCGCGACAATGAACTTGTAATCAATTTTCAGCCGTTAATGCGCGGCCACGGCGCGCGAGGGCGCCGCGCGACCCGATAAGCCGTCGCCGCCCAAGCCCCCCGACGTCCACGCCCCTACCGCCCTACCGCCCTGCCGCCTCCCCGCCCCCGCCGCCCCGCTGCCCACGTCGCCTCCGCGCACCCACCGCCCCGGCCGCCCTCGCGGCCTCTGCGCCACCATCGCCCCTACAGCCCCGCCGCCCACGCCGTCCCGTCTCCCACCCCGCTCCCGCCGTCCCGCCGCCGCCTCCGCCACGCGTCGCCGCCGCTCTTGCCGCCCACGCCGTCCACCCGCCACTGCCGCCCCCGACAGCCCCCCCCCGCCGCCCCCAAGGCCGCCGCCGCTCCCGCCGTCCCTGCCACGCGCGCCGTCCTCGCCGACCCCGCCGCCACGCCACCTCCACCGTCCCCTCCACCCTAGCCACCCACGCCCCGCCGCCCCCGCCCACGACACCCCCCTGCTCCGTCGCCGTCCACGCACCCCCGCGACCCCGCCCACGCCAGCCTTGCCCCCTCGTCTATCTACAGAGCGGACGAAGACAGCCAATGCCTGGAGGAGAGGTTTGGTAGCCGCCCGCTTTCGTCGGTTCTTTTCCTTGGTTTCTGGGATCTGCTCAAGGCACCGCCATTTTAAGGGAGCATGCACCGCATGAGATCTTTCTTTCCTCATCCTTGCTCCAACCGCTTTACTTACGTGCATATTTAAAAGCACCACGGTCGCACACGCGCCGGGAGTTGAGTGGGATACTTAGAGCTTGTCGGGGGTGGCGTAGGTGTCAATAAGATGAATCCTTGCAAGTAGTGCTGGTCGACGCCTGGTCTTACGCTCTAGCAACGGAGGAAGACACTCACCTACCGTACAGACTACTCTTATGGAAATAATTTACGTAGCACTTGACGCGCCCGGTAATACAAAATAACTGAATTAAAACCTCTATGTCCTTGCATCAACGGACTCTGACACCCATTACGATCAGTACAACTGCTGTGTTGCATTTTCACCTACAAACCTATACCAAAGACCCCTTTCACCAATGCCTACCTCGCTTCACCACGGCCATGCCTACTCATCGGACTTCTACTCCCCCGCAAGCCTCTCAGCACTACTGCTTTCTTGAGACTCCGCAGACAGTAGCAACGCCATTCCAACGCTCCAATGCCCCTCCTCGGCGTCACCTTTGGTACACTGCTGCCAATGCTAATTAACACTCGTCAGCCTTTTGCCATCTCGGTTTTAGTCGGTATCGCCATCATAAGTCTGTTCTCTTCCTTTAACCTCGTGGCTCTTGTGACGATTTCGCAACCGTCCAATTCCCCTCCTCTCCGTCTTCTTCCGTTATATCTATTTCACTCCACTGTTGACGCTGTTCTTTTCGTCCATTATTCCTTCGCCCTTCCTGCCACAATTTCTGATGATTTATGTATTCGTCTTTTTCAAAGCAGTCGTAAGCACCTTCTGCCAATCTTTTGCATCTCCGTGTCTGTCCTAGGACATCTGCTCAATGCCAAACGACGACCACAATCATTCGCCTGACTCCCTTGCTCTCGCCATCATCACTATTCTACTCACCTGTTTCAACATGCAGCTCTATGCCTCCTCACCACCTCACGTCTATTCTGCAGGTCACGGAATCTTTTGGATTTCCAGAATATTTAAAAAGGCAACTACCGCGATTTTATAATAACATCATTCAAAATTTTGCGGTAACATTTTTACGCATTTATGAATTCTCATCCGTTATTAAACCGTACTCATCAGATTTCAGTTTTAAAGCAACAAGTAAAGGTAATCGCCTCCACTTTCTATGGCCTCTACAGCGAGACTGCCACCATCCCCTAAAGCAAAGTGCATTGTGTGATGGAAGACACTGCTATCTGCGCGCCACCGCTCCTCCGCTCGCAAGAGCCCGCAGCGCCAGGGGCGTCTTCATCTGATACGCGCCCTGCGAATCTGCTGCGTGCCGCCGCCGCCGCCTCCCCCGCACCGCTCGCGTCTCGGGAAGAACCGTCCCCGCGCAGCCCCTAGCGCCGTCGCCCCCGTCCCCGCAACCCCGCCCCTGCACCGCCCCCGCGCTTCGCCCCCACGCCGCCCCCGCCCCGGCCTCCACCGCACCGCTCGCGCCTCGCGAAGAACCGCTTCCGCGCCATCCCCACGCCGCCCCCGCTTCCACAGCCCCCACGACCCCGCCGTCCTCACCGCCCCCGCAGTCCCTGCAACCCCGCTCCTGCTCCCCCCTACGCTTCGTCCCCGCGGCGCCCCCGCACCGGCCGCCACCGTCCCCGCGACCCCGCCGTGCTCGCCTCCACCACCCCGCCCCGGCGCCGTTCCCGGCGTCCCCTGCCGAACCCACCGCCCCCGCCATCCACGCCGACGTCCCGCCGCCCCCGCCACTGCTCCCACCGCCTCACCCGCCACTCACCCGCGACCCCGACCAAGCCAGTTTTGCCCTCTCATCTGGTTACAGAGCGCCCAGAGGTAGCCAAAACCTGGGGGAGAAGATTAGTAGCCGCCTGTACTCCTCGGTTGTCTTCCGTGGTTTCTGGGCTGGCCCCGCGTCAGCCGCGCATTGCCGACGTCCCGCAACGACCGCCCTCTCGCTGCCCCCGCGCCGCCCTGCACAGCCCTGAAGGCGTCTCCGCTCCTCGGACGGTCCGTAGCCGTCCTCTGGCTTTCACGCCACCCCGTCCCGTCCTCGCCACGCCCCGCCCCCGCCAACCGCTGAGGGAACCACGTGCCGCCCCCGAGACATCCCACAGACGCCTTATGCCGTTCCCCCATTTCTGCCCATCCTTTCCTTTCCTTGTGAGCTGTGCCCCGCCTTGACCCTGCCTCAACCCCGCCCCTCCCCGCCACGCTCCCTTCTCGCCCCGACCTCGTCGCCATCTCTCCCCTGCCTCGCCACGCCTCCCACCTCACCCGGACTCGTCCCCGATTCACCCCGCTTTCGCTTCTCCCGTCTCCTCCCGTCTCACCCCAGACTCAACACAGCCTCGCTCCCCGCCCCGACCACCACGTCCCTCGCCGCGCCCTTGCCACACCCCCTTCTCGCTCCCTCCTCACTCTGCCCGCCCCCACCCCCGCCCTCCACCAAGTTCCAAGACTCTCGCCCCACCCCTTCCTTCCCGCCTCGCCCCGCGCCGCCCCCACGCCGCCTTCGCCCCACCCCCGCTCCGCCACCACTTTTCCAGACCCCCGCCCCACCCCGTCCCGGAACGCCCCGCCCCCGCACCTCCACCAAGTTCCGTGACCCGCGCCCCCTCGCCGCCCTCGTGGCACCCGGCTCATTATAGGTTTATAATTAAAGCTTCCAGATTCATTCAAGTCTCTTTTGACGCAGCGCAGCCTCCTCGGGGAGCCGGCGGATGCGGGCCCTCTCTTCTTGCTCCCCCCCACCCCTGCGCCCTCTTCAGACGCGCATTCATTACCCTGAAATTAGAAGCAGAAGCGGAGACGCAGCGGGGGTGGGGCGGCTTAGGTTCATAATGGCTACGGTGGACGAATCCTTGGTGATAGTTGTTAATCGGCCGGTGGATTATCAGAGACGGATTTCAGATTCTCCGGATGAAATTTGCGGTAGGTTAAATGAGTTGGTCGTAGGGTTTTGTGAAGCTTTGATTAATTTCCACGTCAATAGTAAGTAATTCCATAGAATATCGAAGAATGAATTCCTATTGTTGTATTATTTTCGTTTACCTTCCCTTTCTCCTGTATCGAGAGACTTAAGTGTAGTGGGTAAGAGTATACGTTTTGGATATTATCTCATCTAAAAGAACAATCACGCTATTAATGTGAATACCGAAATATGGAATCTAGAAACAACCTATTGTCCGTTATTGTAAATATACATTGAAAAAATCATGATAATGCGGTATCAGCATCATGCTTCCCGGACATTTCTAATACAATTTATTCACATACTTTTAGGTCTTCACATTTCATTATTAAACATATCCACTGTCAAAAATTAAGATACACTGACACTCATTATAACAGTAATAATAATAATAGTAATAATAATAGTAATAATAATAATGATAATAATGATAATAATAATAATAATAATAAGAAGAAGAAGAAGAAGAAGAAGAAGAAAGAGTTAGTCAACTTCCGTTTGAATCTCGCGAAACGTTGAGGAGAATATACGAAAATGCCAAAGCTAAAAGAGTGATAGAAACAGTTAATTCTGTCTTAAATGAGGTGGTGGAGACCCCAGGCAGAGATCTAGATATTACTGAAATCAATCACATCATATATGCAACTGGATATCTAGTATCTCAGATAATTTTGGGGCCAGCCAGGAACACCGACGGCCGACAGCAAAACAGAGTAAACAGCTCTGTACCCCCATGGATGAACAGAATTATGAAACGGATAGCCGACACCCGGCGTGAAATATCATTCTTAGCTGAGGCATCTTCTAAATCAACGCACACCTCTAAAGTTCAAAGAAAAATATTCAATGTTGAACAAAAATACCAAATTGAAAATGACACCAGCAGGCTAATGGTAGTTGAGAAGCTAAAAGAGAAAATTCAAGCATGGGCTCAACGAATAAGAAGGTACAAACGTAGAATAGATTTCCGTGTACAGAACCGGTTGTTTCAAACAGACGCGAAGAGATTCTA
Source organism: Acheta domesticus (assembly GCA_031308135.1). NCBI lineage: Eukaryota > Metazoa > Arthropoda > Insecta > Orthoptera > Gryllidae > Acheta > Acheta domesticus. The sequence continues at coordinate 57,303,537 of JAHLJT010002406.1, forward strand.
TCGCAATCTGACTCAAAAAGCGAATGGCAAAGCTGTTACTCCTTCAAAAGATGACGTCGAAGCATTTTGGGCAGGAATCTGGGAAGAGAGCAGATCCTACAACAAAGATGCATCTTGGCTTCAATCTGAAGTTGATGCTGCAAATGAACTTGTGGAAACGGATAATGTTCAAGAATTCTCGGAAGAGGACATCTTCCAAGCAATTAAGAACATGGGAAACTGGAAATTACCCGAGATTGATAAGATCCAGATTTATTGGATTAAGAAACTAACAGCATTACATCCGCATCTAGCAAAGGCTATTAATAAAATTTTAGAAAATCCAAAGGAACTCCCGGAATGGCTCACACGCGGCATCACGTATCTGCTACCCAAAGTGGGAGACAGCTCTTTGGCGAAGAACTACAGGCCAATTACTTGTCTGCCAGTACTGTACAAAGTTATAACTTCAGCCATAGCTGACAAAATGTACAGACATCTAGATAAGAATCATCTAATGCCAGCTGAACAAAAGGGATGTCGTTAAGTTTCTTATGGCTGTAAGGAAATCTTGCTACTGAATAAAGTCATCTTGAATGATGCAAAGAAACGCAAACGTAATTTGAGCATGGCTTGGATTGACAACCAAAAGGCCTTTGATAGTGTACCACACGATTGGATTTTGAAGACCCTGGAGATCTATCGATTTCATCCTAGACATTGAATTTTGCAAGGCTAACATGAAGTCTTGGAGTACCAGGTTACTAATATAGAGCAGAAAGGAAGCAGTAGAAACCAGAAGTATTCAGATCAACACGGGTATTTTTCAAGGAGATTCACTATCCCCTCTGCTGTTTTGCATTAGTTTGATCCCACTATCGAGACAGTTGTCGCAAGCTGACTTTGGTTACAAGCTCCATGGTGATGAAAGGCCAGTATCACATTTGTTTTACATGGATGATCTGAAAGTGTTTGCCAAGAATGAAGCGATTCTCTCCCAAATGCTGTCTGTCGTGAATGACTTTAGCAATGACATCTGCATGAAGTTTGGTCTTGCCAAATGTGCAAAAATCAATTTAAGAAGAGGGAAACTGGCAACGTCATAGAGCATTGAAGTTGACATGCACACTGTGATTTAAGATCTTGAGCCAGGTAAAACTTACAAATATCTGGGCATTGAAGAATGTGAGACAATCTCGAACGACACAATGAAAGAGAGAATTTGCAGGGAGTATTACAGAAGTGTGAGACTTGTCCTGCAGTCTGCTCTGAACTCCAAGAATAAAATATCTGTAATTGGTTGTCTGGCGGTTCCTGTAGTCGAGTACAGTTTCGGACTAGTGAACTGGACTGAGCAAGAAATCCGCATTATGGATCGAAAAACCAGAAAACTGCTAACAATGTATCATCTTTCGCACCCTCGAGCTGATGTACGTAGACATTATGCGTCACGTAAGGAAGGAGTAAGAGGCCTCAGAAAAATTGAAGCCTCCTGGCACAATGCAATAGTTGGAGTGGGCAAGTATGTAGCCAGTCATCAAGATGACTCTCTAATCAGGCAGGTCATGAAATCTGACCAAATAATGGGAAACAGAGGCATTGTTTAGCAAGGAGCAGAGGCATTGTGTAGCAAAAAGCATTGCAAAGAAAACTATGCAAGACACGTCAAATAACACAGACACTAAACTTCTGGTACTACTAAACATGAAATGTGAGACACAAAAAATGTTAAAGAAGTCGTGGAGGGACAAACCCCTCCATGGGCAATATCTAAAAAGAATGGACAAGGTGCAAATCAATAAAGATCAATCATTTATGTGGTTTAAAAGGGGAAGAATGAAGCCAGAATCGGAAGCAGTTCTAATAGCTGCTCAAGATCAGGCGTTGAGAACACGACATTATGTAAAAGCGGTTCTCAAAATTTCCCAAGATGACAAATGCCGAATTTGCCAGGAGCAAGTAGCAACCATTGATCAAATTGTCTCAGCTCGTCCAATTCTAGCAAAGACCGAATATTTAAGAAGACACGACAGTGTGTGTAGTTACCTCCATTGGCAGATCTGTACCGCCCTCGAAGTTCCGAACACATACCCCAAGTGGTACGAACACTCACCAAAACCGGTGACATCGGTTGGATTGTGTACAATATTGTACGACTAACAAATTCAAACGGATCGCACGATAGCAGCAAACAAACTGGAAATTGTTATCCGGGATTTTGAGAAAAAATCTTGTCTACTTGTGGATGTTGCTCTGCCTTGCGATCAAAATGTCGTAACCAAGGAGGCAGAGAAACGTCTTAAATACAAGAGTTTGGAAATTGAGATCAGCCGAATGTGGGCATATAGGCACAGATCGTACCGATAGTTATCGGAGCTCTGGGATTTGTTCCGCAAAATTTGTGTAAGAACTTGGGTACACTTCCAGGTCATTCAAAGGACAGGGAAGTGCAAGAAATTGCTTTATTTGGCACAGCCCACATTTTGCCCAAAGTATTGTAGAGGCACCGACAGTCCCTAGATATGCTCCTTAGGTAGATGTTTGCAACCTGGAGTAGATTTTATACTCAGCCGACTCATAACATCTGTAGTCGTGATATGGAGCAATAATAATATTAATAATAAATAATAAATGGAGTACACTCTTTCACATCGTACATTATCAGCTCAGTAAAAGAGTATTTCCTAACATTTTCTGGAAGGCTATTCCAATCTCTGGTCGTTGGTACAAAGAAGATTTATTAAAAAATAGTTTTTCTTTTAGGAATATTGCATAGCAAAGATTTCTGGAATTTTTTTTGTTTTGAAATAAGAAATTTTATGAGAGAATTAAGCAGGTACATCGGTATTTAACATTTTGTAAAAAAAGGCACAAACTATGAATCATGACTTTTCAAGTTAAATATGTGATTTGCTTTATAGAATCCCGACTCTAAGTCGTCTGCATACATATGATGACTGTACATTGATAGCACAGAGAGGATATTACTAACATAGATCAAGAAGAAAAGTACCTCGTACGGACCCCTGTGGTACTCCTCGTAAAACTGACTTAGGAGACGAAAAAGTATTCTCAACAACTACAGCCTGTTGTCTATTACTAAAATAACTTGACATCCACGATAAGGTAGGATCAGAAAAACCGAGGCATTTACGTTTTGCCAGAAGCTCGTTATGGTTTACTGAATCGAAGGCCTTGCTAAAATCTAAAAGCCTTAATGTTGTTATATTGCCTTCATCCAGAGATGAGGAATGTCTTCGGTGACTCGTAACAAAGCCGTTTAAGTGTGAACTATACACTATATTATTTTAGAAATTAAAGTGTGTACCGTACATTAGATATAGTACATTAGACGTTATAGTAGAGTGCAGTACATAGTACATTATAAGTTGACAACCATCTTGGATTGGATTGACTGATCTACATTGGATCTGACATATTCCGATTTCAGTATTTCTGGAGAGAGAAAATCTATGTTGGTTCATCAAATTATACTCGTTTTACACTCAATCGTAATTTTAAATATGTGTAGTGTTACTGGATTACCCCAAATAAATTCTTTGCTCAAAATATTGTTTCTTTAATCGTGGTATCTTCGTCTTCCGAAAAGGAAACATACAAATATCTAAACAATGAATAAGATGGAGAATTCTTTAACCAAATTCCAATTAGAAAATTTACTTAATACCGCAGTCATTGCGATTTATGAAACGATCTTTGATCGACGACGTCGGTGCAACAGGCTTGATGAATCCCGCCACGCAGCACGCGGCTGCCACTCGAAAATCATTCTCCAACGAGCTGTAACTCGGGGCCGCAGTCGTAAAGCAAACCGCAGCCGACGCGAGGCGACGCGACGCGACGCGACGCGGTGCGAGGCCCGCCGTAAACCACGCGGCCGCCGACGGGTTGGCGGCGGCGCAGGTGGCCTTGTCGCCGCACAGGCGCAGCCACACTCAAACGAGGCGGGGGCGGGGGCGGTGCGGGAGGCGGGGGCGGCCCCGCGTCCGCGCCACCTGCTCGCCACCTGACGCCGCCGCGGGCGGTGGGCGCCAATCGGACGCGAAGGGGGCGGGGAGGGGCGGGTCCCGCGGGGGCGGCGGGGGCGGCGGTGGGGGTGGACGTTTCATTAGCCGGCCGCGGGCGACACGAACACACATTCCCAATTAGGCTGTAATGCCGCGGCACCGCAGGGTCGTGTCCGGCTGCCCCGGGGGCCTTCGCGGTCTCGCGCCCGCGCCCCCACCCCCACCCCCTTCCCGCCCCCACCCGCGGCTCCATGGGCGTCGCAGCCCGCGCGGTCCCCGCTGTCATTATTTAGATGCGCCGCGCGCCGCCGCGGATCAAGTGATGGCCCCGCTTCCATCCAACGGCCGACACTTGCTTGGGCCCCTGCTGCACGCCGCTCCGGCTTTGGCTGCCATTTCAATCGCCCTCCATCGTTCTCAGGTACGATTGTCACGTACAGCGTCGCAGCAGCTACGAGACCGCCTACTCTGCCGTGCCGTACAGAGCATTTTCAACCTGCGTCATTTATGGTTGCGTAGGCAGTTCTCTCCAAGGAAGGCCACAACATGTTGGCCGAAACGTCAGCCACCGCGAACGAGACGCGTCTAGTCCCGGATAGCCTAGGCAATACTGCGTCATTCACTTCCTGTGTCTTTCACCACGGCATGGATTGCGAATTTATTCGCCTTCCATCGTTCTCTGCACAGGATTGGCATGAACTTTTCACTTCGGAGCAAACTCTATCGTGCTACCTCCTGGGACTGGAACAATTTTAACCTGAGACATTCACATCCTATCTTCGGCTTCGGCTGCGATTTCAATCGCTCTCCGTCGTTCTCTGGGAGCATTATCAAGAGTATAACATCGGAGCAGCTAGGAGACCGCCTACACCGCCGTGCTACCTCCTCGGATCCAATTTACACCCTGTGTCTTTGCCTTGAAGCTTCCTACATACCTTCTCCTTCTCCTATCCCCATTCCTCCTCCAGGTTATCATCAACCTCCTTTCTGTTTATCTCCTCTACTCTTTCACCTTTCTCCTCGTCGTCCACTTGCTTCTTGTTAACACCTTCTTGTATGTCGTTCTTCTCCTGCATCTCTTTACATCTGTTCACGCACATAGAAACTCACTCATCCTAATTCTCACTTCCATATTCTGGTTTTCTCTTTCCTAGTCATTTCTATCTCTTCAGCGTCTGTTGGATTGATCTTTCAGCGCGTTTCTCCGCTTGACGTTCGCCGGTTCAGTCGTGCAACGCCCCCACCACCGCAGCCGCCGCCGCCGCCGCCGTCCCCGGCCGCGCCGCCTGCCGCAGCCGCCGCGCCGCGCCGCCGCAACCCCGGCGCGTGACACCTGCAGCGGGAGCCGCTCCAGCGCTGCTTGCCGCGGTCGAGCGACGCCCGCTCCCGAATCCATGCGCCCACGCACACACAACGGAGCTCCATCGCTCCTTCTCCTCTCCTCCCTCTTTATGATAATAATAATAATAATAATAATAATAATAATAATAATAATAATAATAATAATAAACTTTGCAGCATGAGAAGCAAACATCAAAAAGGATAATTGCTGAAATGTTATATATCATTTTAAAGAATGCGATGAACACAAAAAATTATATACAAAAACTGAACCAAATTTATAAGACGTTAATACTGCACCAACTTCCATAATTGTATTTTTTTGCCAATCCCACATGTTCAGTCTATTACTTGAAATATTTATAATTTATATAATTCCTTAACGTATCTAAATGTACTGCTCTCCATAATTGCCAAATGTAACTACTTGATTTGACAAGCCTTCAACTGTTTTGTGATATGGAATGCTTTCATGTAAAAGCAATGTAAATATTTATCTCAATAATTTTAAATTCTATTGTTTTATGTTAATTTGTATACCATTGTCAACCATTGCCATTGTATTGCTCTTGACAAGGCACGTACTAAACGTGCGAAACGTTGAACCAGAAATAAATGTATTTGAAGTTTAATTCATTAAGTCAATATTGATCGATCCTTACTGGTCAAAATATATATTTATTCGTACCATCTACGCATCCAAATAATAATAATAATAATAATAATAATAATAATAATAATAATTATTATTATTATTATTATTATTATTATCATTATTATTATTTGGAACAGCTCACATTCTGCACAAAATATTATAGAGGCAACGATAGTCCCTAGATCGGTTCCTTAGGTAGCTGGTTGCAGCCTGGAATAGATTTTATATTCAGCAGACTCATTACATCATCATTAATAATAATAATAATGATAATAACAATAATAATGTCTTTATTTCTGTCGATTCTCAGTTCGTAAGGCCTGCTCTTCAGCCGAACCACTTAAGTATTTACATTTACATAATTACAATTGAGCCGATCAGGCCGAAACAACGGTAGCTGACATTTCACGTTACTTACAAAGTGCAATGATCGTATTAGCTAACGCAAATGTGCTGCACCTAACCAATGAAACATAAAATATGAATATATTTTCATCATCATTTATAAGGCTTTTACTCATTGAGGTGGCTCAGGGCTCACTGCTGGGCTTCTCACCGGGATGTCCTAGGATTCTAGTCTCGGTGGAGATAGGGATTTTGACACCACCTAAATAACTATGTTGGAGTCAACCGCTGTCTGAAGGACAATTCCTGTCGTCGGCTGCTTTGAAGGATAGTTTTTCTTGGTTTCTCTACCAAAACCAAGCAAATGCCAGAGCCCTACCCTGGCAATCGCGCTCGCGGTCTTTCCTTCCTCAACGTCGACCACTCCTCCCACTCCCCCCCTCACGCGCGCGCACACACAAGCACACAAGCATGAGCGCACCATTGCATTACATGGCCACACACGTCTAAAGACAGTCGGAAGCTTAGACTTTGACCAGGCTGCGGCCACACGCCACTGTTCACAACGTGCGTGTACCTGGGTGGGAAAACTTCTTAAGCCGAAGTCCTGTATGGGGAAGAAGCCGACGCCGTGTCTCATGAGTGGGGTCAGAGCACAGCCTCCTCTCGTGATAAAATGTGGACTACGCTTATAGGTCGAACTACCACAGCGGCTTAGAAACACGAAATAGTCAAACAATCAATATTTTTATTTTTATTCTTTTCCTTCCACTCCCTCCCCATCCCTCTCGCGCTTGTGTAAAGCAAGTTAAAGTATGAAATGGAATCGCCTACCTTTAATGTTAAGTTCTGTGTCACAAATCAATCATCTTCTCTAAAACTGTTAAGAGCTAGAAAGTATATTTTTTTACAATCCAATGTTCTTTGTGTTTGCAGTGAAAATATCCTTTCAAAAACAGCAAATGTGTACTAAAAGAAATTGATGTATTTGTGACAGAATTTTTCTAACAGTTTTCTGTACAAAACCACTTATAAAATTTAAAAATCTTCACTGAATGTAAAAGTTTTGTTTCAGCGTAATTGGAACACATTCTCAAATGCACCCTGAAAATTCCATGAACTTATATTTGATATAATTTTACAAAATATTTTTAAATAGAAAAACGTAAACTTACGGAAAACGGTCTTCAAAGCTTAACATCAGAACATCCCTGCTGAATAAACGTCTTCCTGGAAATCATTCCCCTCATCCTCTTCTTTTGGCTCCTCTTCTTTGCTGTCTTGCATTTTTTTTAATGTTTAAAGAATTTTACGCGCTTTTTAGTCTTTTTATCTCACAGTAACAATGCGTGTGTAGTCTGTGACCCAATATTCCGTTTCAAATGCTGAAGAACATGACATTATAATATTTCCTTTATTAAATGAAGCCACAGCATCAAAAACACCAAACCAAAGGGTTTTAATACCCACAAATACAGGTTTGGGAAGGCTATTCCAAATAATGCTGTTCACACATACATTTGAATTTAGAGTCCTTCCGTGAAATTATTTCTTCAATACATTGGAACCTGCTATATATCTAAAAATTGTTTTTTCATCAATAATTGCAGGAGGCAAACTGTGGTGATGTTTTTGAATTTCTTTTGTAAACTTTGCGAGGTTAAAATTACAGCAACTTTCTTCACTTAGGGGGACATCATCTATGCTGAGGATTTTCAGCCGAAGAGGCATGTGAAAAACAATTCCCACTACGCCCTTTTCATGCCTTCTAATTATTCAGGATTTGCCTGATTTGCCTAGACAATAGCAGTTTTGTATATGATCTATCATCCTGTCACTCAGCTTACCATTCCCATAGAACGTCTTTTCACACGAGAGATTTTCCCCTTTTTTGTTAATTTTAATCTTTTAATGCCCATTATTTTCCGAACATGTTTGTTGCACTCAACTTTCACAACTTCCGTTTCACAACCATATGGTTAACTTTCCAATAGCTCAGTGAAGTCTTTACTATCTCCATCTATTAAATACTTTTGATAGCGTATGTTATATCTCAAAAGAGAACGATAAAAATTTGTCTAACACCAGCCACTTCTATATCTCTACAAGCCCCATGATAATTTGCAATGCAATCTCTAATGTGTAAAATGTAATGATAATGTAAAATTTTGCATAGAAAAAGCAGCATCAGAAGCCATTGGTAAAACAAATAAGACGTAGAAAAGGCTTAAGAGTCTAGAATGATGAAATTCAGAATGCTATAAAAAATAAACAAGAAGCATATTGCCGATGGTTACAGAAAAAAATGACGAAACAAGAGAGAACTACACGAAGAAGAGAAATACAGCAACTAAAATTGTGAGAGAGGCACATAGAATCTCTTGGGATAACTTCATTAGCCAAATAGAGCAAGATGTATAAGGGAGGCAAAATTTTGCATATAAAGTTTTAAAGAACTTCAATAGGTCTGAAAAAGATGATGCCAGAATAGAAGTAATAGAAGACACCGAATGGATAAATCATTACAAGAAGTTATGGTATCAAGAGAACACCGTGCAAACGAACTGGGATAACACAAATCTAACAACTACAGACCTAATTACTATTGAAGAATTACAAGAAGCCTTGAAACAGTTAAAGAATAGGAAAGCTTCTGGAATAGATAAAATTAATTCTGAATTACTGAAGTATGGTGGAATGCTTTTACAATGGAGGTTGCTACATATAATAAACACTTGCCGGCAGAAACTCAAGATTCCAAATACCAGGAAAGTAGCAGAAGTAATATCCATCTTTAAAAAGGGAGATAAGAAAAATTGTGAAAATTATAGAGGAATAAGTTTCCTCTGCACAATGTATAAAGTCTACGCCAGAATAGTGAATGCAAGAATAAAAGCAATATCTGAAGCCTTATTGGGAGAAGAACAAAATGGGTTTCGGAATGGTAGATCAACCTCCGACAATGTATTAATCCTACAGCAAATTTTAGAGAAAAGGAGAGAATTCAATCTGCCAACACATCTTGCTTTTATAGACTTTGAAAAAGCATTTGATAATGTTAATACGACAAAATTATGGGACATAATGGAAAAACAAGGCTACCCAGCACACATTGTAAATGTAATGAAAACCATGTATGAAGGTTCAAAAATTATAATAAACACAGGAAGAAAGAAGACGGAGGAGATACCTATTAATAAAGGAGTCCGACAAGGGTGCCCAGTATCGCCCACGCTTTTTAACATATATATATAAATGACATAATCCAAAAGTGGAAGCTTATTATAAACTAGTGGTGCTACAACAGCACTTACTTTCCCGTATTAGAGGAAACAGCTAAGTAGTACTGTAATATTGCACTTTATGCGCTACTAACATCTTCGCTTGGAACTTACTATTTCCATTGCAGTGTTGTCAGAACTATGTGAATTCTACAACTTCACAAAAATAGAATGCAAAAGTTTTGTAACCCTGTATTGGAAAAAGAAGCCTGATACCCTGGAAATACAGAAATGCCTTCCATTGGGCCTTGATTAGGAAAGAGTATTTTAAAACCATGCAACAAATTCTCTACTCAATACAAATGGTACAGCATTTGGTGCAAAATTAATATTTGCCTGCAAATATCAACATAAATTAGACAATTTGGCACAACAATGACACTAATTCACAGATATTCGCGAGCGCAAAGTGAATTCCATTGTTGAAGACCCTGCATTGTCGCTATTCTGATAGCTATTAATTCTTTTTACTTATTTCAAATATTTCAAAATAAACAATTTCTAAAATATTAATGTGTAAGTCTATAACAAAGTTCGAATGTAAGAAACGAAGAAAGAAATAATATACAAAATTGCACATTCTAATTTACGACGCATCCAGCTGTCCAAAGCGCAGTAAATTTACAGCGGCCTATTACGTTTGTCACAAAATTAAAGAAAAACTACTCGTATTTTGAAAAAATTAAGCATGACCGTATTTATTTTATTTATTTATTTGTCAATATTCGGAATTGCCACATACTCTTTCTTGCCAGCTACCATCTATCATCGCCAAAAGTACATTTTTTGTCATTTTCTTAATTTTTCGGTTTCCTATTGGTAGAACAGAAACATTAATTTTAGAATATTAAAGAACACAAAAACCTAGCCGTAAATAGCAATTTTCTTTTAAAAATTATGTGCCGTTTAAGTGAAAATGGCGTTTTAGCGCTACTAAAAATGCGAAATTTGAAGCTCATTTTCACAGAAAATTTTTGAGTTTTCAAAATACTTTATTTGAAGTTATTTGAAGCACTTACACTCACAAATATAATCATCTTTACAAATTGCGGATAATGTGCATATTAAAGATGTGAGAGATCTTTCAAAAAATTTATATTTATATAATTTTTGAAAAAAACAAAAAAAACTCAAAATAAACTTCACGCTATACTAATGAGTGTAATTAGCACTATCCGTTACAAAAGTTTCAAGAAAAAAATTGCAGCCATATATGAGAAAATGACGTTTGAGCATTTCTGAAAATGCCGAAATTTGAGCTACTTTTCACAGAAAACGGTAGTGTTTTCGAGAAACTTTACTTGACATTATTTAAAGCATATATTCTCGTAAATATAATAATGTAAAAAAATCGCCGATAATGTAAATATTAACGACGTGAGAGACAAGTAAAAACATTTACATTTTGGTAATTTTTGAAAACACCAACCGATAGACCAAAATGGCTTTTATGTCATTGATAGAGTACATTTACCACTATCCCCACCAAAAGTTTAAAGAAAAAATTTGGAGCCGTTTTTGAGAAAATGTTGTTTTTGTAATTTTTTAAAATTGCACATATTGCACGCAATATTGCACGAAAACTACCAAAATTGTGAAAAACATTTACATGACCTTTATTAAAGAACTCAATATGTAGAACAAATTTTATTTGAAGAAAAAATCTCTATCTTCAATTTTGTAGTTGGAGAAAGACGCCGAAAAAAATTCGAACTTTCACAATTTTCGAAAATTCAGAGCTGTACGTGAAAATCGGACCTATGCCATGTTAAAAAGTGTATTTTCCTCTATTCATACAAGAAATTTAAAGAAAAAATTTGGAGCCGTTTTTGAGAAAATGTTGAAAATCCCCGGGGGGCTTCATATAAAGTACCCCCAAATTTTAAAGAATCTTTTTCAAAATCACAAAGCTTCGACTAGAATCAGATCGACTGGGGAATATCAATTTTGAAGAAAATCGACCGAACGGTTTAGGCGCTAGCGTTGACCACAGACGGACAGACGGACAGACGGACAGACGGACAGACGGACAGACGGACAGACGGACAGACGGACGGAATGCCGTCAATCGATTTTTAAGTATAAAGAAGCAACAAATCATGGCTTTTGACCACACCACGTGTTAGGGGATTTTTTTTTTTAATATAGCAACTGATTTTATCCACTTATTCGTTTTCACGGCCCGGCAATTAATTTTTTTTCGCCGAAAATTGGCCATTTTTTTGCGCAGCATTACATAACTTTTCCTATACTACGTATATCACTCCGTGTATACGTACGTATACGGGAAAGTAAAACGGATTCTTTTTCCCTGTATTAAACATTATTTGTGTTGAATGCGCGTAAACTAAACTTTAATTTGCCAATGAGCACGATACTTAAGAAATAATTCAGGACTGCATATAAATTGATTACTACATATTTTCATTAAAACGTGAGAAAAATGCAGATGATTTCTGAATTCATTTGTTTTTGAATATTCATTTTTAAAATTCATTTATGTTTCAAACATATTTGAATAGTTTTCTGAAATTATCATTTCTAAATAAAGAATCTTACAATCTATATTCTTAGAGTCTATCTATTGATATGTACATCTAATTATTTTTTATTTCTCTGAATTTTCTCTGATACTACAAAGAATTTCAACAGTCACGCTAGAATCTGCCAACGTTTCAAATTCATTGCACTTTCTCGTTTGCTGCAATCGTTACACATTGTTTATTTTTTTTTCGAAATACTGTTCTGTCAATAAAACTTCGTAACGCAGCACAACAGAGGAATGAAAATACAATTTTAACGGACGCCGACCTTTTTTTTATGAATTATCAGCCGCCGGACGTTAAGGAACCACGTTATCTATAAGATATTATTAAACCTCGAAAAAAGATACAAATATTATAGGAAACATACAAAAATAAGGTAAATAACATACAAAAGTAATGTTCAACAGTTCAATTAAAGTATTCTTATTTTTTTAACTTAATTGCTCTCTGTAGTAAATCTGAATATTGACTGGATTATATATTCGCTGGACTGATATATTCGCCGCCCCCGCCACTGCCGTCAACGCCAGCGCCCTCACCGCCACCAACTCTATCGCTCTCCCTGCTTCTACTGCCCGCCGCAACCGCGACCGCAGCTTTTATGACCGCCCCCGTTCCCGAGCCTCGATCGCTGCCTCTGCCACCGCCACCGTCGTCGCTGTAACTAAGCTGCGGTTGGCTTCCTTTCCGGGGCAGCCGCCACCTGGAGCCTCCGCGCCGCCTCGCCCCCGTCGCTCTCAATCTGCCTCCGCGGCGGCAGGTCTCTCTTGCGTAGCGGGAAAGGCAGCCCCGCACGCCACGTGCGATGGCGGTGCTTAGTGGTCAAAAGCCGGCTGTCCCATGTAATAGATTTACTGTACATAAAAGATCCTCAAGCCTAAATGACGCCTCTGAGCTAAATTCAAAATCGCCTGTATCGTCGCCCATGGAATACCTTCTTTCTCCGTTAATTGGTGAAAGGAGCTTAGCGAAATTTGCGTGGTCAGACGAAAGAGCAGGCCTCATGGCCTGAGTCTCGCCACGTAAAATAAGGCCAATTGAATTCAATTCAATTCAACTCTTTGAATAGGATGAAGTGCAGATGCTTACCCCGGGAGAGCTCGCAATAGATCTGTGAGATCCAAGCCAAGGACATATTATGTTCCTGAATTATTGCGACGCATTAGTCGTCTGATATTTCATGTATTCCTTCATTGCACTTTTCTGAGAACGCCTGGCCTTTTATTTTTATTCTTTCGCTGAATCACTTCCCGTGAGCATGTTGAAACGTGATCGCTGCGCTGAGCGATATCTGTCATACACGTTGGATGCATTGGCGTGAGTGCATTGCGAGCTCCTGGCCTGTACGCTAAGTATCATGGCATTATTTTAGGCACTTGTCTATATAGGCCTATTCAGTAAATGCAACATTTGCATCATTTGGCTTATCTACAATAGACTGTCACAACATAAGTATTCAGGCAAGAATTTTTCTGTGTAAAATTCATTAACAATAGCATTAGGGAACATATAGAAAGCAAATAAAATTCATATATCAGAAAATACAGCTGCATATCACTCGCACTGATAAAAAGTTGCAGCTGTATCTGAGAGATACATTGCGGGCACTTCCGAGTTAAAGGTACTGAGGACAGTCTCTCGAGTTTGTTCTCAAAATGTAGTGATAAAGCAGCACGTGATTTCTTGTCCATATTTTCAAGCAAAATTACGCAAAAATATTAAAATTTTCGAAAAATTGTTCATGGCCAAATTTCAAAATCTACCTTTAAGGAACAGATTGCATTAAGGTGAAAAAGGTAAAAAAAAATTTTACTATTTTAGTTGTAGGAAGACCGCAAACATATTTTGAACTTTTGAAATTTTCGAAAAATCAGTTTTCAACGAACATCAGACCTATACCATTCTCTTAAACGTCCTTTACACGATCGAACAAAAAATTCAATCAAAAATGATGGAACCATTGTTTTTGAAATTTTGAAAAATATCTCAGTGTCTTCATGTAACGTACCTCTCAAAATTAAAATATCGGTTTCAAATTCAAGGCTCCGCGACATCAGCCAGATCGATAGATGAATATCAATTTGGGAGCAAATCAGCTGTATGGTCTAGTCGCTAGCGTTCTCACAGACGGACATCCGGACGGCCAGAATGACACATGGACACATGGACGGACATCCGGACGGCCAGAAAGACGTTTTGCCATCATTACATTTTTCGGTATCAAGGACTCACAAAACAGATTCAGGCTACCCCACGTGTTGGAGGAATTTTTTTCTAACTTGCATTTGGATTTGTCCATTTTTTCGTTGCCAGGGCCCGAAAATAAGTTTTTCTGCCGAAAATTTGCCGTTTTTTCGCGCAGCATGACATAACTTTCTCTCTACTGCGTACGCGGTAGTGGGAAAGTAAAAATTGAATTTAGATTTTGTCAAGAGAAAGTGTATATTTGACATATTTTAGACGCTTATTTGTTTTCATCTATTAACAATGCTCCGCATTATTATAATTCATTATACATTTGCAATATTAATTAATTGTTACACCGTATTAAACAAATTTATTTCTTCCAAAGCCTGGCAATTGGAACTGTGTATCGTAGTGCTACCTAACACACTTTATTTGTCAATTTACTATAAAATGGAGAAAATTATTAAATTTGGTCAGAAAATGACTGCTACTGTACTACGCTCAAAGTTTCATTGTTATAAATTTGCCTGTAGGTAGACTATTATTGCAGTTGCAAGATAATTGAAATGGATATTTGTATTGATTAGTGTGTATCGTGGAACCAACATATATTTTCTCGTCAGAGTATTCAATAGAGGTTAGTGAATATATGTATACACTAAAATATTCAGATACGTACATTGTATTGGTTCATTAATCCACAATCCAATCGTAGTGTATTAAACGAGGAATTTCGAAAATTGAAAAGGCAACGGAGTTAGGTGTGCTGCTTCAAAACATTCCAGTTTTATAGCAGCGTAACACCAACAATTTACTGAAGCATTCAAAGAGATGTCACGTGAAAAATAATCAGCAACTCCGACCAAAGGGTTTTGAAGACAATGGAGAACAGATAGATCCGTCGCCAGTTCTATTCATTACAATTTCCAATAACGAATAAAGCCCTCAGTTTGAGGGGCAGATCCGTTTTATCGCTCCTTAATCCGCGATCTGACAGGTTAATTTCTGGAACATTCAGCGCCAGGCAGATTATCACCATCCAATTACAAATTTCATGGAGATTTAGCATCCTCATCTGCTGCAGACGCTCGGCTGCGATCGGAAATCAATCACCAGGCCACTTACGGGCTCATTGCTGCAGGCGATGGCGGCAGGACACCAGGCCCGCGGAGGGCGCCTATTAGTTGTGTAGATATCTCATTCTAGGCGAAGTTTGTTAAACAAAAGAACCTACACAGATCCACAATTGATAAGCGTATTCTTCCCCAAGCACGAAACAAAAGGATAAAGTTTACTTCTAAGTTGGAAAATAATGGATATCCCCGAAGACATCAATCAGTTATTAAAGACCGTACATGTGTACATTCTATTTAAAACATGAAATATTAAATATGCTTGGGAATTTGAATTAATGTTGCAATGTTCTAATTGATGTAAAGTTACGAAAATAATAGAAAATATTGAGATTACTAGAACTTAAAGTCGAAACTGAGTCAAATAAGGTGAATCTATACAAAAGTAGCATTATTTAAAACGGGAAATTGAAGCTAAAATGCTACTTTGAAAAATGTTTGCTTTTTGCTTTGAATTTGCCTTTAAAATGAGATTGTTCATTACGACCTGCGAATGGCGAGTGTTGGACAAGTTTTCGTTTTTTCAAAATGTTCGTTTTTGAAGATTATATTTTCTAAATCTATGTTTTTGAATTTTATTAGACTGCTTAGACACTGATTGTATTGGATTAAATAGTTTGCAAAGGTTGATTTATATAAATTTGGAGATCATGATCTAAGGTGTAAAATTAAAGATCATTCTGTGGGTAATTATCATCAATTTGGTTTTCTGAACTACAGTCATCATAAATTTCATGAATTATGATAGTATCTGGATAACGTAAAAGAAACTCTTGTATTTATAAAAATTATGATATTAAAAAAATCATCAAATCATCTCTAATGAAATACAAAACATATCTAATAAAAAGTTGGGTCTTGTAAAAAATTATTTATATCTTTTCGAAATGTCATTCATGGTTTATCACATTTTCCCAATGGTTACAAAATAATATGCTACAAAAGAAATTATTTTAAGATTTGTTTCAAATATTTGTAAGTATTTTCCAGAACACTAATCAGTACAACTGTGTTCTGAATACGAGTGTGATAATTACCTAGAAAGAAACAAACAAAGAATCAAAGAGGGGAGAGAGAGAGACAAGTGGTGAAATTACTTAATACGTCAACGATTCTAATTTTATCATGTATTCGTGAAATATTTCAAAACAATGTGCTAGATTGAAACATAATGGAGAGAAGTTAACCAGATTTGCCGACAGTAAAGGAGCATTCGTTAAAATCTGGGGTTATCACAAACGTTCATTTGCATGAGGTTATTTACCAGCAGTCGATTAAGATTTGCTTCATACTACAATATTTGGAATAACTTTATTTCGTTCTCGATGTATTAGAGAACTTTTCAATATTTTTACCCCTTTCGTCCTCTTAAAACTACAAATTTTATAACTTCATTGTTCTGCAATCTTCGTTTCATATGTTCATGATGTATTCAAAACTAAAAGTTCGAATTTTGTTGCACAAGAAAATATAAATCGATTATTCGACAAATCGACAAATTCAGAAAAATTAACTGGATAAATCGAAATAACATTATCAGAAGGGCAATCTGCGACTTGTGATTTTAAGATAGAAAACCTTTCACAGGCAGCACACAAGAAGCAAAAACTCGTGAGTGCGGGATGTCTAATTGAAAGAGCGAAGATGGCCAATTGAATCTTGAACTTCGCACGAAAACGTCCCGGCGCGGGTGGGCGGTTGCAGGCGGTGGCGGGGGTAGCGGACGATCGAGTTAGCGCCCGAGAGGAAAAACAGCGCGACGGCGCGGCACGTGACTTGCGGTGGGCAGGCGGGGGTTCCCCGGCGGGCAGGCGGAGGTTTGCGGCAAAGCCGCGGAGGGCGCCAGCGATGGGCCGCTGCAGCAGGGACGCGGCTGCTGGGCGATGGACATGAATTATGGGCGGATTTCGATGCCATTGATCGCCAAATATGATCAAGAATTTTTTTAATGTTTTAAATGCTCTTAAAATGTTTTAAAAATGCCTTAAACGTAAAGAAAAATCACGTACAAAATTTGATGAAGCCAGCTTGCAAACTTTTAGCTTTGACTGTTCTTCATCACGAAATCTCTGTCTTCAGTTATACCGAAATCGACTGCCCTGACAATGGCACTGATAGGAACCTTAGATTACATGCTTACAACGGCTGACTTTACAATTTCTGAGGAAAGAAATCGAGTAGCCAAGTTAGTAATTTCGTGGAGAACATTTGTCGCATGACGTAAATATTATTTGTAGCAAGTACCATTAAAAAAATATTAAAAACGATGAAATCAGCGAAAAATGCTTCAAACATCACGGAAAAGTTTAAAAATGAGTTATTAGTCGAAATCGACGAAAAATACAAAAAATACCATATAAAATTGGGTCATTTGCTTTTTTCATTACAGAAAATTAATGCCTATATTGTACCGGCACATAGATACCACTAACCGGAACCTCTAATTCATAATTAAGAATTTATTAAATTATTAAGAGATTTCGTCAGATCTGAAGACTTAAAGCTTTTCTACGTCTTAGTGATCGCACCAACTTGCTCAGCGCCCTGGCCATCAGAAACGCGGGTCAGAAACAGCTCTTCGGCAGGCACTTGAGACCCGTACCAACACCCCAAACTGCGCCGCGCTTAAATTTTGTTTTGTGTACATACCCGCCCGCCGAACCCTACTCAGACCGCCCCATCCCACTTTACCATAGTTGACGCAGTTTTTCAACAAACATAATGACCCTTGTTGCATCTGCATTCTTCCCCTTCTGACACAGCCAAATAAACTTAATCAGCCCAGACGCGCCCACATGCGCAGATGCACGGAGAAACTACGCATTTTCTCATTTAACGACAACAAAGAGAGAGAGAAAGAGAGCGCTGGATAAATATTTTCCATTTCTAGAACATTCCAGTGGCGATATGGACTTGACGGAGAATCATTTAAGATGCAATAGACTCGAGCCAATCAGAGCCCAAAATTAAAAGATAGAGAGAGAGGGAATCGAAGCTTCAACGGGAAGAGCTTAGAAGAGGAATGAAGACAGGTTTTGTAGGCCTCTTCGGCGTATGTCACCGGGCACAATGGCGCCGTGCTATTTTTACTCACTTATTGTACCACTTACTGACTTACTCACTCCGAGTCAAGTCGTCGGGCTGCTGAGTACGTGTCCGTGCGATTATCGTTAATCGTAAACTGGTAAAGTTGCCTTTAAACGTCTATTACCGGTGATGTGCCATCACTGTGACCGGAAAAGTTTTAGACTGATTATGTTCGTCGTTTCATTTCACATCAAATTAACCATTTTTTTCACGTTAACAGAAGCTTAATAAAGAAAAAATTGGAAGAGTTTGTAGTTTATAAAATAAACAGAAAAATATTTTTTTAAATTAATCACTGAGAGACTTTCAGGTCATATATTGCTCCATATTTTTTCTTCGCGGTTGACGACTAAAGTACGCATAGAAGGGATTTGAAACGATATTGACTACGTAAAACAACCTTTATTTTAATAAGAAAATATACTGTTAAATGAAAATTATTTACCAGGTATTAAAGTGCATTACCAAGTATAAATTTTTACTACTGGCGAGGTGCAGTCATCGAGACCGAACCCTAACTTCAACTGGTTCTCAGAAGCGAATGGTTGCTAAGGTAAGCTATCCCACGCCCGAACATTAGAGATAAGAAGGCAATGTAAACCAAAAGTTCCTGCGTTGCGCGGGTGAAGAGAACAGTGAGATAATTTTTCCTGACCAGTCGCTGGGACCGCACGTCACCATTTAACGGCTAAACGTCTTCTGTGAGCCGCTTCGGCGTAGGTCGCCGACTTGCACGTGAGTCGCTTTCGTGTATGCGATTTGTTCAATTGGACGTTTCTTCGCTGGCTGCTTGGGCGCATGGCCGCACGTAGAACGTAGAGTCGACCGGTAGGTTCACTCATCTTCGGGCGAGATTATTTCGCTGAATTCGTTATCGGAAATTCTGGCATAAATTTTTCCGCATGACTCGATGATATGGAAAGATCAGATACGTGTGCTCATGAAAGACTGACTTATGTGAAGTGAATCCACCCAATTCTACTCACAACTTAATGTAGATTTCAAATTTAACCGGAATCAACCTAGCCAGAAACTTCACCTATTCCACAAGAATCAAAAATATGTACACTTTCAACGCATTCTTAAATCAGTTTCCAAATTGGATCCTGATTAGAGGTGACCACTAGGTTTCTTCAACCGCAAAGCTAGCTGTAAGTTTAATTTTAGATCAGTTAGTAAGTCATCAAACATATGTATAGTGAAATGTGAACTATGTAATATCATAGTACAGTGAACTATGTAATATCATCGTAAGTAAAACAATAAATAAAACGTAAAAAATGTCAAGTGCGTAATTAGGCAGGCGAACTAAGTGTGGCGAACCGACCCCGTCCGCCTTCGCTGCTGACCTACGAAGGACGTCCTGGAAGAGAATGGACGCGCCAGGCCATTCACCCAGGGGTTCTCGCCGTCTGCTCGTCGTCTGCCACGCCCCTCCCGCCCGAGGCCACAAGTCTGACCAGCGAAGGACTACGTAATTTCTACTACTCGTGAGGTGCGGTCATCGAGACCGATCCCTAACTTTAACTGGTTCTCAGAAGCGAACGGCTGCTAAGGTAAGCTAGGTTTCCCAACAGCTGAGTGACGTCTCTTTAAACCGTTGTCAAGGTCGATGCCACGAGTGGGAGTCCGTGGCACGAGCGTCACGACGAAATCACCCCTCCACCCAGTTCATTACTCCGCCACCGGAGACAACGCCATCCCTATTGTAAAACAGCGGGGTTACTGCTGATAGTTGCCTTTCCTGACGCTACTTGCGCAGAGAAGCTCGTGGCATGGCTACGGTGCCACAACGCGTGCCACTGGCACCAGTAGAATAACTTGACATCACTGCTTTAAACCAAGTACTGATTATTTTTTGGGCAAATAGAATAGAGAATCAAAGAAAGACTTTGATTAATCACTAAAAGACGATTCCACGATTGCCAATTGTATAATTTGCGTGACCGCACTTGTGCCACTTTTTAACTTAGCGTAAGGATACTTGTTAATTGTAATTCAGATAATATTTTCTCGAGAAAACTCTTTTTTAAATTATTACAAACTCCCTTTATTAAGACCATAAAATTTGTGTTTTTGTTATTAAACGTGTGCCTGTTCATTGCTGGTAATGCACTTCCTTCACAGAACCGTGCCATGTCCCTGATCTGCCCGGCCTCCTACGAGAAAGACAATGTGAGTGCGACAATATTAAAAGACGTTAAGTAAAAGAATGAAATGACATTTCATTAAAATCCACCCCCTATACATAAGCCTGAGGCGACTAAAACAAGAAGGGCCTTTATGGGTCACCTTTCCCTTCACACATTTTTATTTACACATGAAATACTTTACTAGGAAGCAAATAAACAAACAATGAGAATGAAATTATACGTTAATGATGTCATTTATGAATACATTTTATTTTATGTTGAAGCGGCCGTCCTGAAAAGCTGAGGTGTCTCAGCGCTTTGGTCCGAAGGGTTGCGGGTTTGAGTCTCGCTTTGGGCACGGTTGTTTGTTCCCTGTCTCTCATTAATGTGTCGCGGAAGGCCACGCGTTCTACTCACCCCAGATGAGAGGAGCCCGCAAATGTGATGGTGCCTGTTGTCTGAAGGAGTATGCGTCCAAGCAGGACGTAATGGGCAACCGGCTGTCGGCTGGATAAAACCCTAGAAAGAAAAATATATTTCATTGATGATTTGCTTCCACAAAAGACGTGTGAAAATTTTGTTCTTCTGGGTTGCTACAAACAACGTTCTCTTCGATCTTTAACTGGTGACGTGCAGGCTCTGAGACCACTGTGAAAAAATAAACGTGTAGTCTTCCTTCCGCAATAAGTTTTTTACCACAGTACCTTCCTATCTCTTTCTAAAGTACACTCGCACGCGGGGCACCGTATCCAGTGACAGCCGTTTGCCTTTGAGGGCCAGTTCACGTTTCGGAGCGGTCTCGGAGACCTCACATCACCAGTAGTAGGACTTTTCTTCCCACAGTGAATGCGCATTGAAAATTTCCCACAGTGAATGTGCAGAAATTTACTCGGCGAGTAATAAATAATTATATTATTTTCATTTTACATATTACCGACAAATCCTTTTATATTCTTGTTTACTGTAGCATTGTTAACGTGAAAAAAATTGCCAAGTCAACATAAAATGGAACACCGAAAATAATCTGCCTTACACTTTTTGGGGTCTCACAGACCGCACATCACCGGTAAAAGAAATCTGAAGGCACGTCACCAGTGAACGAATAAAACCACTGGCTCGTTGAAGACAGTTGGCGGTTGGAATCCGCAGCATCTCGAAGGCGAGCGGCGCTGGCACGGAATGCAAGGAGGCTGTCACTGGCTTGTAGCGCGCCTAGCGGAGAGCCGCCGAACTTCTGAAACGCGAAGGCACCGCCGCGTCCATGATAGACGCCTCGCGAGGTGTCCGAAGGGAGTCACACGATTCGGTTGCGGAGAATGTCTTATCAGGTGATGGGTAATTTCTGAAGGCTAGAATACGGTAATAAATATGATTTATAAAAGTATATTTTGTAAATACCTTGTGTAAAATGGAGCACGACAGTTACTAACAAGCGATAATCGAGTAAAGAGTGCAAAGAACGTATTATTTGTAATACTACCGAGAAAGAACGTAAGTAGTGTCATGGACTTTTGATACTATGCTTAGGAAGGAAATATAAATCACCCCAAACTTTAGTATTAATAAAACTCAGTTTACTTTCTAAAGGTAAGTATAGAGCCGTTACGAGGCCTATAGATTACAAAATATCATAAAAAATATTTTATATTCGTATTTTTTGGAGTGGGCCAGTTCATAACATTGAGGTAGTATCATAATGTTGACTTTCATAAAGTTGTCGGCAACTTCAGCTGAGACTCCCTGAGGAGCACCAAGTGACAGCAGTGCTATTGCTCACATGTACTCTGCGTGCAGAATGTAACACATCTGCAGCAACACTTTTCTGTCACCAATGATCTCTTAATAACTTGTCGTCATGCAAACTAGCATACTTCGTAACTCCATATTCCTTTTTCTATTTTCTGTTTACTTTATGTTAAAACATGAATTATGAAAGAAGAGTAATAAATAAAAGTAAATAACCAAGCATCTTAAATAACTGAGTTTCCAAGTATTTATAAGTTCAACGAGAAAGGAAAGTAAAATTTTGCTTCCCGGCTATGTTTATTCTTTGCGATGCAAAACTGTCCAATCCGGAGTAACGAGATACGTTAATTAGCATGACGTTATATTCTTTATAGATCACCGTATCACAGCATGGGCCCTGATTAAAATCTGTTCGACACATACGGATGATCCTAAATGTGGTAAGTAAAATTAATTTACATAAGTCTTTCATTAGTAACATGATCTCTGGGCCATCAAGTTTGTTCGCATTCAGAACCGAAAATTTCAAGTGTACAAGTGCCAATTCTTTCTCTGAAATGAGAGGGAGCCTAATTCGAATCACGTTTTACTGTCTCCTGTAGAATGCTCTCACAAACATCGCAAATAGCATTAAAAGAAGTTCTGAGAAATTGTGAATAATGCCGGTTGGTCTTAAGCGTTACAAAGCACATCAGAAAACTGTGAATTTCATTAAAGTATATTGGTTCTCAATTATTTATCAGGCCTAGAATTTTCAGTCAAAAACGCGCAGTCTACATACTCGTATATTAATAATCACGAGTATTTTAGCACTTCACAATATAATGTATAAATAATAGTGTCTCTCATAAAGTTTGAATTATTTGAAAATGATCATTTTTTGGCCATTCAAAATAGATTAAAACTTAAAATAATATTCATAATAATATATGTAAAACAGGATGTTGGTATGTATATAAGAGCAAACCTCCGACACCGTTGGACCGATCCCCATGAAAGTTATCAATTCTATGTGTTTTTCACCCAGAAGGTTTATGTGTTGTTAATTCTATTGTAACTCCACTACATTGCGCTACATATTCACTACATATCTCCTACAGATTCACGTCAAATGCAACCTGCAACACACTCGGCAGCATTTTGAATCTATATCGTTAAATAACTCCTAAATGAGGCGTTCTAGGAGCTTAAAAACTAAAATTTTGAGGCCTAAGGCCTCAAAGAAACTTTTCTCACACCATGGTCTACAGAGCTCTCCTCGAACATTCTATTACATTTTTGCTGGTCCCGCGCTTGCCGATATTATCTCACATGCTCAGAGACGTGCAGAATCTGCAAGTAAATGTGAACAGAGAGCGCCATAGACAGAGATACTCAGAGATAGACAGGGACAGGGGGAGGGAGGGAGAGACAGTGAGAAACGGAGATGGGAAGGGAAAGAGGGAGATGAAGGGCAGAACAACATCTGCCGGGTTTTCCTAGTGTAATATAAATATGAACCAGTAATGAACGTATTTCAGATTAAGGACTTTAGTAGCAGCTTTAGTTCAAACAGATGCATCTTCCTGTATCAGTATTATCTTGCCGCTTGTATGTTTGCTTAACCCTGATTGGAAATTCTTTTTTTTATTTTTATTTGCTTGAACAAACAAATGTGTACTTCTAATTCTCGTACAAAAATTATTACATTCTGAATCCATTCCAGCAAAAAATATTCCATCATGTTATTTGATACTGTATTAAAGATTATTGTTTGAAATTGAAACTAGTTTATAGAATATTACTCTTTACAAATATTTAATCTCTTGATATATGGCTTTTTATTTGTTCGCAATACGATACACGTGACTTATGTTGGTTATTATTAAAGAGGCTTTTCAGTAGAGTGAGTGTTTATTGCCGTTCTTTGCGGATTTTAGATGGGGTAAGAGAGAAACAATACGCAGTATTAAATTCGAAAGTAATAAACAGTAATGAAGTCTAAGTTTCTAACAAACAAATATTTTGGAAGTAAGCGTATTTCCAAATCAATATCCAGATGCTCCACTTTCCTTCACTGAATCGAATATCAACCCAATATTGAAATAATATTTCTGTCGTTATTTTTTTAATGAAATGCATTAAAAATGATGCCTGACGTCTCGTGAAGAAAAAAACGTTTTTTTAGAAATTTCTGTAATAAACTATATCATTTTTTGATAATGATTTCCATTATCTCTAAAGACATCAATACCAATACGCAGCAACCTAATAAAAGCGGATTTCAATAAATATTGAACTCAGCTTGTAATAGTTATGAAATTTTTGCACAACCACCTCGAGTTCCTATGCCTATCAACCATTGCGATCCTGAGGTTCAGCGGCTTATTCATCACGCAGTCGCAGATTAATTTTAAGCCAGCGATTAATTGTTATCTCAACCCTATCGCGAACCTGGGATTACTGACGATATCCCTTCACAGCTCTTATTCTCTTTTCCAGTTCTGCAATGGCTTTAATACAAAACTCAATTTGATTAATGCCTAAAAAAAGGGGGATTTTAACATACCTCTGTACATAATATTTTATACTTCATATATTATATTTCCACGGAATGTGTTATAATTCATTTCTAAATATACATCCTCCAAATCGTTTTTTTCTATGGCTTTTTCCAGCCGACAGTCAATTACCCTTTACGTTCCGACAGCATGCTAATTCGACCAATACACTGGGCACGAACACACTTGCGGGTTCCTTTCATATAGGGTCAGCAGAACGTGAGGTTCTCCGTGACAACACATACATGAAAGACAAGGGACAAACAACCATGCCCAAGGCGGGACTCGAACCCAGGCCCCTTTGGACCGAAGCACTGAGTCGATGCTCTTAACCACCCAGGCCATCCAGGTCGGCATCATGTATTATACTTCTTGTAAAATTGTTAGATACTAATACAGTGACGATTTATTCGACAGAATAAATACAGTAATCAACAGAATAAATGCTGTATCGAGTTCACAGTACAGTCGAGTTGCATTTAGAAAACATTTCTAGCCTATTTTCCTGTAGCACTCTCATGAGGCAACCGCACAATAATCAGTCATTATTCAACACTAACGGATCACCTACCTACGAAATCTTGAATTGAATTGAATTAATGCCTTATTTTACGTGGCGAGACTAAGGCATGAGGCCTGCTCTTCCCTCTGACCACGCTAATTTCGCTACACTCCTTTCACCAACTAGCGGAGGAAGACGGTATTCCTTGGGCAGTGAAACAGGTGATTTTAATTTAACTCAGAGGCGTCGTTTAGGCTTGAGGATCTTTTACATGCAGTAAATCTACTAACACGGGACAGCCGGCTTTACTTCCCCTCCGAAGAAAGGCGTACGAAGGATTTTTTCCGCCCCTATAAATCCATGGCTTTGATCGTGTTTGAACCCGCGAACTTGGGTATATCATTCCGATACGCTAACCGCTACACCACTGCTGCCACAATCTTACGAGCAACGCCCTTCTTCTCGCCTCATCTTTCTTCCCCCTCCCCGCTCTGCGTAACTGAAGTATTCAGTGCTCGCACCAGGCTGCGAGGAGCTCCATTATTTACGAACTTATAATCGCTCGCGCGAATCCCAGGATTATGAGGGCTGTTCGGACTCCGTTCCCGCAACAACACCCCCTCCCCTCCCCTACTCGCCTCGTCCCCCCGCTCGCCGCACTCCCACGCCCGGCTAACTTTTTAACTACACTGGTCAACCAAACTTCGCTCTTCCGGTATCATGCCCGCCCCTCGCAGCCACGCCGCGACCCCGGCCCGCTCGCGGCCCGCTCGGCACGCCGTAATTCGATTAAAATAAGCGAAGTGGGGCGGCAAGCCGGGCTCTCATCCTATCAACTTTAAAAGGAAAGAAGTTAATTGTACTTCGGTTAATAACTATGAAACGGCTTTATAATTAAACTTAATTTTAAGCGAAAACCGTGCTCTGCCATTAGGAGAGTGCGATTCCGCTGAACTACATGCGGCAAATTATTTCAATATTAATTTTGTGGTGGAGACGTCCGCTCTTTTCATAAAAGAAGGTGTTTTTTACTGGATGCGTCGACATGTAATGCACGCGAGAATGCATTGCTATCGTTTCATAAATCTTAACTAATTCCAAAGTGTTTTTTGATATAAATTCAATGCTGTAACATCAAATTAAGAATTTTTTAAAAGTCAAGAGAAGGTATTTCGTTGTAAGAACAATCACGTTTTAGAAATGAGTAAACCTAAAATTACTTTTATTATAAATGTCTTGTGAGGGAATTCCGAAGGAAGATGTAGACGATCCAGATGGGGAAGTCTAAGCTATAGTTAAGATGAACAGAAATGCATGAACTCGATCTTTTCCTTAATACTTCTCCCTCATAATACAAGACTGACCAAGACTCTGAGTTATTGAAAAATATATTTCGTAAGACCAGTAAGGAATAATGCTGTTACGAATAATAATTTGCATCATTCAAGATATTTTTAAAATTTTCCTTGTTAGTAAGTAAGTAGTAGTAGTAGTAATAAGGAGTCCTTCCTTAGTGATAAACAAAAATTCCTTGAATGATTGAAAATGATAATTGGAGACAGATAATTAAAGACAATAAGACAATAATGCAACTACAAAACTGTTTGTCGTAGTAAAATGGATGACAAAATACTACATTTGATAGAAAAACGGTAACAGTTATTAGTATAAATTAAGGAACATTCAATTATTAACTTCTTACAAAACCATCACAATTGTATTTTCGTCCCTTTTATTGATTTCCAAAACCTTCCCTCTTCATCTATCATCCCAATGTTTTCAAATCATCATCACTTACCCCCAATTTTCTCTTCTCCTAGAAAACTACGTCACAACCTCTTTCTTCATCCATACAACTACAGCCCCAGGACTTAGGCGGTTTCGTAGGTTCTGAGTTGCCCATGACAAATGTAACCACAAGAATAATTTATACAATAATCGAATTCCATGTACACAACTACGGATATTAATCTACTACGCTCGCCAGTGAATAAAAGAAAATACATTGCTGTCTTAAACCAGACATGAAATATCACGCAGCCAGTCACTATTAATCATTTGAGATAGAAACTTTTGAAAAATCTATACGAAGCAACCTCACGTACAGAACCTGACAGGGGCTTTTAATTCATGGTAGACAGGACAAGGGGCGTAAACGGACTCGCCATTGCGCAGGAGTCGATCGAGATTCGGTTTCGATTATTCGCAGAGCACGCTTTTAAGGCCCATTCACAATGCAAACATACGCATGGAGTTAACATAAAACTTAGGACTACGTCTATAACCGGACTCATTCACAATGCCTTCGCCTAAGCATAACACATCAGACGTTAACTTAAAAGCTTGCTAACTTCAAGCTTCTATGCTTATGCTTATGTAAGAAATAAGAAACGAACCAATCACAGCACTTTTAACTCAAAATCGAGTATCGAAACAGGATCGAAGTCGATAGATCGAACAAAAGACTGGTTTTCCAAATTGCTTTGTTGATTTTCGACGGTTTTCTGCGTGGTTTTGTAGCGTACGATCTTTTTGTAGTTTAGTTTTGTTGTATTCACAGTGGTATCATATAGTTGTAATTTTTTTAAAAATTAAAATACCTAACCTAACCCATGGCCGCAAGGCCGAGACGCCGCTGGTAGGCCGTAGCTCGTTGTGCCACAATAGCTGTTGTACCACAGTACATACGTACATGTTTATGTATAAAATATGTGAATATATATAAAATATAGATTCTCACATCCAACCAATAGTAACTAAAATTACCCACAGGAAATAAAAATTCTTTGCTTACGCTTATGTTGGACATTGTGAATTTTACAGCCTATCCCTTATGTTAAAGTTTATGTCTACGCGTTATGCTTATGTTTAGGTGTGCATTGTGAATGGGCCTTCATGCTCACTCCGCTCGCTCCACTCCGCTCTTGTTTCGTTAATCGCTTTACTGCACCACGCAACTACGCGATCTCTAGCTTTTCAAAGATTATTTCACAAAAACACTTTATTATACCATTTGTTCCTCCACACATATACGTGTATAATGTATCACACCTTACTTTCTCGCCCTTACAAAGATAGTTTGTAAAAAGAGAAAGTTATGTAATTGTGCGTCGGAAAGGGCTAATTTTCGGTAGAAAAATTCTTATTGCCAGGCGCTGGTAAAGACGTGAATAAATCCATTTTCTGTATTTAGAAAAAATCTCTAACATGTGGCGTTACTAAATTCATGTTTTGTGGGTCCTTGATACCGAAAAATCCATTGACGGCAATACGTCCGTCCGTCCGTAGTCAACGCTTGCGCCTAAACCGTTCAGCCGATTTCCTCCAAAATTGATATTCCCCGATAGATCTAATTGATGTTGTGGCCACTGGAATTTGAAACCGATATTTTACTTTCGGGGACTACTTTACAAGAAGCCCCACGGACATTTTCAAAATTTCCAAAAAAAAGTCATCAAATTTTTTGATAATTTTGATGTCGGATAGTGAAATGAACGCTTATGAAAATGGTGCACGTCTAATGTTTGTTAAAATTCCAGATATTTCGAAAATTGCAAAAGTGCAATTTTGGGGGGCCTCTTCTTACACCTATAGTATTGAAAGTATAGATTTTTTTCCTTTCAATAGCTGTTCCTTAAAGACATCATTAAATAAGCTCATGTTCACTTTTTCGAAAATATGTTTAATTTTCGTGTAATTTTGTACAAAATACAGGCAATTAAAAAAATATTTTGAATTTTTTTCTCACAGAACCTCCCCAAATTTATACTTTAAATTTTCTCTCGTAAGTAATAAAGAACGGTAAAAACATAGTGCTGGTCCCAATTTTGGCCAACCAATTTTTTTTTGGAAATTGCAAAAAGTTAACATTTCAAAACTACAAAGTTGAAGGTATTTCAGTGATCAGGCGAATTCTGTTGTAAAACATCAGCGCTTTAAAATAGTTCCAGTACAATTATTTGAATGGTGTGGATATCATTTTCGTTGAACTCCCAGAATTTTCAAAATTTACAAATTTAGAAAAAATATGAGAAAATACGTGCTATGGTAGCACCATTGGTTTAATATTGAACTACATTAATCCATTCAGGGAATAATATATTAATAAGTGTTCACCTGTTGTTATGGATTTTGGAGATACTAGTATATACTTATAAACCACATTCTTGCCTATTTGACAGCTTCGTGGGACCCGGTTCAACGAATAATGCAGTTGCTCATCAAGAAAATAAAAGAGTTCTATGATCATGATATATCAAACTGGATCTTTTCATTAACATAATTTTGTCATATAGACACCACAGGATAAAAGAAACACAAATGGTTCTTCAAGGCGCCAAATAGTTTCCTTCACATCGATGCTGACTTCAAATTCACAGTTGGCTTCAACAATTTCCCAATTTAATGGTCTGCCAGCTATTACTTAATTTGCAATGGTCCATGCGTCCTAAATATGGATTTCACATTTCCCTTCCCTGTGTACCGTTCAATATTTAACTTTGAACTCTCATCATTCAACGTTCAACGGCCCCTAACCCCACTTACTCCCTCCCAGTGTTCAACCAGCGCCTCCGACCTTCCCCCTCAGCCGCGGCGTCCCCGCCATTTATCTGCGCCGTCATGTTTATTCCTTCGTTTTATTCCCTTCGCTTTCGTCCCTCTTTGTCATATGCTGCGCGTGACAGCCTCATAACTGTTGGAAGAATTGTTTCTGTGCGTCGCGAGCTCCGAATCCCAACTCCCTGAGAGGCCCGAGGGAGCTGCACCCTCGGGCCTTGCTCGACAGTTGGACCTTCGTCCCCGCGCCGCCCCCGCGCCGCCCCCGCGCCGCCCCCGCGCCGCCCCGCGCCGCCCCCGCGCCGCCCCCGCGCCGCCCCCGCGCCGCCCCCGCGCCGCCCCCGCGCCGCCCCCTCGCCACCCCCGCGCCGCCCCCGCGCCGCCCCCGCGCCGCCCCCGCGCCGCCCCCGCGCCGCCCCCGCGCCGCCCCCGCGCCGCCCCCGCGCCGCCCCCGCGCCGCCCCCGCACCGCCTCCGCGCCGCCTCCGCGCCGCCCTCGTGCCGCCCCGCGCCGCCCCCGCGCCGCACCGCGCCGCCCCCGCGCCGCCCCGCGCCGCCCCCCGCCTCCACCACGCCGCCCCCGCATCACCCCCGGACAGACCTCCTGCCACTGCCGCGCCGTTCCCGCTGTCCTCAATCCCGCACTGTCACCACCCCAACGCTGTCCTTAACTCCACGCTGTCCCAGCCCCGCGCTCCCCTACCTCCACGCCTCCTCTCTCTCTGCCCCGCGCCCCCGCGCCGCTTCCACGCAGTTCTTGTTGCAAGGGCTCGCCGCCGATCGCTCGCGACTCGTCCGTCAATGGCGCTGCCTCCGCGCATGGCCGCGCCTCTCGTAACAGGGGCCGTCACGTCAGCTGCTCTCTTTCCTTGCCTCCCCCAGCCTCTTGACGAGAGGCTGTGAATTCTTATATTATTCTAGGTTCTCAGATGGGAACGATCTTGTTTTGGCCCCTCTTTTGAATTTAGAAAATTTCACCCGGTTTTAGACTAGTCCTTGCGAACAGACATTGGGTTTCGGTATTTACTTGCAATCTAGAGAACTTACATTAAGCATTTCCGAATGAAATCCGTGCACTTTTAAATCGACACTAGAGGGAATTACTACGACACTCAATAGTATTAATAATTATAAAAATATACAAACGTGGTCAAACAATTATGGTTTTAAAACCATACCTTCAAGATACATGCCGATTATACTGCAAAACAGAATATATTCTGAATCTTATTTGTAATAAGAAAATTAGCGTTAACACTTGTAATACTTATTTCATTTCATGGATTCTTTATCTGCGTTTCTTCTGTTTCATTTATTTTGTTTTACTGCTATATTCGTCTCCTCCTTTCCATTCCACATACTTTCGGATATTTACAGTGCTGATTCAAATGCTTTATATTCATTCAGAAAAAAATACATCTTATACACCGAGATCAAGTTTCCTTTCTCAATTGTCTCTCATTACGGAGCAACACGTATTTGACACGAGATCGTGCTGAGTAAGCACGCATTCAGATATCCTCTATTGTGCGCGGTGCACGGTTACCCGTATCATTACTCATCACGTCAATAACATCTCACAACAGTATCAACTTAGGTAATTGTATTCCTGGGTGCATATTGTTCGCTTCGGTTTCCTGGTACCTTCGAAGTATTTGGTGTTTGGCCATGATGTGTTTTGCACGGGAAGTTCCAACGAACAATTGATAAGCTGTGCAGCTCTGAAAAAAAACAAGTGCGTCTTGGATATTCATAAAAATGTGTGAATGTCTTTCTTTCGCAATCTCATGCACAATTCGAATAAAATTGATTTTTATATGGGTATAGAGATTTCAAAATGTCACTAGCAATGATGAAGGCTGGAAGTCCTTTCTGGTCTGACGTATCTGGCTTCTCGTAGGAAATTTTTAGCCTTTTAACAATAGTCTCCGTGTCCTAGAACACTATAATATATTATAACTATAATGCTATTTTCATCGGAAAGATCTTTTAATCTTTGACATAGATAACAAATGATATGCGGCAAATTACCGCCAGAAACGTCAAATGCTGCAGAATTGTAAGCGTGTATATCTATCCGTTCCTCGCTTCTCATTACCCTGTTTCTCTTATTATACACCTCACTGAAGTACTTTTAAACAAAGTCGTGTAACCTGCTGCTGGTCGGCGGGTGAGTGCCGGGCACACTCTCAGTTTCAGTTGTTTGCTTTCCAAGTTGTAATGACAATCGATTCATGAAACTCCGTTGAGCTTCCTTGTAGTACATTAGGAAAACAACGGGGAAGTACAGGAGTCACCTGCAGATTCAGTCGCCGGTAGGCCGATGCTTTGGTTGCTGCCGAGTGAAAGCGAGCCCCAAGCACTCAGTCGGCCATCCGCATTCGTAATTTATTATGGTGTAGCAATTTTTTGTCTTAACCCTCAGCTTTGATCTAAACCGGAAAATATTGTATCAGTTATTGAAACTGAATATATTATCTTCAGATTATACTCTTCGTGTTTCCTCCTTTTTTTGTCGTTTAAATAAAAATAAAAATCACAGCCTTTTCCTTCTCTCTGGAATAAGTATAAATGCTAATCCTCTTGCACAAGGGAAAAAGTAGCAACACAGAGTTTTGGGTACATACAAAACCTGAACTACGTTACCTTCAAAATCAAACATGGTATTACACTGTAGACGATTCTGATGCCAAAGAAATTGATTCATATAATATGCTGTTCAGGATCTAATTTCACACTAAACGTTGCTCGGTGTCCAAATCCCAGTGGCACTGCATAAGGTTAGTCTTCAGACAGGGCGAAAGCGGAAGAACACATGGCGTGGGATTAGCAGTTGTCAGACACATCCTGTTTACATGGAGTTCACCCCCAAAGCGTGCGCAAAGGCCGTGACCCAGCGAACACTTTCTACGGTGCCGTAAGTGACAAAACATTTTACTTCTGTAAATATTTTATCTCTGATTTTCTCGCTTTTTAACCTGACCATTGTGGATTTTCTTTTTTTTTACTCGCCTTAGAAACAGATGAATTCATTAGCGACCACTATTGTTTTACGCGTAAGTAACAACATTTTAAAAATTATAATAAACATGGAATAATTAATTACTGGATGACCTGTAAATAAACATAAAATCGTTCATATTTGTTAAAAGTTTTCATTAAAATTTAGTTCTTTTTGTAATCTATTTTAGTATTTATTTAATAGCAAAATAAATGTTATATGCAAAAATTAAAAAAAGTAGAATAGAAATGGGGGCCCAGAAATGAAGTTGGCTCCTTTGCTGTAGGCTGAGCATATTTTCATCATCCTTCACAGTCGAGGCGGCGGTCCGGTTGTCGACCGCATTGCATCACAGGGCCAGAAAAGTGAAGTGATATCTAGTCCCGCTCTTTCCTCGCGGTTATGTTTAAGTCAAATGCACGAATAGTATATTATTTTTATTTTTTTCTACTAACACAACATTTCAATTTTTTCAAAGCAAAATTCAGCAATTATGTTTCACGTGAAATGAAATAAACGTGCTCTTTTATCCAAGAAGGACACAGGAAAGTTAGAATGCCCTGTATTATGAAATAGTGCTTATTTTGTGTCTGAAACATTCTAGTATTTGTAGACATTGTGAAGAAAAATATTCATATTCTTATTCTATTGTGTTGACTTTTATGGTTTTTAAAATAATAAATATCATTATAATTGTAAAAATTTACATTCAAAAAAAAATTTTAAAAAATTCAATTTACATGAAGGCGACGAGTGAGCGCAACGCTCCTCGTCCGACGCAAGACGTCCATCTGGAGGGCCTTTCGCCTTTAAATTGCCTTTTTATTGTTTTATACATCATCATCTCTCTTCTAAACAAATATTTTTGTTTCTGAAACTAACCTGAGACTCTCAACTTTCCGTTACTGCAAGTACAAAATGGCTGAAAAAGAAACGTGTCGACTTGGGGATACCGCAATTTAATTTCCTTGTCAACGTGCTACTGATCCTTAGAATTTTAGTCACTTTAAGACAATATTTACGACAATGTAAACACTAGAGTTATAAGACGATTACTAAATGCCCAGGACATTAGACCGCAGACACGATTGGAAAATCAAGTGTCGTCCTCGTCCCTCGCTTCCACGATCCAGTTCAGAATCCATCTCTTCTCACAAAATTATGCACTTTCATGCTTCAGCTCTCCGTGGCTTCGCCGCAAAATCCATAGCGTCGTTTCTCTGTAGAACAGCTCGCCACCGCTGACGTCGCCGCATCTATCGGCGCCCCCGCCCCCGCCCTCGCCGCCGCCACCGCTCCCGCCACCCCCGCTTCTGCCACCCTCGCCTCCGCCGCCATCCCGCCCCCACCGCTGCCCCCGCTGTCATCCCGCCCCCACCCCCTGCCGCCCCCGCCGCCCCCGCCGCCTCCCCCGCTGCCGCCGCCATCGCCGCCGCCACCCCCCCACCGCCGCCTCCCTCCCCTCGCCTCCACCGCCATCCCGCCCCCACCGCCGTCCCCGCCAACATCCCGGCGCCTCCGCCCCGGCCCCCGCTGCCTCCCTCACCCTCGTCTCCACCACCATCCCGTCCCCGCCGCCGCCCCGACCGCAGCGCCCACCGAGCCGCCATCCCGCCCCCGCCTTCCCCCACCGCCTCCTCCGCCGCCGTCAAGCTGCTGCTGCTGCAGCGATCGAAATGTCAATGGGCCCGGTCGGAGTCGGCGACGGAAACGACGGGGTGGCGGGGCGGGGCGGGGCGGGGCCAGGCGCGGGGGAGGGGCGGGCGGAGCTGCCAATATTCGGCCCGGCGGGGAGCGAAATATGAGCAAAAAAGTGCTCTGTGCGCGACGAAGGCGGAACAGGGAGAGGGCGAGGGCGAGGCGGACAGGACAGGCAGAGCGGAGGGAGGGAAGGTCCCGGGGCGAGACTACGCGCTGTGTTTTGCCCCGCCACTGAAGCAGCAGCCCCGTCAGCTGCCGGTTATTTTGCGATAAATTGCTCTTTAAAGAGTCATTTCTGTAATGTATCGTTGGTCTCGTCCTGCTTTGTCCCACATAAAGAGGTAAAAGTGAAAGGTTGGCGTTGTTTGGTCTGAAAACGCTCATCAGGATAAATTCATTCAGGCGTGTGTGGAATGTTTTTCCGACGTGAGCACAGACGTATAGATTCAAGAGGTTTGTTGGTACGGACATGAATGGGTATGAAGGAAGAATGTGACGCAATATAGGAAGGAAAATGGTTAACTATGGGCGGAGGTAAACAGCAGCGTGGCAGGAGTATCAAAATATGAAAAAAGATGAATATTTCGTAATATTTGAGTGATTTTGTGGAATTAGATTCAAAGGATTAAATGAAAACAATAAACGTGACTTGTTGAAATGTCTTTGCAAAGCATACTATAAATTATCTCAAATATTCAAAAGTGTATTTCCTTTTATTATTGTCTTTATTCAATCTTTTTATGCAATTGAAAATTTCATAATTAAATCATTTTAATAATTTCACTTAATGATTAATTAATTGAACTGTCAAAGTTACAAATAAATTTGGAACATTTAGTTGTTTTCTAATGAGACATATTTTAAAACGAATAAAAAAATTGTTTATTAATTAAACTGCTCTCGTTATCTAAAGGCTTCATTTACGAAGACTTGACGTAGCACCTGCTGCGGTCCAAAGAATGCTTACAGGAGACCGTGGAAACGATGGCCCGGCTTGTATTTTTCCCAGACATTTCTGCATTATGTATTTAAAATGCATGACCGTTCCGCCGAAGACACGATTTCGCGGCCGATGCACTCCAAGTAACTTGCGAGTATGCAAGTGATGCCGTAAAAAACATAAATGGAAACTCACTAATTCAAAAAAAGATCAAACAAATTTTATATATTTTTTTATTATATCGAGTATTATTCTATATTACATTAACATATTTCTGCACAATAATTTTCTTTGATTAATATCTTTCTTTGAAACTAATTTCATATTCTTTTCAATGTTTGGATTATTTATCCTTTACTTTACTATCGATTATTTATCCTTTACTACCTGAAGATGGAGAAAAACATATCCCGAAACGTCGCTATGTAAACTGTTATCTTTTTATTATCTGAAGACCTGAATGAAATTTTTTTGTCTGTCGATGAAAAATCTGTGGTCATATTCAATTAATAATTTATACTAGTTACTACGACAATTTTCTTATTAATATTAGATAAGAAAAAATTAACCTGTTCATAATAAATAAGAATTATTGTCTTGGAAGTAAAAGTATACACTCTTAAGTGCGAATTTCAAACAATAGTTGTCACAGGGAATATTGACATCACTTTGGCTCAGAAAAAAAATAATGATTTTCAATATTGATAACATTTCTTAGATGTAATCAGCACTCTTTTAATGAAATCACAAATATAATATAATATTTTAAGTAACATATCGGTATATTTTTGTTAAACTCATAATACTGAATCAATGAATTGCGTGAATTTAAAAACAAAATATAACGGAAATTGTGCGTCATGTATTAAATCAAAACATTGGTATTAAATGTACTATTTACCAAAGATATCGTGAGAACAACGACAATTGATTGAAAATAAAGAATTTAATGTGTAGGCTTAATCATGTTTATTAGCATGAATATCGACTTGTTTCAATGCGGTTCAACCTTGTGTAAAATAAACTTGTTACCCGCTTCCCTAACGCTAAAAAAATTGTAAGTAAAAATTTGCTGAGTTAAGTGTCTGAAAGTAAATTTTTACTGTAAATGAGACATTTTGAAACTCTTTATATTTTCTTATAAAACTTTATTTACCGTAATAAATTAAAATAAAAAAATTAAATATGTGGTTTTAATGTTTCATTTTCCATTCAGTAATATTCGGCAATAATGTTGGTAAAATCCAAAACAAGTGGACACCGGAACAGGTTGAAGCTTAGTACTTGTTGGTTGAAGAAAAATGAGAAAATTAGTTAATAAATTATAAGATTGGATAACTCCTAATTTTCATCAGCAGAACTATGTTTTGAGGGAAATACATTTTTCTATTTTTCAAAACATTTTACTGTTCGTCTTTGCTGATTTCGCTCCTCGATTCTATGCGTTGCATGCGCAGACTGACTTGCGCAGTAAGCGCCCTTTTTCCTCTTACAGATGCCTTCTTCTTGAGCCTCAGCGACCCTTTGATGCTGGCAATGCTCTGTGTTACCGAACACGGCTTTTCGTACACTGCCGGCAGACTCGCCGTGTTGAGCCACACCTGTAGAGAATCCTTGGAGTACCGCAGGGAGGGACTTCGCGTCAGAGATTTCGGGTCGCGAACAATCGACGACCTGGGGCCGACGATCGTCACCAAGGAAGCTTTCCTCTTCCTGTCCAGTAAACGACTTGAAGGAGTGACGGCAAGTTGATCGAGTGAATTTTGGGTTCCTTTCTCCACTAACGCGGGTTTGGGCGGCTCCGCGGCTGCTTGCATTTCGTAATCTCTGCGCGCGTCCCGTATCTCCTCTTCTTTCTTCAGTTGAAATGGGACATCTAATTTCACTTCCGCGGGAGCCAACTTTGGTAACACAATGAATGATAATGTTGTGTCATTTAGAAGTTCACATGCCAACCACAGAAATGGCTTTTCGAAATTATAGTTACATTTTGCGCTTACCTCATAATAGTTCATATTTTTGTCGTAATGAAAAGTAATATCTTTAGGATGGACACTTCTGGATTTTGCATCTACCTTGTTTCCACAAAGACTTACAGGAATATTTCCACAAAACGTCTGTAAGTTGGCGTACCATTTTGAAACATTTTTGTACGATGTATGTGACTGCACGTCAAACATTATGATGGCACATTGTGTATATTGACAAAGCGCTTTTCGAATACCACATTGTGAATAAATATCTTTAGCGTCCCAAACATTAAATATCACAGTTCCATTGTTCGTGTTGAAAGGTATAGAATGGATTTCAGCTTCAAGTGTAGTGGTGTAGTTTTTGGTAAAATCTCCTGTTAGATGTCTTCGTATGTACGATGTTTTTCCCACTTTGGAGTCACCCAAGAGGAGACACTTGAAAGTTGGTGTGTATGGTTTGACCTCCATAGCAACACATTTCTAAGCAAATTGCTGGTGTTGATCTGTTTATTTAAAGAATAATTCACAAAAAATTTTCAAGGTTGCCGTTTCAGACAAATTCCTTACAGACGTTGCTAGGTGTCCGCAATAATGATCGTGTTTCTGAAAATGCATGTGATTATGGAGGACTATGAATACTAAATCTCTTTAAAATAACTATTAAGTTGTTATATCTTCGTTTACAAACGACGATATATTTATAAAAGGATATTTAATTATGTTTTATCAAATCTAGATCAACAGAAAGGAACTAAATATCTACTTTAGAATCAAATCATTGACACTGAGGATTCCACTTATTTCGATTTTATGTAATATCTACAAAATAAATGTATTTTGTCTATTTTGCTTAATAAAACCTTAATGTCAATTTATTCTTATAGATTTTGAATCGTTTATCTTGTCTTCTATTAAATCATAGCCATTAACATTTTTTTAAGGTTTTGATTTATTGTAATGGTTAGTTGACCTATATATGCTCAGTATTTTTTATAACAATTTATTTATTGGTAAAAAATCATGACGTTTCACCCCTATTTGGGGTCATTTTCAAAAACTCTAGTTTGTTATACATTTAATTAACAGCTTTTTGATCAAAATTGTCATTGGTAAAAAAACTGGTCCAGTCGTAAACTTCATCCATTGTACTCTACGGTCAACTTTAATTTCTCTAGGTTTATTTCAACGAATTTAATTACCTCCTTTACGATTAATATTGCAACTTCACTGATATTAATTAGTGCAAGCATCCGTCATCACAAACTACAAGGTACTATTCTTTGAATCGAAAATAGAGGTTTCCAGTTTAAATGTATTGATTAACCTTTGCTTTCGAGGTTTGGGTCTCTCACGAATCACGGTTAAATACTTATATTTCTGGTTGATTTGTTTTTGTCTTCATATTTCTTTATCTGTAGATATCAAGTAATAATACGTTGCGTGAGTGAATATCAGAATCTAGAATAACCGGTTATGTTATAAGATGCTGCTTGGTATGTGTTCATATTTTTCCGGGATCATAGGCACCCCACTAGAATTCCTATCCACATTAGATATTTCCACTTTACTTCATCTGACGAATATTTTAAGATAAAGAAGCACATTCCGTTGTGCCTCCGGATAAAGTTATTAATTTTGTAAGTTACCAACTTGGCAGCGAAGTTTCTGGAAGTAGGAACTGGATCGTGTCACCAAACTTTTTCCTTATCCTGCGTTGCGCCTTGGCCTACGACTGTTTCTCTCCGTCTTCACTAAAAACATAACTTTTCAACGAGAAATATGGAGTTTAAAAATTTATGTTTCTAGTTCACTGTTCTTTTCGGTCGCATATTTTCCTCATGTAATTCTGCCAATATCCTGAACTGAAAACGACGTACTGTTTTTTAAGCTGTAATTCTTTTTGAGTTTTACTTACAACCACCTGAACAATTTGATCACGAATCTTGGTCGTAAAATTTGTATTTAAGATTATTTTCAGTTGTAACTTCGTACACATGAAATTACGGTCTATTAAGGCTGTTTCAAAGATGGTTAAGATTCAGGTCCGATTAATGTAAGTTGGTGATTAACAGTTGTGTGTGAACTAAGGACGCCTCTCCCGTTTTCATGGAAACTGCCAATCAGAGAGTGAAATCGTGACGAGTCAACACCATCTAGTATATACTAGGCCTGCGCACTGCAGTTC
The DNA here is from genome assembly GCA_031308135.1 of Acheta domesticus. Classification (NCBI taxonomy): domain Eukaryota; kingdom Metazoa; phylum Arthropoda; class Insecta; order Orthoptera; family Gryllidae; genus Acheta; species Acheta domesticus. The sequence continues at coordinate 57,343,395 of JAHLJT010002406.1, forward strand.
TTCAAAGCCAATATGGTGACTGGAGAAGATCAATTTGTTGGAGTTGAGGCGATAAAGTTGTGTACGTTGAATTGCACTTATGGCTTTCGAGTTGTGGTTCTGTAGATGCGGTCTGTTGTTGATAATAATGAGCGCCATGGTGAATGAGGGCTGTATCCTCAGGTGAGGGAATTATGCCAAAAAGTGCAAAGTATAAGTTGCTATGTTCAGTATTTACTTGCAGATTTGCATCGTGGGGTTCAGTATTTACTTGCGATCGTGGGAAATTGAGAAGAATTCAGTGTTCTATTGTGATAATGGACTAAAATCAGTCTTCCTGATAAAACAAACACAATTGTCCCGTGGAGCTATGCCTTCCTTGCTGCTTAATTGTCCTACTTTTAATCGCTTAAAACGGCGATGAGCATGTAAAGATAGTCTACAGATACCATAAGAGAATATTCTTGAAATAGTACGTACTTAGGATTTTAAAATTGAATATATAAACTCATACGTTTGTAGTAAAATTTCCTTTAAAAAATATTTCTTTCAAATCCATTGTGAATGCATTGCATGAACTTGGAAGCAAGGGAGATGTAAAGAGGAAGGATTGGAACGGGATTTGATATCTAAATGAGGAAGTAGTGGGAACGGAGTCACAGAGGGCGCTGGCAGAGGTGCACCAAAAGGACGGAAGCGTGGATGGAGCGGGGGTGAAGTGGGGTGGAGGGGGGGTGGGACGGCCCGGCCGCGACAGCTGCTGGTTTTGGATCTCCAATCGGAAAGCGATGCGCCATACATCGAAATTTCCATGAGGAAGACGCCAAGCACCCAGAGGAGCCAGGGGGGATGAGAGGCTCGGCGCGGAGGCGGCGCGAGGGGTGGCGCGGGGGGCGGCGCGGGGGGGGGCGGCGTGGGGGGCGGCGTGGGGGGCGGCGTGGGGGGCGGCGGGGGGGGCGGCGCGGGGGGCGGCGCGGGGGGCGGCGTGGGGGAGCGGCGCGGGGGCGGCGCAGGGTCCGCGCGGGGGCGGAAGTGGCAGAGAAGTTCGACGCCGCTATCTGTCAAATGCTAAACCCTTGTGAATGGTTGTCTTCTGACAGGCTGGAAGGTGCAGACCGAGAAAAATGTGTGCAAACTCTGAATTCGAGGGTGTATGTTATGAAGCAAATTTCTAAACGGGCTGAGTTAAAGGGCTGAGGGAAGTCCTACGGTTCGAGTCCCGACGGCGGTAGGATTTTCGACACTGCATAGCTAGGTCGAATTCGGCCGCCGCCTGGAGGTAAAGACTAGCGGCCGGCTATTCTGATCGACAGATTTCTGTGTTACTCTAATCAATACTAGACGAATGACGGAACTATTCTTCCCTGTCACACACATTTACATGAACAACACTACAATACTGACGAAACACCCGTCAGGAGCTTAGAGCTTACTTCGACTGGGGCGTTGCCTCGCTGGGAGATACCAGAAGAGGAAAATCGGTCAGAAGCGAACATGTAGGTCGGCGCTGGATCTCACCGTCCATCGGGGAGGAAATCTGCCAACCGAGGTACAGATAACACTCACTACCCTAACGAAACTTATGACCACAGAAGTTGACTTGTCCCGGAACATCTGTCTTTTGAAATATTTTATGCCCCTAAAACTTGGGAGAATTTTCAAATGGCATAGTTTTTTTTCATACCGATTCATTTCGAAGTACTGATAAAAAACTAAAAAAATATAGACAGCGCACATGACAATACACACTGACTCTATATTCATTTTTAAAATCTGTATCTACTTTCTTGCTTTTAACCTGAAACACAGAAAAATGTGACTAAATGGTTTTCCAAACTTTAGATATACCTAATTAGAAAGTAAGATGACCGAACCCCTTAAATTGTTTCATACCCTCTCCATATTTCTCAAAACAATAAGCAAATTCAAGTACAAGATTTATTTATTTCAGACATGACATTCGACTTCATTTCGTGGTCGTAGTTGTGGGAGAGACTTCTTCTATTACAAAATAACTAAAGCATATTTTCTTTGAAAGGAACAACAAATGAACTCTTACTTTAAGATTAATGATGCTTGTTGTGAAGTCGTAATTATCACAACGGAGAAAACGAGGCGTTGAAGAGAAGAGAGCTCAAAAATGCTCAGAAGACAAGAGAATTAGAAAGAAAAACGTAAATTCAGTAAATTGTCTTACAGTAATCACTCTCGATATTACAACTAATGATGCTACAGCACTACATACATTTGTTTTTCCTCATACTATTAGCAATGGGTATGTAATATTGTAATTTTGCAACTTTTAGGCCACTAACACTTCATCCACCTCTTAAAAAACTTCCTGTGCAAACGTAAAGCGAGTGATTTCAAAAAATAATATCCTTAATTTTTCAAAAATGACAATGGACAAGTTCCAAAGAAAAAAATAATGATCATCTTCAATTCAGTGAATTCTCTTTTATCCTTCCAAAACGTTTAAGGAAGCTGTCTACCTGAGAAAAAATTTTTGAATTTTGGGTCTATTTTGTTTTCTCTGGTACATTTCATTTCTTTATTCTTTTAGACATAAAATATTTTTTCAAACTTTTTTCTCTATTCGTTTGTAAATAATTGGTAAAAATGCATGTTTGTCCTTCATACATCATAAATCTACAACAAATTTTGTTTTAATTAATCTCAGTTGAATATTCTAGTAAATGAACTAGAGTGGTAAAGGTATTATGAAAACTAAGAGACAGGATTTGATTATTTGAGAAAAACAATTGTATATAAATTTATTCTGGACATTTCAGTTTATAAAACTGAAACTTTTAGTTCAGATTAACTGTTCTAGTACATTCACTAGAGGAAAGCATGGGCTACATGTTATCAAAAGATTACTATTATTATCTTTAGTTTGTGATTTATGACGTTTGCCATGTATGAATGTGCTAGAAATTCCTTATTCGGGAAAATGCATCTGAAGTTCATTCACTCAGAGTTCACACTCGCTTTGAAAAAATTAATTTCTCAAAAACAAAAAAATGTAGCCAGAAATGTACAGCATTTAAAAGAGAATCAAACAAAGAATACGAACCAATAAAATTGAAAATCACGAAATTTCACGATTTTTCACCATTCTCAGGTAGAGAGCAACCTTACTGAAACAAAGACACTATTTGCTTCGACAAGACTTTGAACATTAAGGTAATATTCTAAGACGCACCTAACCAATCGCCTGTTTCTGTAAAGTGTGGAGTTACAAAAAATCTCCTCAGTCTTATAACTAGGATGAATTTTGGATTATGATTTGAATAAATATTTTCCGTTTCTGTCTATATATTTTTAATATATATCAATCAGTTTGTCCATAATTTACAAGAAAGAAATGTTTTAAATAACAGCTTTTTATTTAAAAAACTATTTGAATTATTCAAATATTCTGCCAGAACAAAATTTGTTATAGACACCATAATGAACTTACTGTTAAATACATCTTAAAACTTACGGTTGAAATGGTAAAAACTAATAATGAAATCTTACCCATCGCGTGCCTCATGGACAGAGTTCTAGCTTTTCGTGGTGCAATGCATGGTTCAATTCCCGGTCGGTGCAAAAATAGAGCTAAATGAAGTCTTCCGGAGAGCCGAGATCTCAAAAATAGAGCTGGAGCCAACCACCACCTCGGTTCCTACAGCTGCGACGAGAGATAATCTCAGACAGGCCAAGTATGCTAGGTAAGGTGAAGAAAACACGTCATGTTCGTCGTATGTCTTCGTCGTTCGTCGTATGCCCTTACCCCCAGCTGTGGATGATAAATAAAAACACATGGCTGGGAACACCGCTAGCTGACAAAATTCGGATTAATCCGAGGTCACAATGTCAAATACACAGTCATAAAGCGACGGGACGACGGTGGGCTTAGGCGTCCAGGGGCATCAACCGATGTCACTGCAGTGCCTCTGACCGGGGAGTCCTAGTATTCCAGTGCCGACTGTGGCAGGATTCTCAATACCAACTACACAGGTAGGTCAAATTCAGCCACTCTCTGGAGAATAATTCTAGCGGCCGGTTGCTCTGATTGGTAGTATTCCGATCAACACCAAGCGAATCCCGGAGCAATACCCTAACAAAATGGGTCCACGCGCGATCTTTCCAACCTCATCTTTCAACTATCCTCGCCCCTTACTTACACATACACACTTACATACACTACACTACCACACATGATGGGAGTTAAGTTGCGAACTTAGAGCTTGTCCCGGCTGGGGCGGTGTCACGCATACATGGTTGGGCAAAATTCTCGCATAAGGACGGGTAGCTCGGGGGCGGATCGCGCCATCTGGTAAGATCACCGCCAACTCCCGAGGGAAAAAACATTCCCTACTCTTACAGGACAAATCATCTTAACAGTTGACGCGCCCGGAATTACTAATCAATCAATCGAAAAGCGAAGGGATGCAACCGGTTGTACGGGGAGATATGGCTGAGTGCATTAAGTGACGTCACGGCAGTCCCTCTGACCGCGAGGTCCTACGTTCCACTCCCGATGGCGGCAGGATTTTCGACTCTACCTCGACAGCCAGGTCGAATTCAGTCGTCTGGAGGAGAATTCTAGCGGCCGGTAGTTTTCCGTGGTTTCTTTGATCAACACCAGGCGAATGCCGGAGCAGTACCCTAACAAACGAGCCAAGGACCGCGCGCGCTCTTTGCTTCCTCTTCCTTGTCCTATCTATCACCCCTTACACACACACATACACACACTTAAACTAACATGTACTACACTACAACAAATGCCGGGAGACCGGTCGGGAGCTTAGAGCTTGTCCCGGTTTGGGTGGTGCCACACTTATGGGAGATACCTGATTAGAGGAAAACCCCGCTAGTCGACAGTAGGTCGAACCGGTTCTCGACATCCAACTGGGAAGATAACCGTCACGTTCCAATGAAAAAAACGCGCACTACACTTACAGGACTAATGACCTTAGCAGTTCACGCACCCAGAATTACTAATCAATCCATCAAAAAGCGACCGGTTGCGAAAAGTCGCTATGCGTCAGAACGAGCCGAGCCGCGGGCGGTGACGTCATCGCCGCCGGCGACGGTGGCGCCGCGGGCGGCGAGGGCGCCGGCGGCGCAGGCGCGGCAGCTTAGCGCTTGTTTATGTTGCAGCAGCGGCGCGTCGCGTCTCGTACAACAGACGCGAGCAAAAGGACGGCAAGCGGCCGGAAAGAAAACAACCAAATGAAAGTTTCCTTTCAAGAACTCAGCAAAGTGTTTGCTCCTTTCTTTGAAAATTGAATTAAACACGAGACCGAGAGCGAGGGACGGGCGGGGCGGCGGAGAGGGGGAAACAGGGAGGAGGGGCGGGAGGGCGGCCAAAGGGAGGGACGGGCGAGTTGGAGGAAGAATATATGTAGTATTTACGTCTGGACCGCGCGAGATAAATCCAGAGGGTGGAATCGAGGGCGGGGATCGAAGCCAGGAATCGAGCGTGAAGAGACGCGGGGAAGATCGTCCTCTACGTAAGCGCGGATAGCCTCGGGAGATCTGGAAATTTCCTCTTGCGGAATGTTGGAACGACACGACAGAAATACGAAAAGGAAAAATAATGACAATGTCAACGTACGTACAACTTTTGCTCTGTATTACATGGGCAGAGCAAAAAAAAGACAGCTGAACAGAAATACCCTGTTTGTTGTTCTGTCTTCGCTGTCGTATTGATATGAAAGATGCTTGATATAAACAATAACCAAATGTGCGCATTGTTCAATGAAACATTTTGCGTGAGTTGAGCTCACGGAACAAATACCATTATTATCGTTCTTTAACTAAAGTCGAAAGAAATATATGCGTCAATCACAAGTGTAACTGTAACTTTGCAATCTTAAATTATGTCAACAGCAATTAAATTGAGAACAAATGTATTTATGTTGAAACCAAGAACGTATAAATTTAAATCAACGATAAATAAATAATTCCATACATGCAGAACTTAAAAACTTACTGGCTAACCGAACGATTGAAAACCAAAATTCGAACTATTTTTCCCTTTCGTTTTCCTTCTATCTTTGCCTTCGTTCCTTTTTCTCTTTCTCTCCCTTCTTCTATTACATTTTTAATTTATCTTTTTCTCACGCACTGTCTAACTCCTGTAATTTCCATTTTTTCAATCAATTTTAATCTTTTGTAACCAGAATCTCATCACTCATAACTTCAAAATCGTAAGTCTTAATATGAATGTAATTGACATTAATTTTATTGTTCAAAGTTTCAATTTGAAAGAAATTGGTCTCAGTTTAAGACCGAAAGGGTAGATGATGGGTACATGGGACGTCACACATGAATGTCATACAATGGAGGCTCCGTCCATGAGAATTCCGATTTGCAATGTAACTTAGTACATTTAACGTGACAGACCAATATCACTGCTTCAAGAATAAATGATAGGTATTTCATGCCAGATGTGTACTCTGTAACTCATCTGATAATCTGGTAACTCATCTGATAATCAGATTCTTTATGTCTGTTGGTATACTGCGATTTTCTTACGAAACTCCTTCTCACAGAACCAGAATAAAAAATAGATATCCCTATCAGGCATTGCTAGTCAAATTTTCGGAAACAGATTGTTTTCAGAGGCGTCTAGAGAAGACTTCCTCACCCAAATTTGTTTAATTTTAAGTAAATTAAAATATATAAGTCTTCACTACATAAGTAAATTATTTTATGTACTGATCTATGTATGCTCTGAAAAAAATCAATAAATTATAAAAAACTTCGTTTTCGCTTCTAACCTTCCTGTTCCTATTTCCCCTCGTGACATCAGATACAATATTACCCAATCGTTTGCTTGCCTTGGCTTTGCGTGCTTCTTGGGGACCTATCCAAACTTGTTCTTCCTTTGTTTGCTGTTGTAACATGCTACTTCATTTATCTTTGGAAGACTGTATATGTGTTTTCGTGGAACAAATGGTGTATGCGTGCCATACTACACATAACGATACTAAATATTTATAGATTTTTTTTAGAATTTACGAACACACCAGAGTAAGAAAGCGAAGAGAAGATAATAATATATCGTTTCAATTTTCTTATGTGAACAGAATGAAGTAGTAATGACGAGTATTTTTTCTGGGTTATGTCAAATTTCATTTTTGTAATCGACTTATTCACCTTTCAGTTTTATTTACTATTAAGGTGGTCGCTGGAACTAGAAAGAAATTTACTACGCTTTTTCGTTTTGAAAAACCTGACATGGTGAGGCTCAGAGAACACACAATCATGCAAAAGCAAGTTAACATCAAATATTTATTAAATAATGTATCTGCGCAGATCAACTACTGTGGCCAGTAGTCCCTTATGTGTATTCATCGAAGTGCAGTGTTCCTTCTCACTGGATCTGGTGCCGACCAACCGGTGGCTTTGTGAGGTTTTACCTCCAGGTGTCTTCAACCAGCGGGAACCTCCCCAGCCGCGACAAGCTCTAAGCCAGTGGTGTCAAGGCTTCTACTAGTGGCTCCGTAGCATGCCACGAGCTACTCTGCACAACTATCGTCCGAAAAGGAAACTATTAGTAACCCCACCGTTTTACAATAGAAATGGCGTTGTCTCTAGTGGCTGGGTGACAAACTACGTCAAGGGGCGATTTCGTCGTGACACTCGTGCCACGGACTCCCACTCCTGGCATCGACCTTGACAAGCTCTAAGCTCTCGAGTGCTCTCCCGGCATGTGTGGTAGGTAGAGCATGTAAGCGTAAGTATGCGTAAGGAAGGGGTGACGGGAGGACAAGGAAGAGGAAGGAAAGATTGCTTACAGCCAAGGCCAATATGATAAGATACTGCTCTGTAATTCGGTTGGTTTGAGAAACTATTAAAAACTGCCGATTGGGGCAGTCAGTTGCGAAAATTTTCCTCAAAACTGCGATTGAATTTGACGTTCGTAGCTATACAGCCAGTGCCCAAAATTCACCACCAGGTGAACTTAGACTCCTACGACCTACGGATTAGCAACGCTGCAGAGAAACGACAATGCAGCTACTAAGAAATAGCAGCGCGTGAATCGAGATGAAAGCTATAGGGAACTTTAGTAACCTTCCGCTTCCGTTCCTTCAACATTTGGTGAATAAAAGAAATTCACAGGGCATTGGGGCTGGATAGCTGTCGCCGAAAAAAGCTGGCGGAGGCCCTCTCCGAGGTCCCAGAAACCCGATCGCAGCGCCCGCAGCGGGGGGCGGGGAGTGGCGGTGGAGGGGCAGGGCTGGGCGGGTCGCGGGACATGGTGGGGCGGAGCGGGCGCGCCGGGAAAGAGTGGGCGTGGCGGGTCGGGACGGAGTGAGACGGGACGGGGCGGGGCAGAACGGGGCGGGACGGGGCAGGACGGGGCGGGGCGGGACGGGGCGGGACGGGGCGGGACGGGGCGGGACGGGGCGGGACGGGGCGGGACGGGGCGGGGTGGGGCGGGGTGGGGCGGGACGGGGAGGGACGAGGCGGGACGGGGCAGCGAGGGGCGGGCGAGAAAGGGCGGGGCCTGGCGGGGAAGGACAGGTCGCGGCGGGGCGGGACGGGGCGGGTTGGGGCGGGGCGGGACCGGAACGGGTCGGGGCAGGGCCGGGACGGGGCGGGGCAGGACGGGGCGGGGAGGGGAGGGGCGGGGAGGGGCAGGGCGGGGCGGGGCGGGCCGCGGGCGCCGTTCCAAGCGGAGGCGACGCTGTAACTCTCCTCGCCCAAGAACAGGACTCCGCTGCCACCGGCGGGCGCGCGTCTTCACTCCCCCCTCCCCCCCGCTGCACTCGCTGCCAAATGCACCGGCGTCGATCCCTCTCGGTGCATTCTCCCTGATGGGGTATCTCTCCCACAGCCCAGGGATTCCGACGAATTCATTTGAAGCTTTCGCTTTCCAATTTGTTTTCCCTTGAGGAAAGTCGTGGCTTTAGGTTCAAGACATTACTAACGGGTATAATATTAAAAAGTTACAGTAATAGTGAGAAGATAAAAAAGAATATTAAAAATAGAGTAGTGTCCTGAGAGAACTCTATCCGCAGGTTTGGAATTTTTTACCCTTATATTACATGTAACAATTACATCAATTTCATTTCATTTAGCTATTTGTTTTTAGTTGTCACACTTATTGTACACATACACACATCTTATATATGTCACCTTGTAATGTTTAATTTGTTATTATTATTTGTTATTTATTGATAATGAAGAACAAGATTGAAATTAAAATAGACGTGTTACGATGAAATCTAAAGAAAAAATAAGAAAATAGAAGTTGTAATATTTTCCTTTGCAACGAAAATGGTAAAGTAACTGCCAAGAGAAATATATTTCTGTGAGAAAATTTAAATATTTGAACCTGCCAAATTATTACATTAATTTTTTTCCTTAGTAGACTAAGTGTGCTGCAAAGTTTCTGAAAAAGGTAAAGATTTGAAATATAACCTCTGTTAACGACACCTGAAGTGTATAAACCATTTATTGATGTAATAAGGCACTCCAATACCTACAAGTCGTATAGAATCAATAATCCACTCAAACAAATGACTGGTTAAGGAAAAATCCATTTATATTCCTGCATGACTGCGCACCAAATGCTATAACAGAAAAGACATTTGGAAAATATGAGACAATCATCAGTCTGTACTTTAATGCTCTGCAAATAGTGATGACAAGAATCCAACAGAAAATATTCAATCTAGAATTAAAAACAACTGAAGAAAAGAACGTCGGGCGAACTAGCTCATAAAACAGCTCATTTGTAAAAAGGCTTAGAAATTAGAAAAAAATGGAATAAAAATTGATTTTCAACATGACTCACAACAAACATGTTAATTAAGAATAAGGTCGTGTTTATAAAACATTAGGTACCTGTGCACACATTGCTGTCAAGGTCTCAGGGTACAAATACATTTTTGTCACATTCAATAACTCTACTAGAATAATCAAAGCGTACCCATGCGAGAACTCTCACATGATTATACCGCACATTCTTCCTTATTTTTCCGTATTAAGCTTGTAATGTATATTTTTCTTCAAGACCCTCTTACCCCCTCTTTCACTTGCTCTGTATGTCACCTTGTAATTAATAACAATATAATACACTGTTGTCAATACAAACTATTCCTATTTAACTTGATTATTGAGGAACGAGGCACACCCGTGTAATTCAATAGCATTGAATATTAAGTAATTAGTAATTTCACGTACAGTTGCAGATTCTATAGGCACTGAACAGGTGGAGAAGAATCGAGAAGCGTTGGAGCAGCAAATATGTAATAGAATGGTCAATAATATCTCATCCTGTAGATTACGGTGTGAGGAACGTTTCTTTGAGGCCTTTGGCTACAAAATTGTAGGTTTTGAGGCCCTAGAACGCATCGTTTATGAGTTATCTAACGATATTGATTCAAAACCCCTGACGTGCGTTGCGGATTGCATTTTACACGAATATTTAGATACATTTTTTTAAATCCTTCATATTTTTAAAGTCGAAATGGAATTCGTCACGTCTTCGTGAAATTCTCTTTCTTTGGAAACCTCATTTATAAATATTGGTTGCATGTAAGAGACGTAAAAGGAAGTATACTACGGAAATAATACAGGACATGGCCACCTCTGTAGAATCATAGTTGTCAGTACAAATTAAGTAGACACTGATTGAGCGATGTCCACCGCCTGAGCCCCGATTTCCTTAACACTGAATTAAAAACGGAATTTGAATATTAATTGAATTAGCGTGCTGAGGGTTCGTGTCGCAGTGGAAGCCACAAATAGAGGCGCTGGTGGCGCTCTCTTTGGTCGGGTGCGGGCGCCGCGGTCGCTCGCTCCGATGAATCGATGGCGCCCTGGAGATTCGGCGCCGCCTCCCCCCTCCTCCCGCTGCGCACCTCCCCCCCCCCACGGGGAAGTAGGACACGGTCTTGACTTCGAACTCAACTCGGCGTTCTTGCCATTCCAGGAGATCCTTCCTCAACAGGGTTATACGCCAGTTTCTAAATACGCAGCGGCCTAAACGGTACGATTGCAATTCACGCACGATTTAGGAAAATCCAGCATCAACTGATGACAGTGAAGTGGCTCTGACCGGGATGTTCTAGAACAGGGTTGTCAAGGTCGATGCCACGAGCGGCAGTCCGTGGCACGAGTGGCACGACGAAATCGCCACTCAGCCATTTTTTTTCTTTACCTCGCCACCAGAGACAGAACATTGTAAAACGGTGGGGTTACAACTAATAGTTTCCTTTCCCGACGCTAGTTGCACAAAGAAGCTCGTGGTATTCTGCGGTGCCAGGAAGCGTGCCACTACCACCAGTAGAAGATTTTGACACAACTGTTCCAGAATTGAGTCCCGATGGTGGCAGATTTACGTCACTAGCTAGCTACGTCGAAGTTAATCGCCCCCTGGAAGAGAATTGTAGCGAACGGCTGCTCTGACAATCAAACAAAACCGCGAAAACATTAACGATTTATTAAATAATGTATCTGGATACGTCAACTACTGTGATCATTTGTTCCTTGGGTAGATGCAGGGAAACCCAGTGTTCCTTCTCACTGGAACTCGAGAGCCAGTGCCGACCTAGGTGGCTTTGGGAGGTTTTTACTCTAGTTATCTCCCACCAGAGGGCCTGAAAGAGAATTCTAGTAGACAGCTGCTCTGATCAGTAGTTTCTCGTGGTTTCACCGAACAACAACACATGCAGCAACAAACAAGTCACGTACCGCGCGCGATCTTTCCTTTATTCTTCCCTGTCCTATCTCCTTCCACACAAGCACCAACATGCGCTACACTACCTCACAACCGGAAGACGAGACGCGAGCTTTTAATTTGTCCCTGCTCGAGCGGTGCCTTTATGAGGGATGTCCCTAGAGGGAGAAAACACTCTTCAAGCCAACGAGTAGGTAGGCGTCGTATCTCACCATCCAGCAGAGGCGGAACTCCCTGGCGAGCATTTATCTCTCGAGATAAACATTCACTACACTAACGGAGCCAAAGGCCAAAGCTATTGACGTGCCCAGAAACATCAAACCGACCAAGGGTGGGAGCGTGGGCGCAGTCCACGTAGGTGCGATCTAGCTCCTTCTTGTAATGAAATGCTAAGCGTGATGGACTCACATGTCACATCGGTGCAAGGTATGGAGAGACTGAATAGTTTCTCCCCGAGGGAAGTATACTCGGTGGGAACAATCTCAACCGAAGTACACTGCATTGCCATTGACTGGGAGATCCCAGTTTCGACTCCCAACCTTTACAGGATATTCGACACCAGCTGCTAGATAGCTAGGTTGAATTCAACCATTGTCTGGAGGACAATTCTAGCAGCCGACTGCTCTAATCAGTAGTCTACCGTGGTTTCGTCGATCAACACCAGGCGAATGCCCGAGCAGTACCCTAACAAACGGGCCACGGTCCGCGTGGGATCTTTCATTCCTCTTTATTATCCTAAACTCACCCCCACGTACAACACTTACACTGACATGCACTACACTACCACCCATGTCGGGGGACCGGTCTACCGGGGGACGGGAGCTTAGAATTAGTCTCGGCTGGGGCGGTGTCTCGCTGGTGGGAAATACCAGGTAAAGGAAAACCCTGTTAGCCGACAGTAGGTCGGCGCTGAATCTCTCCATCCAGCGGGAGATCACCGCCACCTCTCGAGGAAACCACATGCACTACACTTACGTGACTAATGACCCTAGCATTTGGCGCACCCAGAATCACTAATCAATCACTCAGTGTACGAAAAGGTTCAAAGGTTGTGAATATAAATTTGCATATTATCCATTCTATCTCATCTTTTAGTTCACACAATTACATTTAGTTGATTTTGAGTAACTTACTTTTCGCAACCAAAAGTATACAACGGAACGTTCTCGTTCTGATTCACATCGTAATTATTTCTAGAATATCGTGTATAAAAGCAATTCTCGATACATCTCTTCAATTGCGCTGCCAACATGCTCATTTTCACGTAGTTACAGTAACGTGAGACGCCTTAGGCTTCGTTGTGTGTAAATGACATGACCCAACTATTATGCATTAGGTGAGGATGAAACAGAGATCGTATAAGACCGATAACACGATTTAATATTGCGAAGCATTCCGAAATGGTTAGAACATTACAGGATAATACAGGGTATTAAAAGATACGTTGGGAAACGAGAAAAACGGTTGACTGTTGCATGAGATAGACAAACACGATAATGATGCCATATCGATTTGGTATTTGTCGGAGCGGAAAAAAGTAATGAATATGACAGATATTAATACCAAGGCCAAGGAGGAAATTGTCATACCCTGACAGAATTCTTCTACAGACTCCGACTTAGCTGAGAAGTTAGAGCAGGAATCCTCTACTGACAGGTCTCGAACTCCGTCGGATTTGGAGGCAAGCGGCAGAGGCGATGGAAAGTGCACACGCGAAAGAGCCACGTTTGGCCGGGGAATCGGCGCGTTGATTGATTTATTGATTGTTAGTGATTGATAATGAAAACTACCGATCAGAGCAACCGACCGCTAGAATTGTCCTCCAGACAGCGACTGAATTCGACGTAGCTGACAATGATAGATTGATTGAATAGGGTTTAGAGGGCGCTTCGACTGCTGTGGTCATTTGCGCCCATGCCAGAGTATTTGGAGAAAAGAATATTCAGTGTTGCATATGTAACTTACTCACTGTTTAAAAGCATGTACATTGGCTAAAAAGAAGGCTCGCATTCTACTTCAGGCATACATGTAGAAATGGCAGAAGGAAAATAGAAAAAGGGCGCGTAAAATTTATCTTAAAACGTAAAATTGGCTGTAAAGGGGCCAAACAAAAACTTAAAACATTGTTATCTTTCAAATAAAATTATATATTCTGCTTTCTCTCAAAAAACAAAAAAGTTTTGAGAGCGCAGAATCGTCATCCCCGAGCACCACTTGTAGCGAGTTGCCCAGGTCATGTCTTCGTCGACTGCCAACAAATTTCCTACAGTACAGCAGGACGTGTTCCACGGAAAGAACAGTCTTGCACGAGTCACAGATGGGGCGAGTTTCATTTCGAAGAATGAAGCCGTGAGAGAAATGGCAGTGTCCGATACGAAGACGGGTTAAAATCACTTCCTCGCGCCTACAGGACCGTGATGAGGAGCGCCAGGGATACACAGAATTCTTTATTGTACTTAGTTTGAAAGTGCTATTGTGCCACTCTGTTTGCCACGCTCTAAGCACGGATCGTTTCAAGAAAGCCTGAACATCGGACAATGGCACAGAAGGGATGTCGATACGAGTTTTACGAGTCGCTGATTTCGCCGCCTGGTCGGCCAGTTCGTTCCCTCTGATACTCACGTGGCCTGGGACCCAACTAAGTACCAGGTCATAGCGGCGGGACAGAAGACGATGAATCAGGCTTTGAACGGATAAGGTCAGGTAGTCTGACGAAGGACGGGAGGCGGCTTGAAGAGAGCTGAGAGAATCGGAACAGATAACTACTCGCCGCAACGTCGCTGATTCAATGTATTTTAGGGCCTCAAAGATTGCATACATTTCGGCAGTGAAAATACTGCATTTGGAGTGAAGCCGAAATGATTTGCTGGCCCTGATACAGTAAAAAGCACATGCCACCGCGTCGCTGCACGATGAACCATCCGTGTATAAGAATAAATGATCCGGATACGATTCTCTCATATCCAGAAACTGCTTCTGGTAAACCAGAGGACTAGTAGTTTGTTTGGGCAGATGGGAGAGTCTGAAGTCAATACTGGGAAGGAGGAGTTTCCAAGGGGGGATCCGGTCACTTGTGGGTTTCACAGGGGTGGGAAGTTCTACATTTAATTCCCGGAGAAGATTTCGTAATCTAATACCTGGGGGATGGGGTAACGATGTTCGAAGAATGTACGAGGACTCATACTTTGGGTGGATGATTATACGACGACAAGGGTGGTCAACCAGTCCCGACACTTTAGCCCCATAAGAGGCTAATAAAATATCTCGCCTTCGGCTCAGAGATGGTTCTCCAGCTTCGGCCAAGAGGCATTCGATGCGACTCGTGCGGTAGGCGCCTGTACTAATTCTTATACCGGCGTTGTGAATGGTATTTAATGGCCGGAGGGTTGATGGTGACGCTGACCCATATACAATACATCCATAATCCAAAACAGAGCGGATGAGGGTTCTATACAAACGCAAGAGACACACACGGTCTGCTCCCCAAGAGCTGCCTGTAAGGGTGCGGAGGAGGTTCAGAGGTGAGACACATCGGCTCTTCAGTTTACGTATATGATTTCGCCAAGTTAGGCTCTTATCGAAAGTAAGCCCAAGGAAAGTTGCAGAGTCCACAAAAGGTAGAAGATGGCTTCCAAGAAAAAGATCGGGGTGGTTATGAAGATGATAAATCCTGCAGAAGTGCATACAGCTAGTTTTTGATGCGGAGAATTTAAAACCTGTCGCATCACTCCATTGCTGCAATTTGTTGAGGACAAGTTGTAATTGTCTCTCTATCACTTGAATACTCTTGGAAGAGCAGAAAATGGCAAAGTCGTCAACGAAGAGCGATGCTTTCACCGGCTCTCGGATTATCGACGCTATACTATTGATAGCGATGGCAAACAGAGTGACCCTCAGAATTGAGCCCTGAGGGACTCCGTTTTCTAAATGGTGGCTGGCGGATAACCTGTCACCAAGGCGAACGCGGAAGTATCTTGAGGAAAGAAAGGCTACTAAAAAAAGGGGGAGCCGGCCCCTAAGACCCCAAGAATGGATGGTGCGAAGAATGCCGTACCTCCAGGTAGTATCATAAGCTTTCTCTATATCAAAGAAAATTGCTACCAGGTGTTGACGTAGCACGAAAGCAGTGGAGATCTGTGTGGTGAGGGTGACAAGGTGGTCCATGGTTGACCTGTTCTTCCTGAAACCACATTGGATGGGGGTAAGTAGGTTTCTCTGCTCCAGGTGCCAGACCAAACGCGTATTCACCATTCGCTCCAGAAGTTTGCATATACAGCTTGTGAGCGAGATTGGACGGTAGGTTGACGGCTTTGTCCTGTCCTTTCCATCTTTAGGAATAGGAATAATTATCGCTTCGCGCCAGGTTCTAGGGAAGGTATGTTCCATCCAAATCTTGTTGAAGATACGGAGGAGAAAGATACGTGCCTCTTCCGGCAGGTGTTTTAACATTTGGTTGTGTATTTGGTCTGGTCCTGGAGCAGAATCTTTCCCACGGGTGAGCGCACAGGAAAATTCATCCATGGAGAAAGGGGCGTTATAATCTTCCTCCAGGCAGGTAGAGAAGTCCAATCTGCATTTCTCCATTCTACTCTTCGTTTTCAAGAAGCTAGGGGAGTAGTGTAAGGAACTGGAGGAATTTTCATAATGACAGGCCAATTCCTCAACTACTTTTTCTGGAGAAGTAATAAGATTTCCATTAATAAGAAGTCCTGGGACAGATGATGGGGAAAATCTTCCTCCGATCTGTCGGATCTTTCGCCATACTACTTTAGGCGGGGTATGGCAAGAAAGAGAAGAAATAAAGGCTCTCCAGGAAGCGGTCTTACTTTCCCGTATTACTAATCTGGCTCTGGCCCGCTTTCTTTTGAAATCGATCAGGTTTGATGCGGTAGGGAACCTATTGAGCCTCGCGAGTGCTTGCTTTCGGTCACGCACCGCGGTGGCACAGTCAGCATTCCACCAAGGCACCGGGACGCGTCGTGGCCGACACGTAGACTTCGGGATTGCAATGGTGGCTGCGCGAAGAACGGCGTCGGTGAATTGAGCCACCAAGGTATCGATATTATTTGAGAAGTGGTCTGGCATTATAATTTTCTCGCTGAATGTATCCCAGTCGGCTCGATGGAATAGCCAGCGAGGAAGGTAGATGACGTCTAAATCAGGGACATTAAAGTGGACCAAAATGGGAAAATGGTCACTCCCATGTAGATCATCGAGTACGGTCCACTCTACCATGGTAGATAAGGATGGACTGCAGAGTGCCAGATCGATTGACGAGAAGGTGTTTGACGCCATGGACTAATGAGTGTGATTCCCGGAGTTCAGAAGAATTAAGTTTTGCTGATCAATAATATTTTCGAGGATAGAACCTCTCGGGCAGGTCCTCGTGCCACCCCAGAGGGGATTGTGGGCATTAAAATCCCCCGCAATAAAAAAAGGGGCGGGCAACTGAGAAAAAACATCTTCGAGTTCCTCTTGTGACACGACTTGGCCAGGGGGAATGTATATACTACACACCGTAAAAGAGAAGGATGGTAGGTGTACCCGTACGCACACTGTTTGGAGGTCGGTTCGAACGTTGTGTTCCTCCGAGAACAGGGAGTCGCGGATGAGTACCGCAACGCCGCCGTGAGCACGAAGTCCGTCGTCTTGATCAAACCGATAGATGTTAAATCCGCGAAGAGACAGGGGATGAAGAGGGAGAAGATGAGTTTCCTGAAGACAGACTATAAATGGTTTGTGGCGAGAAATTATTAATCTTAATTCTTCTGAGTGAGCACGAAGACCATTTAAGTTCCATGAGAGAGCCATTATGAGAAATTATTTCTTTGGTTGCTTTTTTTTCTTTCTCACCTTCTGAAAGGTTTTAGAGGAACTCTCGTGGGGTTCCTCATCACCAGCAGAGTCATCCTGACTGCTGCTGGATAAGGTCGTCTGTGTCGGGGGGATTTCCCGACTTTTGGCCACGGGTGACCGAGATCTACAAGAGCTGGAGGATCGTCCGATGTGATTCTCGGAAACAGAAAGAGGAGGACGGGATTTGGATGACGTATTTTTCCTGGGAGGCGGTGTCTGCTTAAGATCGATTTCAGTAGAAGTTTCAGTTGAGGTGGTCGATGTCTGGTGGAGTTTCTGGACAGGTTTTTTGTACTTTGTGGGAATTATAATTTTCCCACCTTGGATGCACGCCGAATCTTCGGGGAAGTCGACCGGCGACACCTGACAACTGAAATGTGAGACTACCGCTGGGGTACAGTGAGTTTGACAACTCGCTGTTACCCCCGGGGACTTAGGTTTCACAGCACTGGAAAAGGATCGTGATAGGTCCACTGGATTCCTTGTTTGGAACCTACGCTTTGCCTCAGGGAAGGAAACCTTTTCGGTTACTCTTATTTTTTGGATTTCCCTTTCCCGGAGAAACGTGGGGCACTTGTTGTCGTTGGCTGGGTGATCGCCTTCACAATTCACACAGTGCGGTGGTTTGTCGCAGGGTTGTTGGTCGTGAACTGACGATCCGCACTTCCCGCAAACCGCGTTTACTGACATACATCGCTGCTGAGTATGCCCAAACCTTTGGCACTTGAAGCAGCGCAAAGGGTTCGGCACATACTGCCGCACACGGAGGTTGTAGAAAGCGGTAACGATCCTTTCCGGGAGAGATGGTCGGTCAAAAGTAAGGATCAGGGTAGAAGTAGGGATCACTTTCCCCTGCTCCTTCCTTCCGATCCTGTACACCTGAGTCACGCCATAGGTCTTAAAAAAGTTTAGAAGATCTTCCTCCGTTTCTGAAGCAAAGTCCTCGTGATTTACCACGCCCTTGCACAGGTTCAAGGTGGGATGGACCGTGACTACTACCTGGAGGCCGGCAATCTGCTTTGTATTTTTAATTTTTCCTATTTGCTCGTCGGTACGTGCTTCAAAAAGAATCGTTCCGTTCCTCTGACGCACGACCGCTTGGAGCTTCCCGTAAGCCTCTTCTATGGCTCGCGCCAGACGGACAGCACTTACAGTTTTAAAAGTTTTACCTTCCTCAGCGCATGACATGAGGAGGAAACGAGGCATCTTGGGTCGATCTTCTTCTCTAGAAAAGAAACTATTTAAGTCAATGGTTCTTTCGGCACATCTCCTCTTCCTTGCGGAAGAGGGCGGGGGGAAAGGTGAAATATCCATATAGATGGAATAGGTTCATCCTCGTGGTCCCCACCCACCACGGAGCCCAACAAGGGGACACTCCATCGGAGTGCCAGGGTTGCCACGAGGATATAGTGGGGGAATAACACGGCGCTGCACCGCCGTGGATTCCCCCGCTCACCCTGGAGTTCAGTACAAGACCTAGTCCGAGCCGATTGATCGGGAGTGGGTTAGCTCCCGACCGCCTGTCTAGAAGAGTCCGGGGCCAAAGCGAGTGTGTTGGAACCTACAGGGAATGTTTCCCAAAATACGTAACCAACGTACCCCTTAGTGCAAGGCGAACAGTAGCACTAGGACTAGATAGGGAAACAAACAGGTCCCTCAACTGCCAGGACACACATTCCCTCCGACACGGGTCGCCATGCACGGCAAACACATGGGTGGGCGTTCAGCATACAGAGAAGGCCAGTGAGGAAGAAAAAGGAGTGAAAAGAACGTACATGACATGAAATGAGAAGCAAGAAGATGAAAAAATGGAGAAAGGAACACTTGAGAGCCTTCTCTGCATCCCCCCGTCAGGACGTGGACCAACCCACCTCGACGGGGTAGCTGACAAGCTAGTATCGAAAACCACCGACGAGACTCGCACCGAGGGCCTCCCGGTCAGAGGGACTGTAGTGACATCAGCCGATGCACAGAGCCACCTCTCCCGGTCAGGGTGTTGGTCTGGACGGTGATGTGAGATGCACCGCAGTGACATCAGTCGATGCACTGAGCCACCTCTCCTGGTCGGAGCGTCCGTCCCGCGCCCCACCAAGTGCCAAGGTCCATTTCCGGCCGGGGCCAGCGCTGCAACAGCGGCACGCTCCACTGCCCTGCGATATCGCTCCCCGCTCCCCCCTCCGCCGCCCGCAACGGGCTCGGCTCACCCGTGAGAGCGCGCGCTGCAGCGGTAATCGGAGCTATCTATCACCCGCCGCTAGTTCTCATCTCCTGCAAACTGAAATAATTTTGACGTTAAATGCATAACCATCCATTACTCCTTCGACAGCGCCACAAAAGCCCGCCGGCCCGTGACATTACGCATTCGCACTGCAATCGCACGGCCACCTCTCGCCCGACCCGCTTTGACCGGAGGAGTGGAGAACATCCCTGTGCAACTTCACGGAAATAATGTTTTTTTTGTTTTGTTTTTTAGTGGTTCATACAAAAAATACATTACCTAGTCCTCTGCACTCGTAAGCCACGAGCATTATATACCTCCAACTGCTCGTACGGCATATCAGAGATGCCACGAGAATAATGGCTACTAGCTCGTAGCATTGTGTAATGTGACACTTCCTCGAACTCGTAGGGCATGTCTCAGATGCAACACCAAAATCCCTAATTAACTCTTAGGACATGCCACACATGAAAACGTATTTTTCTAGTATGTAAAATAAAGTTTTCATTGTTGAATAGGTTCTGGCTATTTTTAAACAATGTGGACGCAATGATGTGAAACGAGCTGGAAAGGGGGAATACCGAGTATTGGCTTCGAGCTGTGCAGCCATTTTCCATTGTCATCCTAGACATGCCGTACAAGTTATAGGACCTCACAGTGCTCAGAAACCTCTGACCGCAGAGTGCATTCATGGGTGGCATGTCGCTCATGCCCTACGAGTGGAAAGGGTTAGTAATGTATAATTTACATATGGTACATAAATTACATTACATAATGATGTGAATAAGGCCGAAAGTTTTTTTATACATTTCATAACCTACATCATACACTATTCAAATTCTGTTATGCATCCCAGGTAGACTCTGCATTGCATCAAAGACGTGGAAAGAGACCACCTTGTACGGCAGAGAAAAAAATCCAAGAGGGGAAATGTGTCTTCAGAAGACGTGTGCGTGCTAAATTACCGAACTCTTTTTAAACTTCTATATTTCCAGGCAAGGACGTCACAAATTTCCTTTTTAAACTTTGGCATCCTTTGCATCTGAAATGATATAAGGCCAAAGAAAATCGTTCGCAACCTCTGAAAAAAATGATTTGTTGCGGATGATTGGGTTTTCGCGAAAAAATCTGATGTAATAAAATATATATAGTATGGCAAACTTGGTGATGTAGAGTACAAAATACAGGGGAGAAAGCGAATAATTAAAATGCTTGTAATGTGATATGCAAAGTTTGTGGTTTATAAAATGTCATGCGGGTGCGCAAATAAGAAGCAAAGTTATTGTATTTCGACTTTTCGTCTTATAATTCCAACTTCCTTACCTCACAATACTACACCTGAGGTATACTTCTAACGATGAAATAATAATATTTATTTCTTAATTATTAAGCTCTTTTAATGACAAATAGAACAATACTAAAGTTGCAGTTAATCTGGATTCTAATATTAAGATTACTTTATTATAAACGCACATAAATTGAGAAAGATCTAATTTACAATGAAGAGGATGAACAACCTCGTAAACTTAATTATGTTTATAAATCAGGAAGACAAAAAAAGTTGTTTCCAATGTAAATTAAGCGATTGAGATCTCCAAAACCATGTAGTGCAACAATTTATTTTTGACAAAACAAATTTTAGATATAATTTTATATATTGTATATTATTAATGATTCTAAAGTAAAACTTTTGACTGTTCCTACAAAGATCATTAATTATTTATGCTTTTTTCAAAAATAAACATTACGATGACACTTAGAACTCAATATCAAGATTATTGCAAAAACCCTGTATGTTAATGACGCCTATTCGCATCAATATTTCACCAAATAAAAAGAAAATATACTTTGTAATGATTTTTTATATCATTGAAACGAAGTAATTAAATGAATGAATACATAATTTAAAATGTATACATAGAATACGAAATTAGTAACAAAAGTGTAACCAAGTAAAGCGGCCTATCTTGGAAGTGGAAATATGCGAAAACAGCTGCATTGAAGAAGAGTAGAAAACAAAGAAAGGAGTTGGTGCTTGAGTAGTTGTTACCTTCGGACGTACACATCAGTAGTTCCGTAAGTGTGATGCATGTATTCTGTGAGGTGGCTGTCTTTCTCCCATACTGCAACACGAGATCCTTCACATCGGCTCGCGAGTTGTTTTTTTTTTTTTTGGTATGTCCCCTGGCCGGGAAGAACTCTAATCTCTTGGATAGGATTACGACGTAGTGAATTTTACTGTATGTACGTGAATGTAAGGAGAAACAGAGAAAACAAGCATGGGAAAGGAAATATCACACCCGGTTTGGGGCGCTTCTGTAAGGGCACTGCTTAGGCATTCACCTGGCATTTATGGGAGAAACCGTGGAAACCTACGTTCAAGCAGCCGGCCTCTTGATTGATTGATTGATTGGGTGCATTAACTGCCAAGTTATCAGTCCCGTAAGTAGAGGGCATGGTTTTCTCTCGGGAGGTGGCGGAGACCTTCCCCCGCTAGATGGTGATATCCGGCGCCGACCTACCGTCGGCTAGCGGGTTTTCCTCAAGCAGGTATCTTCTACCAGCGGGGCACCATCCCAACCGGACAAGCTCTAAGCTCCTAACCAATCTCCCGGCATGTGTGGTAGTGTAGTGCATGTTAGTGTAAGTATGTGTGCAAGGGATGAGGACAGGACTAGGAAGAAAAGGAAAGCTCGCACGTAGTTCGTGACACATTTGTTAGGGTACTGCTCCAGCATTCGCCTAATATTGATTAGAGAAACCACGGAAAACTACCGATCAGAGCAGCCGGCCGCAAGAATTCTCGACACAGCAATGGAACTCGACCTAGCCATGTAACTAGTGCGAGTGCTTGACACCGAGTGAAAATCCTGTTACCGTCGGGACTGGAACCCTAAGACCTTCGGGCCAGAGGCCCTACTACGAGTTGATGCCCTGAGCCACCTCTCCTGGTATCGGCCTCGAGAATCCTCCTCCAGACAGCGGTTGACTTCGACCCGGCCATCGCGCTAGGCTTGTGATAGAGGACGTGCAATGGATCGCCGTGCCCCACACGCACGCACGCCACTGCGCTCGCGCGCGCGCCTAGCGGTAATTAAGGGCAACCGCGCGATAGAGCGCAACGACGCGTGGCGGAGACAAATGAAGGGGCAACCGCGCCGACGCGCCATTTTTGTGCGACGTTTTTTTGTTCGCTACCATTTGCAGCCACCGAATGACAAGTGCGCACAAAATGCCAGCCGGTCTGCCCGAGGCAGTTTATCTACCTCTGGAATCGCGTACGTGACAGTGCGAGGAAGACATGCTGGCGGGCAAGTCTAGAGTCGAGGGTAAATGAAGGGGGAGAATGGATAAGATTAAGGTACAACAAAACTGTAGGATGCAGATAAATACTACATTAACACAAAGATATTGCTAAGCCAGAAATATTTCTATAAAGCAACGCCTTAATAATAAAAACCTTCCAATCAGATACTTTAAATATAAAATATAGATAACTTGTTTTTAAACTTTCGTGATACAATATGACATAAGTTATGTCACATAACTCAGTGGTATCTTCAAATTACTTGTGTTGATTTTCACAAATGAGACCAAATAAGGAATGTCTTTCGTTCCTACGATTATTATTATTATTATTATTATTATTATTATTATTATTACTATTATTATTATTATTATTACTATTATTATTTTATCCACGTGAATGGTCATATTATATTGGAGGCATCTCTCTTTGTCCAACTCAAAGAACAGTTATTTGTTTTTGCTTTGACGTTGTTAATATTACTTAATAACTTTTATGTGGGTGGAATTCAGTAACATTTTTAAAAATAAATATATTTGTGATTGTGGATTGAACACTTTCAAACACTAGTAACTAGGTGTGGCAAGGAGTATGTTGCACACTATTTACGGCAATCGGGAATACTCATTTTTCTAGGTAAGAAATGAGGAATGAAAGATGAAATGGGATTCATCTTTCATTCCTCGTTTTATCTTTCATTCCTCGTAAATTAACACATCTTTCACTTAAGGCTCTTATTATGCGGAATTTGCAATTGATCACACTCAGTCTCAGTTACTTCGGATAGGATTTCGAAAGTAAACATGACAGAATTTGCAAAATTAGTGGATGTGCCTGAAGCAATATATCCTAGAAAATTTATAATATTTTACTTATTTTTACGAACTTTTGAAGTTATTAAACTTTTTACAAAGTCTGTTTCTTGAAGAAATGAAAAATGTGCTGAACATTTTTTACTTCAAGTTAGTAAAATAAAACTTCAAAGAAATGTGGGAGGTAAATGTTAAAAGGGGATGGAATGATGAAAATGAGACGGGAAAATAGAAGAGATAGCAAGAAAATATTACGTAAGAGAACAAAACAAAAAACTTATTTGATGTTTGAAATAATAAAAAAATAAATATAACAATTCATATGATTAGATTACGAGAACCTTTCCTTAAATAAATGACAAAAAGTTAAAAAATCTGAAAAAATGAAAATAATTTATCTTCAAGTACGTTTATTAACATTTGAAAACCTGTATATGCATAAGCTCCCAAGGTAACTAGACGAGGAATGTCACGTAGAGGGCGTGCAGCGAAGGGGAAAGATGGCAGATGGAAGCAGAGAACGCGGAGATAAAAAGAGGCGTCGCCGGCGCACGCAGCCCGAGATCATCTGTCCCCGCGGGGGCGGGGGCGGCGGCCGCACATAAAGAACGCGAAAAGTTCATAAAGCGACGCGTATCGGGCGGCGCGCGGGTTCGTGCGAATGAGCCGTAGAGCACCGCGCCACGCCTTCCCGGCCCGACACGCCATGCCCGTCCCCGCCCCGCCACACCACGCTCCGCCACGCCACGCTCCGCCACGCCTTCCCCCGCCCGCTCATCCCCACTCTGCCCGCCCCACCACACCATGCCCCGCTTCGTGCGGTCCCGCCCCGCAACGCCCCTCCCAGTCCCCCCCTCCCCGCTACGCTCCGATCCTTCCCTCCCTGCCCCGCTCCGCTTCGCCCCGCCCTGGCCCGCCCCGTCTCACAATTGTCTGAATTGTGCACCACGCTAAGTTCTTCACCAGCGCCTCTGAGTAAGTGTAGCTCAATCATGTAAACATACCAAAGTCTCTCACTCACTAATGATTCGTTAATATTCTAATCTCCTATTTATATTCTCTTTTGGTTTTGGCTAGTTTTTAGATGCAAGTGCAATGAAATATATTCCTGTTTTCCCCTCCAATTTGAAGATTTTAATGCCTTTTTATGTGCCTATTTAAGAAACTTTTAGTGCCTTTTTAGGCGCCTAAAACGAAGTTCTTAGTGCCTTAACATCCTGAATTAAAATAAAAGAAACGTGTTTTCTGGTATTAAATACCGTGTATTAATGCCAAAGATCTTTCCGATAGAATAGATATCATCATCAGAGCTATCTGAAAATTATATAAAAACTCAAAATAGAGATTATATAAATTATTTACAAAAATTTTATGTACAAATTATTAATGGCACTTGCGTAAGCAGCGTAACTGAATCGTTACCTTGCAGCTTCTGGGCGGATCACAGAACTTCGTTTTCCGTCCAGACGCTGCAAGGTCTTGGGACATTTGTTAGAGTACTGCAGCGGCATTCGTCTGGTATTGATCCTAGAAACATCGGAAAACTACCGAACAGAGAAGTTGGACGATTAGAACTAGCTAAGTAGCTAGAGTCGAAACTCGAACCCTAGACCCTCCCAGTCAGAGGCACTGCGATGACATCAATTGATGTTCTAAGCCACCAGATGGCAGTGACATGCAGAGGAAGCACCCTGTATAAGACTTTTCGGGTGACGCAAGTAACATTCAGGAAGCTTCCGCAACTCGCTTTCTGATTTCGAAGTCATCGCGTGCTGAAAAACAGGCCTCGTGTGTTTTCAGAGTAACATAAATCTTATTTTCCGTAAAAAACTATCATTACTGGTCGTAAAAGTGTTGGGCCTCGGCGAGTTGCAAAACAAGTGCAGTCGCGGTGTTATGGCAGGGCGTCCTATGTTTAGAATCACATTAAATATAAATTGTAACAATTTTTGTTACAATTTAGGCGAGAAAATTACGGGATTACGTCCCGATTCGTCATTTGGATAATTATAAAAATTAATGGATTTCATTTTGTCACAGACATTTCGGTCATAGTATGACGCTGATTAAATGTTAAATTACGACAATTTAAAATTTTCTCACATGTTTGCCTTTTGAAAATACTGACAATTTTTATTGCAACTGAAAAGAAATTTCGGAAATTAACATATTTTCTTCTTGTGATTATCTATGCACTCTTCGGAAAATTCCAAAAATCTCTTAAAATGTTTCCTTAAGAAATATACTTCTGTTTTGAAAATATCAAAACAGCAATTTTTAGTGTTTGAAGTTCATTATGTTTCTTACAACCGAGTCATTTTATACACTACCGATTAGTTGTGTAAGACTAAAGTATTAGAGATTTGATCTTCGCCAGGTACTTATTTACTTGATTCGTATTGACTGAGTGTCATCAAAAGAGTGTTAGGCTCAAAATGAGATCAGTTAGTTCTCTTAGAATCGTATTTGACGGTTTGTAGTTAATTATTACTCTGTAAAAATCATTTTAATAAATATTTTCTTGTATCAGCGCACTTTTCTTTCTTGTTGTAAAATTTTTTATAAAAAAATTTAGAATACTGACTCATTAAACATGAATTAATTGTATATGCCGCATAATGTGGCTAATTACATTTTCTGGAATCGTAATTGATGAATCGTATTTCAACAAAAGTTTGTATTCATGTTCTGTCCGATATATTTATATATTAAAATTTAATTGAAGTGTTCTTGGAAATTAATTTAAATTTGGTTTTTAATTAAAGCTTATAACTGATGCACATCTCGGCACATATTTTTTGTCCCATCAACTGGGATTTTCATTAATTTTCCTCTTTGGTGATGGAATTATACTGTCGATATTACCTCTAGAATCAAAATAGATCTTTTAAAAACTAAGCGACTTAAAATCATGACAAGTGTCAATTTTAAATATGTGCGACTGCTAATTTATTAACGTCGGTTGTTCTTTATATCCCATAATTGTAGCTGCAAACAACATAAGTATGTGAATAGACATGTGAATGTATATTAGATTTTAGGTGTTATAACAAATCATAAGAGCTAAAAACATATAATTGTGCAATGTTGAGATGAAAATAATGTTCTGACGAAATGAGATACAAATCATTCATTTAGATATCTCAAAATATGATTTAAATATTCAGTAGTGTTTTGTGTACTTGTGTATCATTGTAAAGGTCCCAGTGCAAACGATCATATCACTGATATGATGTAGGGGATTGTTAGGCTAACTGAACCGGTTAGGTTAAGTTATCCACGCTTTTAAATGTTGGTGGGAATTGTTTCCTGCCTTCTCCATTGGATGGCATTCGTAGGATGAAAGGACTGATAAGCGAAGACACGTTCATAAGTTGCAGGACTTGATTTGTTCAGTGCAGTAAGGAATTTGTACACTGAAATGTCATAGTTTTTTTTTCTACCAGTCATTTGCTTTGAATTTTTACTGCGATTGAATGACAACTACATGAAGAATATTCAAACCAAATTAATTTTTAGTATTTCTGCTCTATAATAGTGTGTTTTGTTTTTAATAATACGTCGCGGCTTGTGTGTTTTCGGGCATATAAAGAAAATATGTGCTGTGGGGTTAACTGGACCGCCAGGAACTTAGAATAAATGGACTGGTCCTGTTACCCCTTTTTTTCGGAGGTAGAATTTGTAGATGTGCAATTATTAAATCTGGAATATTACATAATTTATTCCCCTTTAACCATTTTATTAATTTAATTCATTACCACTGTTATTTCCGAACTTCAATTTTAGATGCTACGTTTTGGGAAACGGGGCATGGTCCATGGCACTTTTTCTGATTTTTATGTGAAAAAGGTCATGACCATGAGTAAAAGAATGATTTTTTTTTCATTAAAAGAGTCTACTAAACGTCAATTTTATTTTCACATTTTATTTAAATTTTCGGTCCACTTAACCTTACTGGATAGGTTAACTGGTCACATTGCAAATGTTTAAAACAATCCGTATTTGTCAATAACTGTACGCACAATGGTGGTGTTTGTTCCCACAATATAAGGAGAAAGCCTCTCTCAAAAATAATGCGAAATTTCATCTGAATAGGCCAAGTAAATAATATTTTAGAAGTAGTTAAAAAAGGGGACCAGTTAACCGAACTCTCTCCTATTTATCTTGTTGATTAACGCAGCACACGCAAAAAAATACGAATTGTATGAAATCTATATACTGACTGCCAACGTGAAGCGTATTCAATTAACTACGAACTTACAATACAGAATCCTTAAAGTGCTAAATAGTTAAGAAACATCTCTAATTACATTCATTTATCATTTTCTCAAAACTAAATATGGTATTATCCATTTTAACACTAAAAAATCATGACTGAACCTATTGTAAAACAGGATATGTTGAACAAAAAACGCATTTATCAAACGGAGCTGAATATTTTTAACCAAAAATTCTTTGAGAGGAATAAATAGCCGAGGCAAATGCCTTCCGGACTGGCTGCAGTCGTTGCGTCTGTCCGAAAAGCAGAGTGTCGTACCCTGAGGTGCGCCACCGACGCCGCCCTTTGGGAGCCCAGAAGAGGCAATTAATGTGGCGGAGTTCACAGAAGCCGCGCCGCCGGCGTCACAACGCCGCCCGCCGCCCACACCGCCAGCGCGCCGCGGTTAACTGCAACACTTCGCGTCTTCCGTGACAGTCCTCCACTTTGAACTAATGCCGGTAAAGCCGGCGACACCGCTTCTCACTCCCGGCCAATTCTCCCCTTCAAAGGCCGGGCGCCTCCTAATGGATCATAGCGACGCGCCATCGGCCGGCGGGGCGGGGGGGGGAAGGGCGGCGGCCGAGGCGATGGAGGCGGGGATGGGGGGATGGCGGGGAGGAGCGGGGGAGACGAGAGAGACGGCGGCGGCAGAGGCGGCGTGGAGTGTTGGCGGGGAGGGGCGGGGTGGTGGTGGGGAGGGACGGGGTGGTGGCGGGGAGGGGCAGGGCGGGGTGATGTTAGGGCGGTGGTGGGAGGGCGGGGCGGTGGCGGGGAGGCGAGGCGGGGAGGGGCGCGGCGTGGTGGGGCGAAGAGGGGCGGGGTGGTGGCGGGGAGGGGAGAGGAGGGTGGTGGCGGGGAGGGGAGGGTGGTGGCGGGGAGGGGAGGGTGGTGACAGGGAGGGGCAGGGCGGTGTGGTGCGAGGTGTGACGGGGCGGGATAGTGTCAGGGACGGCGGTCGTGGTGGTGGTGGAGACAGGGGGTTGTAACGTCAGGAGGCGGGGGTCAGCGTTGGTGGCGAGGGATGGTGGCGGCGGCGGCTGGGAGGGCAATGGCGAGCGATGGGTGGAGGGGCAGGGGCAGATTGGACGGGAGGGGCGGAGGTGGAGACGTCGGCGGGGGCGGTACGAAGCGCCCGGGCAGCGGGCGGGGCGGCGAGGGCAGTGGGGTCGTCTGGAGTGACGGGAAGGTGGGAGCGGCACGGGGCCGCAAGAGGTCGTGAGTGTGACGATGGTGTCAAGGACGGATACGGACAGGACGGAAGCTGGAAGGAGGAGGCAGCAGTTGAGGACGTCTTGCCACAGTACCTGTTGCAGAAAGATAAAAGAGATTATGGGTTCAATCAAAGATAATGGAAGACCCGAACAGTAGCGTCAAGGAACGTGGGTGGAGGCCCGCACGCAACATGTTTACCCATCCCCTTTATATAAGTATCTCGCAAAACCCAACACCTTCAATAACAAAAAAACCTTCAGTAAATTCATATTCATCAATCTTTGGTTATTGCAAAAGAAATCATTATTACTAACAGATTACAGTTTTATTAACTAAACAGTACTTACCTTGAAAACTAGTGGAGGTGAATGACATGCCTTGCAACTAGACTCGAAAGACAGTTTGTGTGTCGTGTTTATTTTTAAAAATGGTTCAGTGTTTTAACCAATTGTGGAAAAATTCTGCTCTTATTATTTAATTTTATGAAATTGAGACTTATAAAACTTGAATTGCTTGCTTTTATTTATTTATTCAGAAATGGGGTCATGTAAGCTCCCGTAGCAGAAGAAAGTGTTCTTCTGCAAGATGCCGTTTTCAATCTTTTATTGTATCAACTATCGAAAAATATCAGAGAAAGCCTAAAGTGATTAATATTTCTGACGAACTCAAAACCTTCAGTCTAAAAATAGGTCCTCTGTTACCTGGGTCCGTCCGCATTGCGGGTCCGAACATTACGCAACTGATCTTGTCTTACTACTAGTAAAAGTGGGTAATGTCAGTGATGGACAGTACTTGTAGAAGTGGTATCTATGACTGAGGTGATGCATAGGATGTTGATTTCTTGGGGTGGTATGGCTACAAAAGAGGGCAGTGGATGAGAGATAGTGTTGCCGGTGATCTTTGGATTATTGGTTGAGACTGTGGTCGTGGTGGTGCAAGGGACTGAGATAGTCGATGACGGATTCGATGAGTTGTCGCAAGTGGTTGAGATGGTCACTGAAATGGTGTCTCAGGTGTTTATTAAGGGGTGTGAAAAGAAGATTGAGTAGTACTAATGCTATCAGTGAGAGATTGTTTGTGACTGCGGTCGATGTTGTAAGTGCGATGATATGTGCACTTTTGCCAGAAGCAATAACAGTAGTAACATTGAAGCTGTAGCCGTGCAAGTTGTAATGACCGCCTTCTGCGGTGACGTTGGCGACGGCGCGGCGGTGCGGTAGAAGCAGGGCCGCTTTTATAGCTCTGGGGCCCCCCTGTTCTTACTTTCATCGATCTCCCCTCCCTCCGATTTAAAAACAAGTTTTGATAAAAAAAACCCTAAACTTCTCATCTCTGAATGACATTCTCGCATCAACAAGCAACATTCCATATTATAAATATTATCCAATGACGCGCGCCACATCATTCCGTTATGTCAATTTTTTGCGCATAGTTTAATCATATATAACTTTTTATAATCATATGTATTTTAGTTTTTGAAATATTTTGTATTAAATACTTTTTTAAGCACTATCATTGGCCCTTGGACATTGGGGGGCCTTGGGCCCAGGCCCGTGTTACCGCAGGGGCCTGGGCAGAAGGGACAACGGGTACGTGTCGGTGGGAGTTATTGGGGAGAGGAGAAGTACAGTAAGGAACTGGGCGAGCTCAGAGCGAGAAACGAAGGCACTTCTAATAACAGTAATGGCACCGACTGTTGTCAAAGGAGAACGGAACTGGTGCACAAGGCGACGAAGGCCGAAACGGGGCTATTACGGTGGCGAACAGGCAGAGATAGAAACTACGTCGGTATTGGGGGCCACGCGGTCAAGATAATACAACTGATACTTCTCCGTCATCGAAAATCGAAGCGGGCGCGCTGGGCGGGGAGAGAAGAGCAGCGGTTCGGATCCGAAGGGACGGCAGAGCGCTGCGACGACAGTTCACTGCGGTGGCCGCCACGAGGTCGCGCTGGGGGATGCAATTAAGGCGCGCGGAACGGAATGACGTGAAAATGGCTGCAGGCACCGGCGGTCACAAGGCTACACTAAAGATCCGGCGATATGTGGTCGGCGGTGAAATGTCTAGGCACTCGAACGCGAGAGGCGTTTGTGGCCACCGTGATGGTCGGAGCATGCAAGGTGTCTTCATCGCAACAATCACAATCGACGGTGCGTTTGTGTGTGCAAGAGAGAGATAGAGAGAGGGGGGAATGGCTTTTGAACAGGCGTAATTCCCGGTGACTATCACGTTATTATAGAAACCGTGAATCTTTAAGGTTAAATATCGGGAATGAAACAACTTACAGAAAAGATTCTTCTGGAACGGCTTGAAAATCTTTTTACTTGGCTACTACTGTAATAGATGTTGAAATGAATTTGTTGTTCAATTTCAAGGAACACAGCAATACTTTTTCTCAAAACGTTCTTAAGTGTCTCATTTCATTAATATGATACAAATTTATTTCATTTCTACATTGTGATCAAATTATATTTTTTCTGCTTGTTGTAAATGAACCTATAAAGACATATATATATAAATTTCCGTTTTATCATTTGTATTTTACGAGATTTTGAGGTAATTTTGCTTTTTTTCAAATGGAACTATACCTAATTTTTAGTCTATCATGACGAGCATGATAAGACGAATCTAATGATATAAATATTGTTGTATGTTAGATGGACATTTTTTGAGTAATTTTCATTTTTTCCGACTAGTATTTAACGAATATTTTGAATGTAAAAGTCTACCAGGTGAGGTCACGCAGTGCTCTCCCTGCTATCGCGCGCTCGGAGCGTTACAATAATGAGTTTTTGCCATCTCCAACGTTAAGCACTATCGATCGTCTGCACATGCGTAGATGCATTAAAATGAGGCGAAACTTGAACTGCGCATGAACAGAAGAGCGATAGTGCTTAACGTTCGAGGTGGCAAAAACTCCCTATTATCCGTTAAACACGTCGCAAAAAATTATATCAATCTATATAAAATCATGAAAGAGACATGATGGTCAAGATTATATCTCTGTTTATACATTTTCCCAATATTCTAATTTAGAAACGAAAATATCTGTTTCAGCATTTTATTGAGCAGCAAACAAGTTTCGGTGCAGATTTTTGCATTTTTTGTTTCCCCGCTCACGCGTGCTCCAACGTCTCTCCGGTCTCAATACAAGAGATAATAGCCGTAGGACGCGTCGCCCATTGCAGGCGCACGACAGAGGGACAAACAGCGCGCAAAGGCAGCAGCGAAGTGCTCTGAAGCGCCATCGGAGTGCGACACCTGAGCGCGTCCTGCAGGGGTCGAGCGCGATGTGGGAGGCGGGCCAGCATGGAACGACGGACGGGGCGGGGGGCACGGGCGAGAAGGAGCGCAAGAGGGGGGGAAACAGGGGCGGGGGGCGCAGGCGGTTGAGGTGGAGTGGGCAGGCGGGTGGGGGTGAATGGGCGGGTAGGGCGGGCGAACTGGCGCGTGAACGGGATGTGAACGAGCATGTGGACGAGCGTGTGTATGGCGGAAGTGTGGAGCGATGTGTGGACGGGCGGGCGGGCGAGTGGTCGGGCGAGTGAGCGGACGGGCGGGCGGGCGAGTGGATGGATGAGTGGGCGAGTGGATGGGTGGATGGGCGGGTGGGCGAGTGGTTGGATGGGCGGGCGAGCGAGTGGGTGGGTGGGTGGGTGGGTGGGTGAACGGGCGGGCGGGCGGGGCGGGCGGGCGGGCGGGCGGGCGGGCGGGCGAGGGGGTGGGTGGACGGGTGGGCGGGCAGGCGAATGGACGGGAGGGCGGGCGAGTGGACGGGCGGGCGAGCGAGTGGACGGGCGGGTGGGCAAGTGGACGGGCGGACGGGCGGGAGGACCGGCGGGCGAGTGGGTGGGCGGCGGGTGAGTGAACGAACGGGCTGGCTAATGGACGGACAGACGGAAGGGTGAGCGAGGGGCTTTGGGCGAGGGGCGGGCGGGCGGGCGGGCGGGCGGGCGGGCGGGCGGGCGGGCGGGCGGGCGGGCGGGCGGGCGGGCGGGCGGGCGGGAGAGGGGGCGGGCGGGTGGTCGAGCGAGTGAGCGGTGAGTCCGAGCTTATCGCGCGGCGGTATCTCGAGATGAGCGGCGGAGGCGGCTGCGATAATGGAGAGGTCGTCGTAATTGCGCGAGCTGTTAATCTGCCGTGGCGGCGGCGGCGTCGCGTTGGCGGCGGCGTCGCGTTGGCGTCGGCGTCGCCGGCGGCGGCGGTGGGTTGGTGGAGCGACACCAGCGCCCGACGCGGTCAGCTCGCAAATCAACGCGCAGGTGCTTCTGCGGCGCCCCCGGTGCCCCGCCTCCGCCCCCGCCCCGCCCCGCCGCCGCTGCGCCGCTGCAGCCAACGCTCGCCCCACGGCAAACCCCCTGCAGTGATGGGTCGCCCGAGTTGCAATAACATTAGAGCTTTACTGTCCTCTTTAAACGTGTTCAATTATGCGAATAATTGGTGAGAAAAGTGTACCTTGAAATAATATATAACGATAGGGTGTCGTCAAAAATATAACCATACTACCGCTAGCTAATGATCGTTTCTAATCTTTTATTTCATCTTTATAAACATTCCACATATCACATTATACGTTAAATAATTATAATTATTAGTTGCAATAGCTATTAATACACCTAGTGTATGAGGTAAAGAGTGGGTTGAGTAAGAATAGATAGAGGAAGGACTACTAAAACCAAGTGATGAGGAAGAAAAAATATGAAGGGATCACGTGATCAAGGGGTGTATATCTGACCTCAGGCTAAATACACAAAATTATGTTAAAGCACTTTTTTTGTTTGAAGAGATCACTTGTTTCAGAGTTATTCCATGTAAAATCGGGCAAAATTTCCCGACCATCTTCCGATTCGACTGAAACTTTGTAAATCGTTTTAGAATGACGAAACAGCACTGAATAATGTATTTTTGGCATTAAATTTTACTTCCTTTTGAAATTTTTGAAATGTGATATTTTGCATTTTTGCAAATGTGAATTTCAAAGGGATTTTCTAAAAACTAGTAAAATATCTTCAAATTTGATTTTACTTTGCACCTTGCTTTATATTTCTAATGAGTACATCCCACGCTAAAAGTTTGATATGACAAACCTAATTTTAACGGCATTAATAAGGCCGAATTAACGCCAAAATAAATAATTACGATTTTTTTTCAAAATGTATTTTCTAAAATATTCAATCTTGGATTTTCTTCTTTTGGTCGCCAAATTGAAGCGGAGACTTTTAAGTTTACAGTAGTTGAAGAATCTCGATGGTAAATTGGAATTTACTAAAGTTATTAGCAGTTAAAATTCAATTTCATTTTTGCCTGTTATGGACTTAGGAGATCTACACATATACAAACGCTTATCTTTTGTAAATCTTGCTTTCGTTATTTACTGATTATTTCTCATACATTTTAAATGTATGTGAAGCATATTTTTGAAGGCAGAAACTTCTATTTATACCGGGTGACCCACCAATTGCAAGCCACCGTCATATCTTTTTAACGGTTCACAACATCTAAAAGCAGTTTTCGCTCATCAATGCGGAATAATGGAACAAGTAATAAGCTTTAGAGATATAGTTTGTAAAATTTTTTGTTTTGTGCGGTTGTAGTACCTGACTTTTCAGAGAACTACGCAGTGTACAGAAAGTACATTGGAACAATGCTCAATCTATACATGCTCTTTTCGGCCAAGCAAAGAAGCTATTTTTTCAATCAATTTTGTCATAACATTTATTGTTAGAGTATTGCTCCGGCATTCTCCTCGTGTTGATCCGAGAAACTACGGAAAACCAACGATCAGAGCAGCCGGCCGCTAGAATTCTGTAAACAGAGACTGAATTTCATCTAGCTGACAATTACCTAGTGATTAATTCTCATACATTTTAAATGTATCGGAGTCATATTTTCGAAGACAAACTTATATGTGTATATATCGTCATTAATTATATCAACCCGAAATTAAAAACACATTTAAACGTAATAATGTGTACTTTGGCAACACGTCTGACGTTACATTGCTTTATAAGTCCTTTTTCAAAAAATCTGTAACAGTTGCTCTGATTGCTTCAATTTGGCGACCAAAAGAAGAAAATCCGAGATGGAGTATTTTAGAAAATACATTTTGAAAAAAAATTCGTAATTATTTACTTTGGCGTTAATTCGGCCTTATTAATGCCGTTAAAATTAAGTTTCTCATATCAAACCTTTTGCATGGGATGTACTCATTAGAAATATAAAGCAAGCTGCAGAGTAAAATCAAATTTGAAGATATTTTACTAGTTTTTAGAAAATACCCTCTGAAATTCATGAAAAATATCACATTTCAAAATTTTCAAAAGGAAGTAAAATTTAATGCCAAAAATACAATATTCAGTGTTGTTTCGTCATTCTAAAACGATTTAAAAAGTTTCAGTCGAATCGGAAGATGGTCGGGAAATTTTGGTCGATTTGACATGGAATGACCCTTAATTGTTTTCTTTTCTTTTACTATATAGAAATAGTTTGCATAATTTCGATGATTCTGTTTGTACATTTAAACCCATTATTATGAGAAACAACTACTATAGTATATATACATGTGTCAACATATTTTGTAATTTTATGATAATACGCTTCTTTTCTTCTAACAGTTACATTCACGGTTACGGAAGAAAATATTTCAATGATATAAAATATGCACTAAGGCAGTAACTTTATTGTAAGTCAACATTAAATCGAAATGAACATACAAACTAAAATTGTCTTCAACACATTGGACACAACAAGAATGGAACGAGAAATGCGACAAAATTACTTTGAGCAATCCGTTGTGAGAAGATGCATCTTCATCTTTCATAATACGTTTGTTGCACATTTTCCATCTCAGTGTTTTTACCTGCAGCATCGGGGGAAAAAACGGTGAGTGTTTGTGTTTGCACCGCAGGAGCCAATTAGTCAGCGGCTGGCTGCGACCCGCACCGTTTCGCTGACACCAGCACCCCCCCCCGCCCATGCGTCCTCGAGTGCGGCGACCCTGCCTCCCGCCCCCCCCCCCACCTGCCCCGCGTGACGGATGGGGCGCGGCGCGGCGCCGCCGGATTAATAGAGGCACGCCCCCACCGGGGTGCGAACTGTGAACCCCCGCCCGCCCACCCGCTCGCCTACACCTGCCGTGGCCAACCAACTGCTGCACCCGCCGGCAGCGTTCCGCAACCACTGACACCCTACGGCTTCCGATGAAGCCTCACGACAGCACAAGCCGACACACCATGGCAAATGCAAGAATTAGAGACGGAGTGCCAGTGGCTGCCCGCCAGTACCTGCCGTGGCCAACCAACTGCTGCACTGACCATCACGGCACATGCACAGCGTCATTCCACAACCACCGACTCCCCATGACATCCCCGACTGCTCACAAACTCTCACAGCACACACACTCGCGACACCTTCTGACAGGGGGGCTTATATTAAAGAATTAGGGGCAGAGTGTCCGCTGTTCACTGCCTCCACCTGACCTGACCATCCAATTTCTACACTTATCGGCCCCTCCGACAACCGCCGATATCCGACGGTTGCCACAAGGATCTCATTACAGCCCACGACATTCGCAAACACTGGCGACAATCTACGTTGTCCAACAGCACTCGCGAAGTGCTAGAGTAAGCGCAAGACTGCCCATGGTTGCCTTCAGGACACGTTATAACCAATCATCTGCAGTACCACCGGCATCTTTGACAACTACCGACTCCCCACGACACCCTTGACACCTCACATAACCCCGCGGTAGCCTGCAACACACACCGACACCTGTGGCGGATCCAGGGGGGGCATGGGGACTATGGCTCCCCCCAAAAAAGGCCTAGAGTTTTCGTTTTTACCTTCTTTTATTTGGCAAAATGATTTAAACATTTATTTATATAATAATTATGTAATTATTCAAAAAGTTAATTTGTATAGTGTCATTTATACACTACAAAAATAATATACAAAATAATAACAAATGTTTCGTATTTAACAAAATTCTATGATGGTCTCCTTCAAAACGATTCACTGGTTCCACACCTGACCGACACCCTATTGCAGGGTTAATAAGTTTTTATTGATTGTCTTTCTTCATTGCATAAAGAAAGGTTCCATTCATTATAGACAATCAGGTGATAATAAAATATATTTCATACAAGGTTGATGTTTGTAAAACTCCAACTTTGTTTCATGTACAAACTTCAACCTTGTATGAAACATATTTTATTATCACCTGATTGTCTATAATGAATGGAACCTTTCTTTATGCTATTGCAGGCTTGCTCAAATGCAAGAAATAGGAACAGAATATTCGCCATGCCCCACCTGCACCCGCCATGACCAAGATCCCACGAAGCGGTCTCTTCGACAACCCCTGGTGCTCTACGGCTCCAGGTGACACCTCACGATTTTCTACGACATCCGGCAGCTCTCGCCAACAACCTTCGACGCCCACCGCTCCGTTACACGACCGCTCAAAGGGTACAGTATGCGCCACACTGCCCACGGGTGCCCGCCTGCACCCGCCGAAACCAATCACCTGCCGCACCAAAGCCGAGACGACACACCATGGCAAATTCAAGAATTAGGGATAGAATGTCTGTTGCTGCACCTGCCGTGGCCAACCAACTGCTGCACTCACCATCACGGCACATACACGGCGTCATTCGACAATCATCGGCTCCCCAAGATATCCGCGGCACCTCGACAAACCTCATAGCTGCCAACAGCACTCGCCGACACCCTGTGACAGGGCTACTCAAATGCAAGAATTAGGACAAGAAAACCCGCGGTGATGCCACCTACCAACTGCAGAGCCCCTAGATACAGAGGGTAGCGCATTCCATTCTTCCACCGATCCCATTTTATATCCAGTTGCCAGGAGAATTAGAACTGTGGGATATTCCGTGAGTTCAGAATCATTAATCTATCTCAAATAAATATGAATAATCTTAAACATCTCCACAACGCCACCAATTGTTATAATTTTCCTTTAGCTTCTGAATGCTGCCCGGTGGGGCTGTAGGATGAGTGGATATTAAATAGCGGCGGTTGCGCTACTCTCTGTATCTAGGGACTCTAACCAACTCCTGCACCCAGCAGTATCACCCGACACCCTACAACATAAGCCGAAATCCCACGATATCACGACACAAAAGTGAATATATTTTCTGAGGTAAGTAAAGAAAACCATAAAAATATCCACTGAGGAGACGAATTTAGAAGACATTTTTATTCATCTCCAAACATTATTCGAATTATTTAAACAAGTTCTGACACCATAGCCGGTAGTTCTCTGTTCATATAAATACTAAATATGAAACAATTACTGGTGTCCGTATTCATTGAAAGTTTAATGCACGTTTTTAAATCACATTTGATTTTTTTTTCACTAAAAGCAATGAGATATCACACAGACGTGAATTAAGAATTCTCAAGTTCAAAATTAGCATAAACATGAAAAGAAATATCTCAGTTTCATTTTGTAAAATAAAAACGCTTAAGTTTAAAAAAAATTATTTCTTTTATTTTTTAAAATTAAAGTCATTAACGGCTGCTAGTTAACACATTTAACTTTTTTCTTTAGAAATAACGTGCAAGAACTAAAAAAATATTTCATGCATCTAAGCGTGAGCTTACTAATTTTGTGATAATATCATAATAATATGGTATCATTACGGTAATATCACCCTAAATCACATTTGAAATTCAAAGTTATAATGTGTTGAATGTAAACAAATAATTATGAAGCAATTTAATATCAGGCAAATAAAAAATCCCTCAATGAGTTCTCGGCGATCATTAATTGCTAAACATTTGCTTGTGTTATCAGATAACACGATTACGTTCATTTTCTGCCAATTACGGAAACAAAATTGAAGACAAAAGCACCAATCACAGCTTCAAAATAAACAATTATTTCACTCACTGACATATCGTTTGATGCTCCCACGTATCCTTTGTCAGGCTACGAGCGATGGGACACCAAAGGACGTAAAACAGAACATTAATCATATTATAATGAAACAACGCAAAAATCATTCGTCATGTTCACAATTTAAAAAAAACAACAAAAGTTTTCGTGTTTCTAATTTGAAGGTTATGAGATGACAGGATGTGACCTCCAATTGTAAGCTGGAGTATTTCCCATCAATCGCAAGGATTGAAACATTGGCGTTTTCATTCATTCTGTGCGACAAGGTATTGTCTTTATTGTTTAGACGAACAGGTACATACATTTTTTAATTGAAAAAAAAATAGAATTACAGGAACTTTTGAACATGGAGTTAAAACATTTTTGTCCAGTTTTAACTTGTGTTTTTTCATCTGTTACACAATTTCAATGAATGCAATGTAAAAATTTAAGAAGTGGAATGTAATCTGATAATAATAAATAATTTACTCGCGTAACGTTAACACATGTTAGTATACATTTGAAGTATTTTTAAATTTGACAGCATGGAGAATCAATTCAAATTCCAGAGATAATCACTAAAACTAGTATTTTCATGAACAAATATTTCATTTCCCAAACGCATTTTAATTTATCACGGTATTTAGAATAATTTTCATGTAAGTGGCAATCTGAATCCCAAGGCACTAGTTTATTTGAATATGTGCTCAAAATAACAATTCGAGCATTCCAGGAGATTCAATATTTTTCATAAATGTTAGATGTGTTCATCATTTATGTTTACGCAGCTTCGTACCATGGCTATCATTTTGAACAAAACTGGATTTTCAATAAGTACATTTAAAATATTTATTGAAGAAAACCTACAAACATTGGATACTATTAACGTATTCTAAAGTAAGCCACGCGATGTTTTCCTTAGAGAATATTACTCGACTGTTTCACCGTTTACGCGGAGAAACGAGGAAATGCTCCACGCAGAAGGAGACGCCGCCGTCTGCAGCGTCGAAGCGGCCGGTTTGAATTTTGATTTTTAAACTCAATTTTCTCAAAGACACAACGTTTTTCGAAAAATACTGGCCCTTCCATTTTTCATGACGCGCAACACAGAATTTGGGGTATTTTTTTGTAACAGGAGCTTCTGTACATCCCGTATAATTATTCATATATATATATGAATATATATATGAATATATATATATATATATATATATATATATATATATATATATATATATATATATATATATCGAGAGAGAGATAGGGAGTTTAGGGAAAGTCGTAACCTTTCTTCTAAACTCTGATGTCCGAGACGTCTAACATGTTTCATTGTCAATTAATTCAAGTAAGAGTCTTGTGAATATTGAATACATAAATTGCAATAACAATCCTTGAAAGCTTTACTATTTCGTTTAGTCAAGGATATACAACTGCATTTGAAACATGAACTGCAGATTCAGCGAAAATATTGGTAAACAAAATTTCTACTGAATTCAAGAAAAATACAACGTGGATAAAAATCATTATGATCGAGCACGTTTCCAAAGAAACGTGTCTGAGGATTGAGCCAATTACTAATAAAAGGAGTATCTTCTATATTTTACGACTACGTTCTTTACATCAGCAGGCATACTTTACAATATAAAGACAGAATACCAAATATATAACACCAAATGGTATTATAAATCATAAGACATGAAAATAAAATGAATTAAAATTACATTCAAAATATGCATGAGGCTACTATGGACATTCAGCCACGTTACCACTTGGAGACCAAGTAAAGAAATGAGAGAATGAGATGCTGAAACGAACGTAATTACGAAACGTTGTAAATGTTTGTCTTAAATAAATGATCTTATAAAATGTTCGCTTTATATTACTGATATTAATAATATCGACAATCAGAACAGTGGATTTTTCCATCTTCAATTCTACAGATTAAGCCTATTGTTTGAAAATAAATCAATTAAGTGGATGCAAATTCAATTTCTTGCAAACCCGAAATTTTCAGGCTCGTTTCTTAACTGCTATTCTCCGATCGCCGCGTTCTCGGCACCGGGATATCGCAAATTGGTGCCCCTTGGGCCATCCGAGCGGCGGGCGCCGTTTAAAGCGCAAGTTAAAATGCAGGTGGCCACAGCGGCGCGGACAGACGCACGGCGGCGCGAGGAGGGGCGGGGGCGGTGGCGGCGGCGGCGGCGGCGACCGCGCGCGGGAGCAATCCATCGCGAGCAATTAGCCGGCGCGGAATTTCGCAATTTGCGCGCGCGCGCGACCTTGAGCGTCCGCCCGCCACCCTTGCCACTCGCCTCTCCGCCCCTCCCGCACCCCCTTCCCGCCCGCAGCCACTGCACCCGCCCGTACCCCTTGCCCCCTACGCCAGGCCTTCCACCCCTCCCGCACCCCATCTCGCCCGCACCCCTTGCCACTCGCATCCCTCCCGCGCCCTGTCCCACCCCTTCCCTCCCCTCTCTACCCTACCCTCCCACAACACTCAGCCTTCTCTCTTCCCCTCTGCGCCCACTCTCCACTATTTCCTTCCCGCCCCTTTCTCACCCCCTTCCCACTCACACCCCCTGCCACCCGCTTCCCCGCCCGCTCCCCTTCCCTTCCCCCTCATCTCTTCCCGCTAGCAACACTCTCCTCCTCCCCTCCCCTCCGCAACATCCTCCCTCCTCCCTTCCCTTCTGGCCCCCTCCACCGTTCCTGCACGCACCCGCCTCTCCTCTCTTCCCCTCCCTCCTCTCTTCCCATCCACCCCCTCTCCACTCTTTCCTCCGCCCGCAACACCCACCCTCCTCCCTTCCCCTCCGCACTCCCCGCCCGCCCCCGCCAGCCCCCGCCCCCTCGCCCGCTGGCTGGCGCTTCCACTTGGGGCGCGCGACCGCGGGACCGCGAGCGCCGCCACAAATCACGGGGGCGGAGGCTAAACACCGCGCGCCAGCCGCCGCCGCCACCGCATCCGGCCCCGCCCCCCCGCCACCCGGCCATCAGGAGCCGCTCCCGCCCCGCCCTCGGGACGCGGCCTCCGAATCTGCAGCGCCGGCGATGAGGCCACACCGCTCCGCGCCGCGCCGCGCCGAGCGCTGAAGGCTGCGCGCTGGGTTATTTATGGCGGGCGGCGGCGGCCCAGTTGATTTCAAATTCCGGACGCCAGCTCTTGCGCCGGCCGGCCGGCCTGCCTCGGCGGCGGCGGCGGCGCGCCCGCGCCGCCGCCGCCGCCGCCGCCGCCGCCTCGTGCTGCCCTCCGCCCGCCCGCGGCGGCGGCGGGGGCGCTCGAGCCAGGGGCGGCTGTGGAGGCGGGGACGGCGGCGGCAGTTGCTGCTACAGAGAGGAGACCGCTGGCGGGATAGTGGGAGGGGGGCGATGCCAGTCGTTGGAGACGGTGACGTGTGTAACGTTGCGCGTCGGCCACCAAGTTTCTTTTGTAACATCTGCCGCTACTACTTATATTTCTAATGTAGTAACACCTTCAATATCTCATTTTTATAATATTTTATTTCTATCCCTTGTAGATTGTCTTTTCAAAATCTTTATTATAATGTACTTGAGTACTTCAACACGCTATAATCTTCATACCTTGCATAATATTAGGATATTACAATTTTGGTTAGAGAAACTTTGAAATAATTTAAATTCTCTATCTCCATTCATTCTCATTATATCCGTTGCTAACCTAAATCAACCAAGTGAAGCGCATCATCCGTTACTTCGTTACAAAACGTAAATAAACTTGGGATGCATATACGGAACATTACACATGCGGAGTGGGAGGTAAACGATAACGGCCCTAGCTAATACTGAACAATAGTTAACGATGGACGTGTTAAGGGCCTACGATTCTGTGGAGAGTAGTGACACGTGGAGATGTAGAGTTACTGCTGTAAGGTAGAAGCGGGGAATTTGGCCAGGACGATGTGAAAATTAAGGCTAAACAGGATGCGAGACTTGTAACTGCAATGGCTCGGACATGACAGAACGAGAATGCCTGCCACGTAACTAGTACACGCCATCTCGACGAAGAGGTTGGACGTCAGACTCAACAGTCCCAACGAGCGATCGCCTGGGCGCAGGCCATGAGCTCAGAATGTGCGGAGACGGCAGGGGAGAGGGGTGGGCTCACCCTCTGCCCACCCCTTTCCCCAACCCCACCCCACCCCCACTCGGCCGCCGACACCCCGGCTCCGGCCCTCGTCCGCGTCGCTGACTTGTGGACCTCATCTCATCAATATTTCATCGGGCAATTCAAACGCAACCTTTGCTTCCCCGCGCGGCGGCAGCGGCGCCGCCCCCCTCCGCCGCCGCCGCCGTCGCTCCGGATTTGCTTAGGGCGGGCGCGCGGCCGCCAGAGCGCGCGCCAGAGGAAACAACGCACGCGCGATCGCGGGCCGCATCAGCCGCGCCGCATTAGGCGCCTGCGGGCGGACGCGCGCTGCGCAGATCGATGGCACGCCCGCCGCGCCGCCGTCTTCTCGCAACGGAAGCGTACAGCTCCACCTATTTATTTCATTTTGATTCATTTATCTTGATTCATTTATTTCATTTTGATTCATTTATTTTATTTTGATTCATTTATTGTTAGTCATTTATTGTGATTAATTATTTTGATTCATTTATTGTGATTCATTTATTTCGATTCATTTCTTTTGATTGATTGATTTTATTTGATTGATTTTGATTGATTTATTTCTATTGACTTATTTTGATTCATTTACTTTTATTTTGTTGAGGATATATTCCGACGGATGTACTCAGACCTTACACGGCGACTGAATATGCTACTGTTGTAAAAACATGTTTGGGATGGAGACCGAATAAAATGTTTATTGTCATTCTGTATGTGGCTAAGAGGCCTTGCTTTGTAATCCTTTCGAATTATTAAAGCATTTACATCACTATATTAAATGTAACTACTTTGCGTGATTCACCACTGTTATTCTCTACATATTTATTTATTTTTATTTATTTCTTTTTGTTTTGCCTTTTCACGTTACTACGGGATCGACGCTAATGGGTGTGGGCTCATTTTTATTAATTTTCACACTCTCCATTTTTATACGGATTTGGCGAATGTTCTACGGCCAGATGCCCTTCCTGACGCCAACCACAAGGGACACACAAGCACATTACACGTAGACAACGCACACAATCACGAAACACATACACATGGGTGTACCACCAATCACCAACCACACCAAACATTAGATCCTTCGGTCCAAGACCGCCACGGCACTACCCTCTTAGCGATTTCGACCATCGGATTGGTATGTATTTTTATGTTTTGTTTATTTATTTATTTACATTTATTTACTTGCTTATCTGTACATTTGTTTCTTCATGTAAATTGACTTTATATAATGTTTTTATTACGTTCTACAAATTTTGGAGCTACGTTTGATGTTATGATGTCCTCGTGAAACTTACACTCGCTCATTGAATTTTCTTTTCAGTTTCCATCTTCCATATGAGATTGCTCTCTTTCCGGAAGTGGTATGTTTTCATTTCGGAGGTTTTAAT
This sequence comes from Acheta domesticus, assembly GCA_031308135.1. Classification (NCBI taxonomy): domain Eukaryota; kingdom Metazoa; phylum Arthropoda; class Insecta; order Orthoptera; family Gryllidae; genus Acheta; species Acheta domesticus. The sequence continues at coordinate 57,388,147 of JAHLJT010002406.1, forward strand.
TTCTTGAAAATCATCATCATTAGTACGTCAGTATATACAAGATGAATACAACTTTGAATATAGATATTTTAAAGTATTTAAACATGCGAGGATTTGATTAGTGAAAAGATAATGTGAAAGTTTCTGAATCTAGTACTACAAATGTTGTAAATCATTTATTGGCACATGCCATACATCTTTCATGTTGCTCCAAATTACATACCATACATTATCCAAAGTTTTGGAAGGCTTGAAATAAAAAAGTGTGGATTTAAGCGCCAATTCCACACTTTCGAGAAACGTTAAACCTATTGGCACATACAACTCTTACCGTTTATAATCATCTCATAACACTATCAAGAAATGCGTCGGACTTTGGTCCTAATTTATATTATAGATTCATCATTATTCTGGTAAAAATGTAAATTTAACACCAATGGCAACTAAGAATTAACAATTAAGAATACGGTGAATATCGTCGGTTTATTTAAGTGAAGATAACAATAGCGAGATGAAAAGTGTAATTTCAAAATGCCATTCGTTTAGTTGTTAAATTACTATTATAAGTTCATAAAAATGATTACTCAATGTCACTAACATGAAATTTACATGGTGAATGACTTTTGGAATGATGTAATTTAATCAATTTTTTTTAAAATTTGATGAAGTATGACATAGTATTTACATTTCGTATGTATACTAGGTATTAACACAAAATCATAGTTAACTGCATTCTTAACATTCTATTCGTAACGTGATGAAAATATCTCGAAAATAACAAAGAAGCCGTATATTATTCTGCACCAGAAATTGCATCAAAGAAGCTAATGAAGATTCTATCGTCTAATGTTATCATTAGCCTAATAATATACGTTACGCTGACATAAATCGCCAAGTCATTTCCTGGCCTCCATGAAGAACGGCGCCATTCTCGCCACGGAAGGGAGAGGTCGGTAATTGTGAAGGTGGGCAAATAAGGGACGCATGCGTGCTAGGGCATCGTCCAAGAAATTCACGCAACGCCCGCCACCACCGCACACAAGCTCTCTGCGGCGCTTACGTAGATACGCCACTTAACCTTTAGTGCATGCTTTGCACGACGTCATGCAAAACACACACACGCGCGCGCACACACACACACTATAGGCTGATCGCATTTTAATTTTTAAATCTTTTCATTAGGGTGTTTTGTATTGTGACAAAGAATAAATGAACAGAGGTTATCAGTAAGCTGCCCAAAGCATAATAATTTGAAAATTATTGATGATTGATACGAATGTACATTCTCTACGTAATTCCGATTATTGTGAGACTTCCTTTGAGATCTCACCCAAAATATGTCCATATTCTTACTAAAGCAATCGAAGGTTATTATAATCCTTGCAGGGATCATTCGGAGCAATCCTTGCAGCCAAGGCCAAAGAAAAATATTTGAACGTTTTGTGTTACCATTAGTTTCTACAATTTCTCTATTCCAACTCGTCGATGATAATAATCACTTACCGTGAGGAATCTTAAGCTGGGATATATGCTAATACAATCAAATTATCTCACAATTCCTACATTCAGAAATATTAATTATCGAATAGCAATCACTTGCAAATGAAAATATTACCTAATTCGGAAATTATTTCTCTATTATTATCTTCCACCATCTTTTAAGACCTTCGAGTAGATATCTCTCATTGGTGGTTGACAACAAAATGTATCATGACAGGCATTCGGAAATAAAAGAATGCAGAAACAGGAAATAAAAAACGCAGTGTGCACTGACATTAACATAACACAGTGTGCACTAACACACGCTCGATTAAAGTTTTTTTGTTGTTATTTAAGATCCCATCAACATCTAAGTCATTAGCGACCACTAATGGATGTGGATGGATGTGGATGTGTATGAGGATGAAACGATATGGTGATGATAGGCGAACAGAAATACAACACTGCCCGAGGCACGACTCGAACCCGCGACCCTTCCGTCCGAGATCACTACGACACTACTGCTTTAGCGATCTTGGCCACTGGGCAACGGCGAAGGTGTATCTTTATTTTGGTGCCTCCAGATGTAAACCCATCCGCAAACAAACTGGCGTGAAGACGACCCGTTCGGGATCTCCTCATTCCGTCGCGTGGTTGAGAAGCCCCCGCAGCGCCCCGCCCTCGTGTGTGCGGCGTCTGAGGGCGGTGGGCGCCGGCGGTGGAAGGGCTCGTTCCGCTGCCCATTTGTCGAGCAGCCCCGCGCGGAAGCCAAGGGCGCGCCTCGTTAGGCCAGCAACCTCCGCGGCGGCCCCGCAGATAGCGCGCGCGGTGCTCGCCGGGAAGATGCTAGTTCATTAGATGAAGTTTTATCGGATCCCGGTTTACGGCACGCCGTTTTACGACCTTTGCAGTCCATAAGGCGGCCGCCGCCCCCGCCACTCCGTCCGTCCCGGCCATCCCCGCCTCCCCGCGCACCGCCGCCTCCCCCGGCCCCGCTGCCCCTTCAGTCCGCCACCCCCGCCGTCCCCGTCGCCCCCCGCCCGCCCACCTCCGCCACCGCCCGCCCGCCGCCTTCCGACGCCCCACGCCAGCCCCGCCGCCCTACGCCGCCCTCGCCGCCCCACGCCGCCCCCGCCACCTCACTCCGTCCCCGCCACCTCACGCCGCCCAGGAAGCCCCATCGTCCCCGCCTGCCCACGCCCGCTTCCGCCCCCTTCCGTCCCGGCCATCCCCACCTCCTGCTGCCCCGTTGCCATCGCCCGCCGTCGCCCGCCGTCGCCCGCCCCCTCGCCCCCCTCTCGCACGCCTCGCCATCCCCGCCGCCCCTCCACCTCGCCGCCCCCGCCGCCCCCCGTCCCCCCCGCCGGCCCCGCCGACCCCCGTCGCCCCACGCTACCCCCGCCACCGAGGAAGCCCGGTCGTCCCCGCCTGCCCTCCCACCTGTCCCAGCCACCGCAACCGCGCCCACTGCCCCGTCGCCCTCGCGCGCCCTCGCGCGCCCTCGCGCGCCCTCGCGCGCCCTCGCGCGCCCTCGCGCGCCCTCGCGCGCCCTCGCGCGCCCTCGCGCGCCCTCGCGCGCCCTCGCGCGCCCTCGCGCGCCCTCGCGCGCCCTCGCGCGCCCTCGCGCGCCCTCGCGCGCCCTCGCGCGCCCTCGCGCGCCCTCGCACGCCCTCGCACGCCCCACCGCCTCGCCGCCTCGCCGCCCACACCCGGTCACTCCGGCCCTCGCCGCTCCCTCTGCCTCCGCCGCCACCGCCACCACTCCCAACAGCGCTCCACCCCCACCGTCTTCCCCTCGTCCGTCCCCGCCCACGCCGCCCCTCCCCCTGCTCCTCCTTGCCTCCCCGCGCCCCTCGCGTTTTACGGCTGCTCCTCAATAAGGCGCCGCTCAAAGATTTATGCGCCGGCGGTTGCGGGGCGCGTCGCAGCCGGGCCTGGGTTCGACAGCGCTTCCTGGCCCGCGCCTGGCGCGTGTTCTGCTGCCTGCTCCCTCACAGCTCAGGGCTAAGGGTCACTCACCTCCACCCATAAACCAACCATTATATTTCGCTACATGTGATCCGAGTTCGTTCACGTCATTGTTCATTCACATCATTGTTCATTCATGATGTGATCTGAGTTCATCACAACATTGTCATTGTTGTGACAATGTCATAGTATTTGTTTTCAACTTCTGTCAGGGATGGGATTGGGGAACTACTACTTCCAATATAAAAATGTTACGGTCGCCCAGACCATATTAGGTGAGAAAAGATCTCACTTCGTGAAAGATTTAGGAACATTACTAGGAAAGGTTTCGACCGTTATGGAAACGGAAATTAGGGAGTGGGAAAACAGCACTGGTTAGTATGAGCGGATCCTATGCTGGAGAGGAAATAAACAAGTTAATAAGCAAGCGATGAATAATTTAATCAGTAATTTAAGGTAAGTTAGAAAACTGTTAATAATAAATAATAAATCAACTTAAGAAAAGAAATTGAAACTGTCAATTAATTAAAGAACCTCAATATGAGGCAAAGAGGAGTGTGTATCCGAAAAGTAAGTGTAGAGGTGATGGCGCGGACGATCGTCTGTGACGCTGTTCGATTTCAGGTGCGAAGGAGGCCAAAGACTGGAATGAGAACGCGTGACGCCCGCACCACGAAAAAAGAAATAGTTTGCTAGATTAGCATGTATTCGGCTTCTGACGGCAGGTTTTTCTCCCTCCAGGGGATTTCCCTCAGCCGTACCTTATGGTCTCTTTTTCGCAGCTTTGATGCGATGGAGAGACCATTTGAGGGGAATATTAGAATTCGAAAGGTTAGATCGTGATAGGATGTAGGTATTGAAATGGCTCAAACGCCTTCGGTCTAGTCACATTGTATCAAATTCTGTAACTTATGTATGAAATAATTACTTATTAAATAAAAAATAAAAACTTGTCACCAAGTTGTTGTGTTGTTAAAATACACTGCTAGAGCGCTACAAAGCTCTAAGCTGTTGATACAAGAGCATTTTCCTATAAAACCCAGTAAAATTATTAACTGCATATTCCCCGCTTGGAATGCTGACTGTTCTAGTTGACAACTAAGGGTTAGAAATAGATTTGCCAGAACCATTAGAACCGAGAGGATTAACCTCATGAATATTATTTGAACAAAAGCCATTTTTAACCTTTATTTATGAGAGGTATTTGAATAAAATTTAAATTATGGAAACTTCTTGATAATGGCAAAATAATTCAAGAGACAATTTAATTTCCAAATATAATCATTTACTAACCTAATTTAATTGTGTAGTTCTATCGTTGATCTGGATAATATTACTACATATATAATAAAACTTGAATCACTAATTATTTAAATAACTAATTCTTCGATTTTATTGCGCATAATACCTTATTTAACAAACCTTCCTCAGTGAAATATCTAAGTCGCTCATTACTAGTTTGCTTGAGATCTGTTGCTCTGTCCAAAGTTAGTATATAATTGCATTCGAAGTCACGCGCCATTTTGTTCTACGTATTGACAGAAATTCACATAAAATATTTTGATGTGTTTATCTTTTAATAATTTGAAACATTAATATAAATATCAAATTATGCTGATAATAGTTTTATTTGCATTTTATAATGTGTTCAAAAGCAAATACATTTAATTACTTTTGGTGTCAACAGAAAATATTTATTTTCATGTCAAGCGAACAAGCTAAAAATGTATTAACAAATATTGGTGTTTAGTAGAACAGTAAATCATGCCGTTCGCTGAGTTTTGCAATTTCTTAATGTAGGTATGGGTACAATATTAATTGTTACTTCGTGTTATTTATGGCTCAATTTGCTCACTTTCATGAGAAACAAGTCAGTTTCGGTTGTGTGAATTGAACAAATTTGATCTAAACCAACTCAAATTGTTTCATTAATACGGAAAAATTTTCGTGACACTGGTTTGTTTCAAAACTTGCGCAAGATCGCACAGAACAACAACTTCACACGAGATACTTGAGGGTATTGCAGTGTCACGTTGGCTGCCCTGCGACTGGTGGGTGCCGAGCAGATGCGAGCTAAGCTCACATAGTTTAGAGCTGAATAATATCGTGGGTTACCAGAGCGTCATGGGGATATGCAGATATTTTTAGAACCGGGTGACTGAAGGTACCGCGGACTTCTGCCACAAACAAGGGTAGTGTCACTGTGGTAGTCTGCAACCTCTACTCCCATGCTCAACGGTGACTAGAGGGGGGCTGCGCTGGCGGTTGGGTTTTTGATTCTGAAAACCTGGCGCTTGCGCAAAACTTACTGTGCGCCCAGTCTGGTGCGTGTTCGTGTGTCGCACGGGTGACGATAAGCCACATGAGCGGCGTGATAGAAGCGTGCACCCGAGAGGCGGGGAATCTTGGGTAAATGTGGTGCATCCATGGGCGGTACGATCGCTTGATTGATTGATTGATTGATTCGTGTTTCCGGGAGCGTCAACTACTTAGGTCATTAGTCCCGTAAGTGTAGTGCGTGTTTTTCTCGGGAGGTGGAGATAATCTTTTCCCCGCTGGATGGCGAGATCTGGCGCCGACCTACCGTCGACTAGCGGGGTTTTCCCCTCAACTAGGTATCTCCCACCAGCGGGGCACCGCCCCAGCCGGGACAAGCTCTAAGCCACCGACCGGTCTCCCGGTATGTGAGGTAGTGTAGTGCATGTTAGTGTAAGTGTGTGAGGATAGGGCAAAGAAGAGGAAGGAATGATCGCGCGCAATCCACGGTCCGTTTGTTAGGATACTGCTCCGGCATTCGCCTGGTGTTGATCGGAGAAACCACGCAAAACTACCGATCAGAGCAGCCAGCCGCTAGAATCTTCTTCGAGGCAGCGACTGAATTCGACCTAGCTGACACGCTAGTGTGGAAAATCCTGCCGCCGTGGGGAGTGGAGTGCTTGGACCTCTCGGTCAGAGGAACTGCAGTGACATCAGGTTGATGCGCTGAGCCATCTCTCCTGGTGGTACAATCGCGGTTGGCGGTCGGGAAATACCAAGAACATAGCGGGAGATGTGGCTCAGGGCATCAGCTGATATCACTGCAGTGCCACTGACAGCTCCTGGCTCCTGGGGTTGGAGTCCCGACGGTCGCAGTATTTTCAACACTAGCTTGAAAGTTGGATCGGGTTCCGTTGTTGTGTGGAGGAGAATTCTAATGGCCAGCCGCTCTGATTGATGGTTGCAAGTTGCCGCAAGCGTTATTTAAGCGTGACTTAGGGGTGGAGGGTCAAGCACGCGTTACGGGTGCGTTACAAGGGGGAAGAATACTTCAAATTTGCGTTACGTAGTTTATGGTCGGCCCCTTACTACATCAAGGAGAATTGTATTTACCTTCACCAAAAGTTCACGGAGCCCACACAGCCAAGAGACAGTTGGTTTCTGTCTAACACTGCGAGCACGATTATCCGCAGCACCATGTCACGGATGGTTGGGGCGTCTTACTGACCAGGTGAAGACGAGGTCCGTGCGAGAGGACAAAGATACAGAGGAGAGCATAATGTGAAGAAAAATTGTAGTAACAATAATGTACGAGGAAGTCCGATACAAAAGACAGGAACGTGGAGTTAAGAAATAAAAGCAAAATGTGAGGAAAAAATGCTTAGAGAGTAAACAGGAAAACTAAACGAAACGCAAGACCAAATAAAAGATTTGAAAGAAGAATGCAGAAATTATGAAGATGAAAGGAGAATGACAATAGGGAATAGTAGAAACATCTACAACAGGACATTCTTTCTCACGTTATTGAAAAATATTACGTAATCACGTAATTTTATAATAGTATCTATTTCTTACAAAATAACATATTTCCTAGTAACACTTGAGCGTGTCTTGAGAAACCGCCTTATCAAACAAAGTGCAAACGTTTTGTCCAACAAAGTGGAAGAGGTTTGAAAAAAAAACACTTTAATATTTTTAACTCAGAAGTTTAAATGAAAGTGGCTTTGTGCCCTTGAATTCAATACAGTGTTCCCTATTTTTACAAAAATAAAAAAAATAGTACGCTGGGAATGGCTTTGAATTGCACGGGAAAGTGAAGAGGCCTGATTGCGGGCGGGGCAGAGGCGAAAGGAGGTGCGGTCGGGCGGGGTCGGCGGCGGGAGGTCGCGCTTTGTGCGTCGTGGACATTGTGCGTGGGAGGAATTGTGGGCGCTGAATGGCGTTGGGCGACAGGTGTCCGCGACGCGTGGAATCCGGGCAGTCTGCGTCCGCCCGACACGCGATTCATCGGGCGCGGCTAATGCGCGAACCGTGTCGCCCGGGGCGGGGCGGGAAGCGCTCGCTGGGCCGGAGGTGGGCGGGCGGGGGGGCGGGGGGCGGGCGATGGGCGGGCGGTGGGCGGGCGGTGGGCGGGCGGGGGGCGGTGGGCGGGCGGTGGGCGGGCGGGGGGCGGTGGGCGGGCGGGGGGGCGGTGGGCGGGCGGGAGGGCGGCGGGCGTGGGCGGCGGGTGGGCGGCGGACTGAGGGCGGCGGATGGGCGGACGGACGGCGGGCGGGCGGCGGGCGGCGGGCAGTGAGGCGGCGGGCAGGGGGGCGACGGGCGATGGGCGGGGGAAGACGGGCGGGGGGCGGGCGTGGGCGGCGGGCGGGGGCGGCGGGCGGGGGCGGCGGGCGGGTGGTGGACTGAGGGCGGCGGTCGGGCGGACGGACGGTGGATGGCGGACGGCGGACGTCGGACGGCGGGCAGCGGACAGTGGGTTGGGGATAGCCTGGAATATAGCTGGCGCAGATTTTTTTTTCGCTGACATTCCAGTAGAGAGAATGTCGCATGTGTGTTCAGTGTGTTTTGTTACACCTGCGACCGCTAGGTTATGTTTTTATCACTTACTATATAACTCCAACATATTATTTTTAAAAGTTGTAAGATTGTATTATTTTGATAATTGCGTGTAGTTTTCTCTATCATACGAATGTTTTTCGTCGATGTCCATAATTAACAAAGCGCAGGCAATGCGCGATTAAATTTCAAGTTCCTTTTGTTTTGTTTTAAATATCAATGAAACTATCTTGCCCTAGGTGTCTTGTTTTGAAAAATAAATTAGTTTTGTGATAAATTCTACATTCTCTGATTGCATGACGTGATAGTAGTGCTGATAAAAGAATATGACACTAAAATATGTTCTTTTTCAACTTAACGAAAACGACATTTAATTGAATTTTTTTATGCTACGTTTTATTTTGCGTTTATTTGAATGTAAAGGACAACACGTGAATGTGACGACTATTGTAATATTTCAGGTACAACATTTTTATTTCAATAATATTTAACCAACATTAAGAACTATTGTATCCTGCATGTTATTTCTAAGAGACTGCGTATCTGAAACGAACAAACAAACAAAATTTCAAGAGAATCAAGGAGAAACACAATGAATCAGAATGAAATGTGACAAATGATTCCCCATCATTTTCTACCTTTTTTAGAAATGCAAAACACGTGAATGTAAATGGGCTGAGGTTTCGCGCATTTATGGAATAGTGTGAATTGAAATTTTTGTCGGCATCGTTGCGGCTTCAAATTCGACAAAAGCTTCGCTAGCAATTGCTGGAAATTGGTGGTACTGAAAGAGGAACTGCAAACTACGTATATATTTTATGAAAGGTGATATGCTCGTCGACAATTATACGTCAACAATGTTAATGGAATTTGCGGTAATAGGAGCATAGATTGGCGTGTGACCCGGCGCTGACCCGCTGACAAAAATTTGGTTAATGTGGGCCGAGCGTGGCTTTCGAAAGCGCTGGAACCGTGCGACGCGTTTGGTGTGTCATTGGCCCAAGAGGTGGTTTTATTTTAACCACAATTATATTTAAAATTTTCAACATCACATTGCACATTCAGCGACGGTTTTATGCAGACAGCGTTTTGAAATTATTTCGTGCAAAACAAAGAGCAATTATATAGAAAACATAATTTAAAAAATTAATAATAATTATAATAACCGAAACACACTAAGGACAAACCAAATGTAATACTAAATTCCAAATTTTATATTCTATAATTCTATGTCAATGAAATTTGTGTTCTGGTTTGTTTAAAAAAATCTTCAAAAATAATTCGATAGTCTACAAAAGTACCAATGGGATTACTATGGATATTTGCGGTTTCTATCTCGACCAAGGTGGATGAAAAACAGTAAAATTATTCTATAAAGTTATATTAAGTAAAAATGGCGACAATGTGAGGAGATATCAAATCTTTTCGTCAGTTATTTCAAAAATAAATAATAGCATTCTAGTGTCTCTTCATTCTTTTACACTATTTTATTTTTAATATTCTATTTTATTAATTAATACAAAATGTCAAATAATTAATCTGTGAATTATACAAATGTATTGCCACTTGTTGATCTGTGAATTTTACAGTGGATTAAAAGACGAAATAATTATTTAATATATTGAAATCAATAGAATATTTTACTTAAATACTGTAATAAAGTGCTTGACAATTGCTAAGGGCACTATGATTTATGCAACGAAACGTTCCCGACAGCCGACCAATAACAATCAACTTAAATGCAAAGGGTGTAGTAGACCTGGACCTGTTATCTGTTTAAAAGGCAGTGCACGAAATCTAATTAATCATTAGAAAGTTCATGCAGTTAGGTGTTAGACGAAAATAGCGCCGTAGTTTGTTGAACTTATTTCTGTGAAATTCAGTGTAGTGTGGCAATACTTAAATGCAAAATGTCAGCAAGACATCATTCGAGTGTTTATGGTCATGGACGAGTAGTTGGTCGCTTAGGAGGAGGTTCATGTGGGAGCGAGGCCTCGCTTTGGCCAATAGAATTATCGGCGCATGTCCTGTTGGAAATAACATTTGGGGGTGTGAGAATTCCAGGAATAAGTTTCCCTTGATGTATTTCTAGGAAGCGCAAATCTGCAACGTCCGTCCCCGGCTGCGCTAAGAGGCCTAATCCGTCGATGGGCGCTACCCTTTTGAAACTAGCGAAAGGTCTTAAGACTGCGACAAAGAAATCTCTAGTGGGTGCGGGCGCCGGGGCGGCGCGGGCGCGGTCGCGGGCGCCGGTGGCGGTAGCGGCAAAGTGCGGCTCTTCCACGGGCTCAAATCTCGTATACACATTTGATATGGTGTGGATCGATGTACTGTTACATTATGTATGGTTCATTGTTGCAGGAAGACCCGTTTTTCGTAGCTGTTTGAAAATGCTCCAAGGCACATATTCTTTTCTTTTGTTTTCTTATTTTTCCATATGACAAAATCAGTACCACTTTGCATTACCTATTTATTTTACTTATTATAAGGTTACACTTCCCTTTGTAGGGCAAAGGCATTTCTAAAGAGTGCTTATTGCACTCTTTAATATAACGTAATGTTCCACTTGGGGGATTTTGTGTCTTTTTTAAAAATTACATAAATGTAATTTTTTGACAGATCTCTTACACCCTTAATATGCACATTTCCAGCAATTTGTTAACGCTATTGTATTTGTGAATGTGCTTCAAATGACTTTGAATGAAGTTTTTCGAAAACTCAAAAGTTTTCTGTGCAAAAGAGATTCAAACTTCGCATTTTCAGTAGTGTTTAAATGTCATTTTTTAAGAACGGCTCCAAATGTTTAAAAGAAAATTGCCGTTTAACACGAGGTTTCACCGTCCTTTAATATTTTAAAATTAATATTTCCGTTGTACCATTAGGAAAGCGAAAAAATTAAGAAAATGTCAAAAAAAATGTATTTTGGGCGGTGATAGATTTCAGCTAGCACGAGAATGTGGCAATTCCAAATATCTAGCCCAGACCCAAGGAAATAGAAAACTAACACGGAAAAGTCTGTGCCATTCTGTAGCACCACTAGTCAATAATTACGTTCATATCTATCCTTACAGTCGCTCGTATCAACCTAGTGTACAAAGACAGTGCATCCATTTAAGAGGGATCACGCTCTTTCTCCGAAAGCAAACATATTCTTTCCATAAGTAACTGCACCTTTATAAACTTGGATTCTTGAAACCAGTAATTCTGAACCTAGAATACGTGTGCTCTAAGCCATCGACATACGGACTCGCAGAATCGTGCGTTGCCGTGGGCTAGCCGGATGTTCGCCTCGCTACCGGTCGGAGGCGGCGGCGCGAGCTGACAAAAGAAGTGCGCCCTGCGTGAGCGCAAGTCACGTGGCGGGGCAAGCGCTGGTCGCCAGCGCAGAGGGGACGGGCTTGTGTCGTAAGGCTTGTAGACCAATTGAAAATGGGTTGTTCCAAACTGTTGTTCCATTTTTAACCGTCAATCGTTTATATTCTTGTGTCCACTTGAGAGGTTGTCTTTGAGTTGACTATGTGTCCTCGAGTTTTTGACGGTTAAAAATGGAACAACAGTTCCCTTTATTAAGGAGCCTGATGATGTAACTAAAACAAGTTACGAAACATTGTGTTCTGTGTGAAAATAAGAACAATAAAGGATTGTCATAAATAAAATTGGATAAGTTTTATTATTGTGTCGTATGGCCATAAGGGGCGGGCCTGTAGGCCTCGCAACGGCCAGGGCCTCCCACCGCCCAGGCCAAGCCAGGCCAGGGCCTCAGCACGCCGCGCCGGCCCTACTCGCTGGGACTAATTCTGTGGCGTTTTCTTCTCCATCGTCTTCTTCATCTTCCTCTTCTCATCTCCTCCTTTTCCTTCACCCATTTTTTCAACTTCTCCTTCTCATTTTCTTCTTCTCCTTTTTCTAATATCCTTCCTTTTTCTAATGATCTCTCTTTTTTTAATCGTTTCTAATTATTCGTCTTTTTCATCTCATTTTTCTTTATTTTCTGACTTTTTCTCCTTTCTCATTTTCTTTATTTATCTCGTTATTCGTCTTCATACGGAGCCGTCTCCAGATGATGGTCGGCGGTCCACATTACCATCTCTAATTTTCATTTGACATCTCGAGAAGCTTCCGAAGATGTGCTGCAGAGACATTCTTTAATATTGTCAGCCAGGAATCCTTCAGCGTTCCAACGGACTCTTCTCCATTGATCTTTCTTTTAATAATCAGTTTCAGTAACTGATATATTTTGTATCTCATAATGTGTTCACGTTTTAATAATCCACTTTTTTCTGTTCATTAGTGATAGCAGCAGTTCTTTTCACTTTGACTTTCCATTAGGGACATTGGTTTTTGGAATTTTTAATACCTAAGGAATTCGAAGACACGGCTTTAAGGATACGTTTCATAACCATCAGCCCCCCTCCCCCCAATTTCGTTCTCTTCTCTGACATTCGCAACCAAAGAACGGGGAACTCAACAATTAATTATTCGGACTCTAAATTATAGGTTGAGATATAATCCTAAAATATAGACAAATATGATTCTAATAGAATACCTTCATTTGTATGAACTGCTTTTGTGTCTGATAGATTCAACATTAGAGAGTTTGAGTGCCACGCTTAAGGTAGGGACGTTATGCACTAACAGTCACGTGATGGTCCTTGAAGTCATAACGTCTTACTTTAGACCTATGCTACGACTTTATACCAGACCTGCACAACGCCTGCTCCCACGGGCATTCTGCACTTGCGAGCCGTTCGCCTGCCCGTCGCAGCGCCGAAAGTGCAAGTAGTGGGGAGTAGGAAGCTTTGCGGAGAGGGGAGAAGTCTGACGTAGCACGACGCGGCGCGTAGATTGAATGCCTGGGCGTCTAATACAATGATCCATGCTTCAAAATTATATGCCCATTTGTTTAAATGAATTATATCTAGTATTTCAAGTTACCAGGGTCATAATTCACTGTTTACGTTCTGTTCACTGCTGTATATCCACCTTTGTAACCACCACTGTATGTATTATCATTTTCTATTTTTTTTTAAGAAAATAACATGCTCATTTTGACTCTTAAGCATTTTTTAAAGCAATAGCTTTAAAATATATGCTTATACATAAGAGAAAAATATTATTTAATTCTAACACAAAATTACAATTTAATAATTGATTGTTCACCAGGAATGGTATAATCTCCAAATCATAGAAAAATGAATAAAATCATGAGAGCAATCTCTCACATCAAGATTGACATAAAAATAGAATATTTGGAAATTCCAAGAAGGGTATTGTTTAATAGAACATTTGTGACCATTTTTCTCCATTATGAAACTCAATAAAAGAGATCAACAAGCAAACTTCTGTCACGATATGTTACGGACAATCATAAGATAATCATGGGTATTGGTTAAATAGAATGCAAAGGGCTTTATATTTTTATTCGATCTCGTACACGACTCTACTCTCTTGTCAGAAATTAGAACAGAAAATAATCATGATTTTTTTAAGAACAATATGTTTTTCCTTTGAGAGAACCGTCTTATTCAATTAAACATAGTTAATAAAAAATAGTTTATTGCTGTCATCATCAAACAAAAACAATTCAGTATCACAATTTTGCGTTTAGCACAACACTAAATTTGTGATTACATCGTAGCAAATCGAATTACATTAGAAGCCCTACAAGCAATTATAATACTTGGTGTCGAAATCTAATATGTATAATTTGTTTTAGTTCCATATTTCGCCCTGTCATATATCGAGAACAAACATTTGCAATATAATACAAAAGACTATTAGTTGAACTGTATATGACCATCATGTTCTTGCCGATTGCTCTTTAAATTTACGCGCTATCTTTCGAATTGCGCATTCTGATTGGTGGACCCCACTCCTAGATTGGGTCTCATCCCCACCCTTCATCGATTTTCTCATTTGCACCCGAGTTGCCCGCACGCAGCTCCTGAGGTCAGTGAAAGTGCAAAATGCTGTGCAGGTCTGCTTTATACCATCACAAATAGTGTACGCCTGTATGGGTCTCTAAGATCGCCACACGAACAGCAAAATGGCCGCCTAAAACAGAAAACATTCATTTCTCCAACTCTGATTATCGATTCTTGTACGTGTGTGTATAGTTACTATTATTCCTTATCAACTCCACAACGCTGGCAAGAATTATGGAAAAATGTTGGGAAGGGGACGGGTAAGAAATTTGCGAAATAGAAGTTGAAATCTTACCTTTAGGTTAGGTTATGACTTATGCTCATACTTGAAGATGGACTTCCATTCTCAACAAACCAGATTCCAAATTTCAGATTGCATACTCATCGCGGAGGGCCACAAAATCTAAGACTCCGTGCACAATGAAGATTTTTTATACTCTTGACTCGTATCGTGGTTTAAATGCCTCACTTCTAGCACACGCTCTTTGATAAATTATGCAACTTCTTTGTTTAAAGCTTGAAATGCTTCTTTCGTTATTATGCACAAAGCAAAGTCGCAATTGCTAAAACTCTTCTCAACATTGCCCATTAAAACCGTATTAGTCACTTGATCAATAGAGTTTAAAGATGTCCCCTTACGCGTGGGACTAAAACTCCCTGTTTAATTTTTAACATCGGTAATTGGTGACGCCGATGTTTTGTTAACGATGCCGTATCAGTAACTGGCTCCACCAATAGAATTCCGTAACGGACTATGTCAACAATAGTTTATTGACACGGCGGTATCTGTGGTCGACGTGATGGCTGCTGTAGGGCACCTCGCTAGGCGAGAGAGATGCAGGAAATGATGATTTTAACCTTTCAGTGAGCGCGCCTTTGATACAAAAGCGAGCGCATAGGAGCACTGCATGCTGCCTCCAGGAAACAGTCATTTACGCCCGCAAAACGTCTATTATTTAATTGGAGAAGGAAGAATAAAAACTCACAACTATTCACCATTACGTTTTTTAAAGTTAATAAATTTTACAAATTTCAGGAATGTGGATAATTTTAGGGATAGAATAATAAATTACATTGTTTCAGAAAGCCTTATCAAACAAATATAACAAAGAAAAAAATTAAAATTAGCTGGAAAATTGGCGTTGGTGGGGTGTTAAGGTGTTAAGTTAGAAGCGTATAGACTTGGTTCAATGTCTCCTTCTTTCTCTTCTTCTTATTATTATTATTACATATATATACATACCCGATATAACAAAGGATACTGCCGAAGTCATTAAAAACGTAGACATACAATGGGAGAGTATGTGAAAATGTTAAAATGGTGATCGGATAAGGTCAAACGTACACTTCACGCGGCTAAAAGGCCATTAAGTGCTCGTTAGTAATTATACACACGCGTCACCGCGCTCATGAATAATCATCTAAACAGCGGATGATGATATCTTGTAGCTCCTCCTAAGATAAATAACTGCTAGCTTACTTATTAAGGTTTCATTCTTCTGCCTTTCGGTCTATGCGCACCGCAGCAAGCGCCACGTCCTCACCGCTCCCTCATCGCCCAGTGTGTGTGTGTGCGCGCGAGTGGGCGTGTGTGTGTATGTGCGCGTGTGTGTCTGTGCGCGCGCGTGTGTGTGCGGATGTGTGTGCGCGCGCGTGTGTGTGTGTATGTGTGTGTGCGTGTGTGTGCAGGGGTATTAGTCGCGACGGAGCTCATCACCGCAATAGTTATTCCAGGAAAGTGGCAACCGACGCCACTACCGTCACCGCCTTCATCGTCCACCATCGTTTTCTTTGTTTTTTGTTTGTTTGTTTTTTCATTCCAAACCTTAAGAAAATGTGCGCAGATAATCCTCTCTCCCATACGTTACATACACTTTTTTGAGTAAATAAATAAATAAATCGCCAGCGCCCTCGCCGCCTCCACCGCCGCCACCGCCGCCACCGCCGCCACCGCCGCCTCCCGCGCAGTTGTCACCACAGGGTGTCCATCCCTCGTGACAATAAGCGGCATTCCAGTTTCCTAAATCTTCCTGGAGGACTGTTATTTTTTCTCGTTCTCGAGTTCCTTTATTCACGGTTCAGTGACGTCAGCGATCATTGTGACGGTCAGTTCTCCAAATTGTGTTTAAGGGGTGGTCCGTGAGTCCACAAAATTTGGCCACACGAAAATTTGGAGACACCAAAATTTGGTCGCACGAAAATTTGAACCAATTTAGTGCCAGAATTCAAGAAATGTGACCTTAGACGTCTTTTTTAAAGAAATAATTTTTATAAGAAGTATTTCTTTGGTGAATTGCACCAGGCACTGTCTTATTGTATGCTTGTCTTATGTGCGGGCTCTGTGTTTCGTTAAGTGGCCTACTTGTTTCCTTCAATGCTCTTGTCTTGACTTAATTTCTTTATCAAAGAACACAATTTCTTGCGATTCATTTCTTGTAAAGAGTGCATATGATAAAAATTGGCAAAACTTCTAAATTTCAACGCAATTGGCATTAAGACAATATTTACAGCTAGAAACTCACTAATAGGGCAATATAAATCATTTAAAGTCATAACTCTTGTTGGAACTTCTTCGTGAAGAAACTTCACCGCTATCAATCATGAACATTAAACAATACTATTTATATATGTTTAAATAAATTTGTTATGTGAATCAAAATCATATTTTTTGTTGTATGAAACTTTCTGTTTAATACAACGAAATGAAATACAGAAATGTGATGTATCCATTGCAGACTTAGAACACGTGACAATTCAGGAAATTTTTGTTTCGGAATTGGAACTCCAAGTAATCCTTGAAGTAATCCTTTCTATCTCAGGGGCAACAATTTCACCTGAATTTCAGATGGAACAAGGAGGATCATTTCTTATATTATAAAACATGATAGTCTCATCCAATAAGGTATTACAACATTTTTCGTTGAGTCTGAAGTCAAGAAATTACTTCATCTCAATGTTTTCTTGTTATTTTTATTCATACAATTTAACTTAATATAATAAACGAGCTAAGATAGGAATTTTGAATCTTTAGGAAAGGTACATAGATTGCACGTTTCCTCTAAACGTTACAATATTTTAAACTGTTTTTGACGAAATATAAAGTATCTGATCCACAACAATACATAAGGAAAATGTAAGCCTGTAAACCACATCGGAGCAATGCGAAGGCGATTCAAACATGACATTGCTATTCTATTTTTAACATTCACGATTGACTAAAATAATAAGAAAAACAAAACATTTCATCTGTGAAAACTAACATCTTCATGTACAATTCAAAAAATAAATGAACGTAAGTGAGGACTCCCAAACCAATCTACTTCTAAACAAAAAAAGAATAATACAGTAGTTCCATCCGAGGCCAGGGATAAGAGAAGTATTTGGCGCGGGCGGGGCGGGACGAGAGAGGCGAGAGCCAGCACTGCACGCACGCATCGTTTCGGAGGCCGACGGGCGTCCCGGAATTAAAAAGCACCGCCGAGTAATTGACCGGAAGTGGTGGCGCTGTGTCCAAGATTCAGCTGACACAGCGCCCCCCCCGTGTAGCGCTCACCCACTGTCCTTTCCCGCTTGGACCCAGAGGTCGCCCCGCCCTCTCCCGCTCCCACCCAACCGCCCCCACCCCCAATTCCCTCGCTCCCACTCGCTCCACACAGATCCTAGATCCTGTGCGCACATTTTGTTGAGCATTCCCTTTGCTTTTTGTGGTAGGGGTAGAATTGAGCGTAACCATTTTGTTAGCAATGCAGAAAAATCACATCTGCAGTTCGTTTACCGTTGCAATTATGATTTCTAAAACTCGGAAACGAAAATATCTAGTTTTTCAAATGTTGCTAATCTCGGGATTTTTTTCCATTCTGGACCTTAAGAAAATGTCCTCAGATAATCTCCTCCGCCATACGTCACGTACAGTGTTTACTGTTTTTGGACCAACTAAATAAATAAATAAATAAATTAACTACCCTGGTCCACTGTGCGTTGTTCACCCCTGCCCTATTATCCTTGTCACACCCCCTTCCTCACGCTGCTTACTTTACCTCGTTCTTGCCCACTCTTCTGTACCTCAAACCACTTCCATTTCACTCCTCAGTTTCACCGTTTTGTATCTCACTTTCCTTCTCTACCATCTTTTAAATCTCGGCATTCTTATACTCTACTCTTTTCTACTCCTCCATTTTTTGCTCTATTATTTTCTACTCCTCTTTCGTATTTCACTCCCATCTAATCCATTCTCTTTCAATATCACATTTTTACCCCATCATTCCACTGTTTTCTCCCTCATTCTCCTTAATCTCCTAAATCCTCCTAAATAAATTAATACCCCAACATTCCTTCATCCCACTATTTTCTACTTCTCCCTCCTTGCAGATTCATTTCTATTTTACTCTTATCTACCTCACTCCCAATCTATATTACTTTTCATACACTGGTATCCTTCTACTCACTGTTTTGTACTCCTCTCTCTTTCTAGACCACCTAGTTTCTACATCACTGGTTTTTTTCATCACATTTTACCTTACTATGCTGTTATTCCATTCATTTTTTCTGCATTCTTTTCTGCCTCAACTTCTTCCTACCTTTCTCTTCTCTACCCCACTTTCATTCTATACCACTATTACAACCCACCATTCTTCTACCTTAATCTTTTCTACTTATTCCTCGCCCTATCCCATTCCTATATATCCAACCCTATTCTACCTAAAACATATCTACCCACCTCCTTTAATTATGCTCTTTACTAAACCACTCTCTTTCACTTCCACCTTTTCTAACCATCTCTATACTAAACAGCCCTTCTCTCTACGTTCCCTACCGTCCCCATCATCCGTCACCCCCGGCCGCCCTTTCAAGCCCCATCCGCCCTTCGCCCTCCTATTCTAAACAGCCCTTCACCTCCCTTTCCCTACCACCCCCCATGTCGCCTGCGCGGCCGCCCTTTCAAGCCCTGCTGACCATCCGCCCTTCGCCCACCTATTCTAAACAGCCCTTCATTTCCCTTTCCCTACCATCCCCCCTGTCGCCTCCGCGGCCGTCCTTTCAAGCCCTGCTGACCATCCGCCCTTCGCCCTTCTATTCTAAACAGCCCTTCACCTCCCTTTCCCTACCACCCCCTTGCCACCTCCGCGGCCGCCCTTTCAAGCCCTGCCGACGTGCCGCCCTTCGCCCAGCGCGGCGCCGGGCGTGGGCTGTCCTCGCGAAAAAGCGCCGGATTATTTCCCCACTTTTTACGCGTCCTGGCCGCCCGCCGCGACAAAAAGACGAGCGGTTTATAATTATCTCGACCGGAGTTTGTTCGGGATGCGATGCGCAGGGCGCAAAAAATGTATGAAATTTTTCGCTGCGCTGGAACTACTGGGGAAGTCAGTGAAGAGAGTTATGATTTTCAGAACTTCGGTTCGTGTAAAGCCAAAATACTGCGTTTCGTTAGAAAGCAAAGTTACGTGACGTGGGGGTTTGTCAATTTTAGAAATTATTCACAAGATGATGATGATGATGATTTGTATAGTAAGGCCTCGCAACGTCCACATTGACGAATTTTAAGTGAAATAATATTTTTTTATATTACTGTACTGTAACCGCTTTCTCTACTTGGTTACAAAAGTAAATCTTTAATTTACTTATTCCGTGACGTGCGGCTGCACCGTCACGCAAACCTGGGAATACTTCTAATGAAAGGTAAAATTCCCTGTCAGGGGTGGGTTCGTCATGGTTCAACTAATTAACAATTAGCAAGTATACACAGTTCATTAGTTTGAAACAATATTGAACGTATATTCTGATGAATGCAATATGATCTACAACTGTATTTACAAATTTTATCTATGTTCTCAATATTTTCCCATTAAATCCTGGTAGCTACCTTTCCTACCTAAACTGCAGTTATGATTTTCTAATGTAATCTTAACTTTGATCCCTTGTTTTCTAATAATAACTTATACTCACAGAGATACAGTTTACATAACAAAAATCACTAATAAAACACACGAAATACAATTCAAATAATGATCCTGAAAAAGAAATACATGCACACACAATGTTCAAAATTTTTTAACACCTTTGAATCAATTAATAATATAACACTTAATTCTCACAATTGGAATTTGGCTCATCCTTAGCCTTTCAGTATAAAAAAATTTCGTTTGACAAAGTCTTTAGCCAGTCCCTCAAATGCTATTATGAAATAAATAGTCGGACGGCTTTTCTCCCATTCAGTATTTCATACAGCTCACTTTTGTTAAGTGTTATTTATACTCTTAAATCAATTATACGTGAATTCAGTTAAATAGTTTTATGTAAGAACACAATTTTTACATTATTCACAAGAAATATCTGAATCTGATTCTAATTACGACTTTATGAGAAAAAGAAATGACTCGACTAATTACCAAGACAACTGTTCTTGAAATTCTAATTTGAAATTTCGTGAAAGTTCTTTCGGTATTTGTTTAACTCACGACCGGTGACCTCCCGAAGAATACTCTGCGCTGCGTAGCCGGCTGCAAAACGGCGTCCATGTTAATAAGTATATGCCATGTTAATAAGTATATTTTCCTCTATTCATACAAGAAATTTGAAGAAAAAATTTGGAGCCGTTTTCGAGAAATATTTGAAAATCCCCGGGGGGCTTCATATAAAGTACCCCCAAATTTTGAAGAATCTTTTTCAAAATCTCAAAGCTTCGACTAGAATCAGATCGACAGGGGAATATCTATTTTGGGAGAAATCGTACGTATGGTTTAGGCGCTAGCAGTGTTCACAGGCGGACAGACAGACAGACGGACGAACGGAGAGACGGACGAACGGACAGACGGACTAACGGACAGACGGACGAACGGACAGACGGACGAACGGACAGACGGACGAACGGACAGACGGACGAACGGACAGACGGACGAACGGACAGACGGACGAACGGACAGACGGACGAACGGACAGACGGACGAACGGACAGACGGACGAACGGACAGACGGACGAACGGACAGACGGACGAACGGACAGACGGACGAACGGACAGACGGACGAACGGACAGACGGACGAACGGACAGACGGACGAACGGACAGACGGACGAACGGACAGACGGACGAACGGACAGACGGACGAACGGACAGACGGACGAACGGACAGACGGACGAACGGACAGACGGACGAACGGACAGACGGACGAACGGACAGACGGACGAACGGACAGACGGACGAACGGACAGACGGACGAACGGACAGACGGACGAACGGACAGACGGACGAACGGACAGACGGACGAACGGACAGACGGACGAACGGACAGACGGACGAACGGACAGACGGACGAACGGACAGACGGACGAACGGACAGACGGACGAACGGACAGACGGACGAACGGACAGACGGACGAACGGACAGACGGACGAACGGACAGACGGACGAACGGACAGACGGACGAACGGACAGACGGACGAACGGACAGACGGACGAACGGACAGACGGACGAACGGACAGACGGACGAACGGACAGACGGACGAACGGACAGACGGACGAACGGACAGACGGACGAACGGACAGACGGACGAACGGACAGACGGACGAACGGACAGACGGACGAACGGACAGACGGACGAACGGACAGACGGACGAACGGACAGACGGACGAACGGACAGACGGACGAACGGACAGACGGACGAACGGACAGACGGACGAACGGACAGACGGACGAACGGACAGACGGACGAACGGACAGACGGACGAACGGACAGACGGACGAACGGACAGACGGACGAACGGACAGACGGACGAACGGACAGACGGACGAACGGACAGACGGACGAACGGACAGACGGACGAACGGACAGACGGACGAACGGACAGACGGACGAACGGACAGACGGACGAACGGACAGACGGACGAACGGACAGACGGACGTTTTCCTTTCAATTGGGTTTTCGGTATCGAGGACCTAGTAAACAGGATTTCTGGTTACACCACGTGTTAGGGGATTTGTTTTTCTTAATTTAGCAACTTGTTTTATCCACTTATTCGTTTTCACGGTCCGGCAATTAATTATTTTCCGCCAAAAAGTGGCCATTTTTTTCGCGCAGCATTACATAACTTTCCCTATACTACCCTATTTCCCTATACGTATACGGGAATGAAAAAATGTTCCGGATCATGAAATTTGGTCACATTGAAACCACAAACATTGAAACATTTCAGTTTGCTGACTTTCTGGAATATTTAATTCCAACTTCAGGGCTATCAATAAATACAAAAACAACAATATCAATAATACATTGAAGTAAATAACCGTTAACAATAATATTTGTATATTAATTTTGTGGTTGTACATTTGTTTAATTATTAATGTTTAGTAACAATGTTGTTGTTATAGCGTGTATGAATAGCCCAGAAAATATATTTAAGTATATTGAAACATCGGGAAACGGAAATGTTTTAACGATTTGCATTCAACTTTAACAAATGTCATCATCTGGAACAATTTTCCCATGATCCCCTGATCCGGAATCTTCAATTCAAAATATCAATGCCCAATACACGCTGTATTATCATCCTGACACAATAAAATGAAGCGTTTAGGGCGGCGCGGCGCCCACTTGGTTCGGCCCATTATGGCTGAGACAATGGCAGCTCCAACAGCGGGCGGGGCGTTTACTCACACGGGCGGATGAAGGATCGCGCACTAGCAGCGCCTCTGAGACCCAAATCCCCCGCCGGCCTCAGCTCTCGCGAACTATGAGCGTTGCTCCCCGCCTCTCCCAGCCCCGCCCCGCCCCGCCCCGCTTCGCCCCGGCCCGCTTCGCCCCGCCCCGTCCCGCCCCGCCATCGCACTAGGCGCTCCCCTACTTTCGCAGCCCCTCCCCCTCCCCCTTCCCACCTGCTCCCCGCCACCCCGTCGCCCGCCCCGCCACACCTGCCCCTCAGCTACCCGCCCTCGCAGCCCCCGGCGCCGTCGACGCTCCCTCGCCTCTCCACCTCGTCAGCGGCCGCATCCATCACCAGCGCCGCACGTGACGCTCGCCCGCGCCCTCGCCGCCACACATTAGCCGGCGGCGGGCAAGGTGGTGGGCAGGCCGACAGGCAGTAAGGCGCGAAGCAGAGTACGGACAAGTAGTACGGCGGGCAGGAAGAAGGGCGAGGAGGAGTGCGAGCACGATGGAAGTAATTTAAGACGGGTAATGCGAGCATGATGTAAGTAATGTAGTAATGTGCAACGAGGAGCTGTTAATTAGAACGGAAGGCAAGAATAGCGGATATGAAAAATGGGGGCTAGGAAGAATGCCGAGTAGGAAGAAGGGAAAGAAAAAAAGAAGGATAATTACGAAGAAGGGTAAATATGAAAAAAGGTAGGCAGAAGGCTAGTTATGAAAAATTGCTGTTAAGAATAAAACAAGGTAGGGCGAATGAAAATGATGGGTAGAAAGAAGGGTAGATAAAGAATGGCGGTTAGAAATAAGAGTAACTAAGGAGAATGAAGTGTAGGAAGAAGGGTATCCAGGAAGGTGAGCGGCAAGAGGGCAGATATGACGACAGATGTGCAGAAGACCACGAAGGGAAAGAAGACGGGAGAGCAGGAGGCCTTCATTACCACAGGAGAGGAGGGTGGACAGGAGAAAGGTTGGACACGTAGGCGAGAGAACCGGACCGGCACACACAAACGGCGACAAGAGATCGAGCTAAGCAGGGCTGTCCAGCTGTCGGCACGCCGAATTTTTTTGTGCGGCCCACCACTGCTTTAAAAAAAATTTACTATACCAACCAAATGCAATACAATTACACAATTTATCTTATTTTTATTTAAAGGTATGTTAATTCTCTCGTAGTACGTACATTAATCATTAAGTATGTTGAATAGAACTCGCATCTAATATATATTTGTTGAGTATAATCTCAGTAGTTAGGGCAAGAACCATCTTAGATGACGGTGCGGCCCGCGGCTTCACTAGAATTTCATATGTGGGCCATAAGGCCTTCTCCGTTGGACAGCCCTGAGCTAGAGAATGGGCCGGCTAGCGAATACGTGAAAGGAGGAAGGCTCCCGCTGACGGACAGGGGAGCAAACAGGAGAGCCACCGGGCGGCCGGGCGGTTTGGATGCAGCCTTGAGGCGCGCTGCACTGAGCCCGGGCGCGATTAGCTGAATGCGGCGCTCTCTATGAGATGTGCGCGCTCCCCCGGCGACGAATGAGCAGGGGCGGCGTGGCGCCCGGACCCACTCCGCCTCTCGCACACGGCCGGCGGGGGCGTGGGGGCGGCGGGGACGACGGGAGCGGCGGGGGCGACGGGAGCGGCGGGGGCGGCGGGGGGCGGGGGCGGCGGGGGCGGCGGGGGCGGCGGGGGCGGCGGGGGCGGCGGGGGGGCGGGGGCGGCGGGGGCGGCGGGGGCGGCGGGGGCGGCGGGGCGGCGGGGCGGCGGGGGCGGCGGGGGCGGCGGGGGCGGCGGGGGCGGCGGGGGAGGCGGGGGCGGCGGGGGCGGCGGCGGAGGCGGCGGGACTGCAGGGGCAGCGGGGGCGGCGGGGCTCGGCAACTGAAAATGGGCGCGACAACTATTCGACTCATTAGATCCGGAAGGGAGGAAATGTTACAACCACGTTTTTTCCACGGGGGGCGGAGGTGAACATGCTTAGCTGGATATTGAGATCCCGCGCTGACCTACACTCAGCTTCTGCGAATTTCCCATCCAGTAACTACTACTAGTGGGGCACCTTCCTAGTCGGGACAAGCTCCCGGCAGGTGTGGTAGTGTAGTGCATGTAAGTGTGTGTGTGTGTATGTGTGTGTGTAAGGGGTAAGAATAGGACAAGAAAGAGGAAGAATAGACTGTGCGTGGTCCATGACCCGTTTGTTAAGGTACTGCATTCGCAGGTGACAGAAAAAACCTCGGAAAACTACCGACCAGAACAGTCGGCCATTAGAAGTCTCCTCCAGAGAGCGGCTGAATTCAACCTACCTATCTAGTTAGTGTCGAAAATGTACCATCATCAAAACTCAAATCTTAGGACCTCCCGGTCCGAGGCACTTCAGTGACGTCAGCTGCAGCTCTAAGTTACCAAAACCAGTTTACATTCTCGGAAGGGAGCGAGGAACCTGCCCCTCTGAATTGTGACTTTCGGCGCCGACCTCTATTAACATTTATGGCTTCTATTCACCCAACCCGTTACATCCCTTTGGGACGCGTATTGTATCACATAGTAGACACCTACACACTTGGGAACTTCTCTGATCTAGAGTCAGCAGGTCGCGCCTACACCTGATAACACGGTGACTTATACACCTGACATTCACGGTCGCTTATAGATGCCGTCCCTCTACCCGAAGAACACCAATGTGAAGTGGACCTGAGAATAAACTGCAAACTAGCTGAAGTAAAGATATTGCGCCACATGGATTTACCAAAATATTACAATTATTTTATCCAAGTTTGTGTTAAAATATTTTTCATTTTTTTACATATTGAAATATACCAACAATGTCTCGTCATAAATTATTACGAGATCGTGCCGTTTTAATTTACATCATTTACCTTAGGACTGTTATATTCTTAACCCGTTCCGAATTTATAGAAAACTATAGGCGCCAGGAACAGGTTACGATAATTGATAATTAAAACCAATGCCTCCACAGCTAATCTTAACGAATTGATAAATGTCCGGCTAGCTGGATCAATGGGTCGCGTTATGGATAATCGCTATCACCTAGATAGCAGATTACTTGATCTGCCAACTATACAGAATGGCGAGGAATCTGAAAGGAAATAATAATTATATATATATATATATTATGTGACGGTACTTCGCCACGATAATCCTAATTTTATTTGGAGCGACCTGAAAAGGTACAGGGGTCTTGGCAGGGCGGAGTCGTGATTCGGAATAGCACGTGATGGAAATTTAGCAACACCTTTTCTGGTAACAAGTCAGGATTTATTCCAACGAAAATTTCCCAAATCAAGAAAACATAATTACACTTGAAATCATTGCATCGTTAGTTTCAGATACCTTTTCAAAAACCATTCAACCATAATTTACCCAGGCCTGCGCAAATGGGATCCCACGCCTTTGACTGGTAATACCACCTACGGCTAATTAACACAAATTTCAACATAAACTTTGATCCAATTCTTTAAATAATCAGTTACACAAAAATTAACCCTTTCTTCGTGATCACATTCCACATAATTCCCCCATCCAAAATTCTTAAATCTATTTTACAAAGTTAATTCCTCATTGAACCAGAAGTATTACAATGATAACAAAATTTGACTAAATTTGGACTCCCCTCTTCGGTCATCGGCTTGGAATATGAAAATGTCTATTAAAGTGCGACTAAATCTGTTACTAGTTATTTCCTCTCCCCAGTTCTCGTGACTAGTTTTGGTTAAATAACACTGCTTTCCACAGTTCCAATTTTTCACTAAGCCCCGAACGAAACTTTTAATACTCAACGTTCTCCCGCCGTCTTCTCACGCCGGCCAACGGGATTGCGGTGAAGGTCGCGCGCCCTCGCGCTGTCGCCTCCTGGAACGCCCCGCTGCTGTGCGCCGCCAAGGATGAATTCCAAGCGGTCACGAGCCGTCTCGCGACGCCTCCACGATACGTTCTTCTCGGATCTTCCGTCCTCTTCGCTTCTTGTCCCCTCCGCGAATTGGAATACTGTCCATGCGCTCATGCAAAAACGCGGCCGTTTACACGAACAGTTATTTTATTAAATTTTCTCGGGTAGCACGAATTACCGGATAATAATTGCTTAGCTCTTCTTCCAACTCACTTCCTATAGCTCGAAATTGTTCAGCGTAACTATTCATTCAAAGTTAAAATCATATTACGGCCTCCCGAAATAACGCTTTGTTCACGAGCGAAATTACTGCACCATGATCTGAGCACTTTTCATTACACAAGTTCAATACTCTTTCCACTGATCTAATTTGCGACCGCCCCGTACTGCTGTCCCGACAAGAAGAAACAATTTGAGACCGCTCAGTACCGATGCTCAGCTCAGAAGAAGGAATTTTCTTCCGGTCAAGCCGCACCTCCCCTCCTTTCTCCTCACAAGGATGTGCGTGGGGGTTGCTCCCTTATCGCACTTGGCCGGTACCCCTCCTGGTCGGTTACTGCTGTTCCGAACGCGCTCAGCTTTGCGCGGTGGTTTGAATTCATACTCCCTTTCTTTTTTTGTATTTTCCTCGGTAATTTCTTCCTTAATCATCCACATATCACAATATATATATATATATATATATATATATATATATATATATATATATATATATATATATATATATATATATATATATAACTACTTTTCAGTTGTGATTGGCTAAATGAAAATCATCTTTTCATTTCCAAAAGAAAATTTAACAATTTATTGACTTGTATGGACAATTATTCTGCCTTTAGGTCATGACCTCGTTTAAAAGAAAACCTTTGTACTGCAGTACTTATCTAAATGTAATCTTGACCGACGGCGCCCCGCAGTATCTTCTCACTTGGGTGATGATAATTCCATGTCCAGCTTCTCTCTTGTAATCTTGCGACGCTGCCGACGAATTCAGCCCACACCGCCTCGAATATCTACCAGTTCTTACTTAATTAATATTCACAGTTCCTAGTTCTCCCCAACTACGTGGTAAAACATTAAAGTTCAAAGTTCAAAATGAACATACCGCAATATAAAAATCTTTCAAAGTCCCAAGCGAATTTAAATGCTGCACGTCCACTTTCAGAGTCCGAAAACCATTGATTCTGACGACAAACTTACAAGTCCCACTCCCCTTATATTAAACTTGCGAGCGATCCGCCCCACTCGACGGCATCTATCAGAATATCATTTACTCCTCCGTTTTTATCCCTCCAAGCCTCGGTATACATTCTTCATTCTTATTTTTTTTAAACAAAACGACAAACTTCCGTCATGAGTCGACAGTCTATTCTCCCTTAGCCAATCCATCCATTTCTTACCAAATCACGTAACCACGCTCTCGATAGTCATTTCTTTCTAAACCAATCCCAAAATATCTTATATTTCTGTCTAGACAGCGCCCCCCACATATTCAAGGCCTGAATGCAGTTTATTTACCATGCCAACCGCTACGCCGGCGTTCCTAAGGCTGTATATTTCCATTTGCATACCCTTTGAACCCAACCCATTTACAGCAAATCTTACTGTCTAAATACATGTTATATTGGTATATCACAATATGACAAGGGGACTGGTTATATTTTGAACAGTTTCTATATTTCTGGGCCGTTTTGCGGCGACATAGCGATGATTTCTTTTGAATAATTCGTTCAACATTCACTTCTTTGCGCCAGTTGTGTTTGTTCACTTCGTTGGTTTAAATTTACGCAGGGAAGAAACTCACCATTAACGAAACAAAGTAACAATTTGTTCTCGTGGTGAGAGGATCACCTCAACCGCTGGATCAACTGATTATATCGTTTATCCGGAGGCGTCAACTATGGTAATTAGTTCCATAAGTGCAGAAGGTGGCGTAGTTGGTGGTGGCCCTGTACTACTTGCGTTCCGGCGTCCGCCTTCAAACCAGGTTGCTCCATTTCTTCCTTCAGGTTTCTCCGCCAGTGGGGACCGGACCCGCCAGGAGAAGCTCTAAGCTCTCGACAAGTGCACTAGTGTAGTGCATTTAAGTACAGGGGTGGGTGGATGTACGCAAAGAGTAAGGACAGGAGTATGAAGAGAAAAGAAAGATCGCACGCGGTCCGTGGCCCGTATGTTGGGGTGCTGCTCCGGTTTTCCAGCGAAACGGTTCGGAAACACCGCGGAAAACTACCAAACTGAGCAGCCCAACGCTAGAATACTCCTGCAAAGAGCGCGTGAATTCAACTTGGCTTTCTAGATAATCAACCCTTTGAAATGAAATTGTTTCCACCAATATTTCAGCCCTTTCAAGTAAATGGTTGCCAAATTTTCCTCTCCTCATCTTCAATAGTGATTTTTACCGTAGCTAAGTATCCACAGACTGGTGCACGGGTTTGTCCTCATTGTATCGGGAAGTCAAACAACTCATCCTCTCCGATTTGCCAGTTGGAACCTTGTCAACCCGAAGTGTGCACGAAAATCCGCACTGTTCGGACTCGAAGCCTACGGCCTCCCGGTCGGAGCCAGGCAGTGGCTGCGCGGTGGACCAGCAAGGGACGCCCAGGGCGTCGGAGGGGGCGGGGGAGAGGGAGGGGAGGGCGGAGCGGCCATTAGCCGCCAGATAGGCCCCAGCGCCGCGCCGCGCCGCGCCGCGCCGGGCACGGCAGAGCAGCGCCCCGATTACGGTGAATGATGAATGACGACGATGATGGCTGATTTCTGGACGCGAGCGAGCGCCTCGCCTCGCCTCGCCGTTCCGGCGCTCCTCTTCCCTGCGCCCCGTCGCACACTCCACCGCCCCCGAGCCACCCTGCTTCGCTTCGCTTCGCTTCGCTTCGCTTCGCTTCGCTTCGCTTCGCTGCGCCGCGCCTCGACCCCCCAAAGCATTGCCCCCCCTCTCGCATCGCTTTCATCTGTGCGGCACGCCGCTCACTTGTTTCTTATCGCTGACACGAGACAAGTCTTTTACTTATTTACGAATTTATTTACTTATTTATTTATTTACGAATTTACTTATGATTTTATTTATAAATTTGTTTATTTATTTATAAATTTATTTATTTATTATTAAGTAAAATTTTGAACTTTAAGAGTCCTTTAATTGCTAAGATCATTGAGGCCCGTGGGGTATGATCTAATTAGTGAGGTGAATAATGTTAGAGAAATGGAATTAGAAGCAGAGAAAACGGAAGAATCCCAAGACAACATACCGCGAGAGATGACGTTGAAATTCTATCAAATGATGCTTGGATTGGCCAATCCTGTCACTCAGCTCTACATATTATGCTATCCCTCTCCCCTTCCTCCACGATGTGTGTGTCTACTAGGCCCCATCCTGCCCACACTTCTCCATATTTTCTTGCTCCTCTTAACATTCTTCCTCGCATTCCTTAATGGTTCCACGCGTCTTCATCTTCAGTTTCTGACACTTCACTTCATCGCCGTGATGTGTTGGGTCATCGACGTTGCGTCAGTGATGGTTCGCTCTGCTCCATCGGTCCATCCGCTCTGCGGCCCTCATGTCCAGCAGTTTTGTTCTTCTACAACATTTCCCATTCTAAACTTCTAAATAACACCATTCTACTTTTCATTGGTGTTCTGAAATAGTTTTTTTTTATACCACTCTATTCATATTGTAATTGAATAATAATAATAACAACAAATTTTATTCGTTTTAACGAAAGTTAACAAATACAACAGATGCACATAAATGAGGAAAAGAAATTTTGAGATATTATACAAAGAAAACACTATTTATATTTAAGTAACAACAAAATAGTAATATAATAAAGTAAACCCTCATTATCACGGAGTTGAAAGGAACGAGATAATCGGAGTTCTTGTTAAAAATTCGTGTTGTCCGAGTATTACAAATGTCCGTATTACCGTAATCCCTTGTTGGGACCAAAGTTCCGTTCGTGGTACGGCGAAATTCATGTTAAGAGAGTTCATGCCAACGAGGGTGTACTATAGTTTCAAATACAACTTTCACTCAACGAGGAATAACTACAAGTAATAGGCATATTGTTTTTGTAGAGCAAGTAATAAAGAATAGTTCAAAACTGGTATTTCTTCTTCTTTAGATCATTTAAGATTATTCTTCTCCAGTTATTTTCAACTACGCAATTAACCAACAAGTTTCGGTACATTTAAGAAAACATAAAAAGACGCTGTGCTTTCTTAAACTTATAAATTAATATATTCGATTTATTTTGCTATTAAAAAGGTTTCCAGGAGAGTAAATCATGATTCACATTAATGACAAATACGAAGTGGGCACCATAGGAATACAATAGTTGTCAGCCAAACAGGCATCTGAAACAAGAATTATTTCTATAGAAATCGTTACAAACTTTGTATGCGCATACTAAATACGTTCTTGGTAATAAGTTATTTCCAAAAATATTTTAAAGGTTTCTTGCGGATTTTATTTTCCATCAATAGTATTATTTATTATATTCATTGTCAAATTAAAAATATCCTTTTTTATTGAAAATATACTTGTTGGCTTGACCAATTGCTTTTGTTCGACCCAGTATATTACGACTTACCAATTAACTCATTAATTGTCTCTCACAGTACACTTTTAATCGCTGTGAAAAGTGAGCCTCCAAAAATATCCTTTTATCATGACGCTTTCAAGCAACGAACTCTCTTTGTGTACACGATGCCGACCATTTGATCTCAAGGTGATTACTCTTATTTTCCTAAAACGTTATCTAGTTAGACATTCATTTCAGAACTTATCTGTATTCTTCTACTTGCAACCTCTTAAGTAACGTTGGCATCGTGATCTGCCACTTGTCTCACGAATCCTCGCCATCATCATTTCACCTTCCGACAATCACGATCTTTCCTCACCACACCCTTTCCACAACTCGCACTGTCATTCTTCAACGCACTGTCATTCTTCCCTTTCCATTCTCCGACATAAACATCCCAACATACTGTTTCCATCCTCTCTTCTCTTCCCCCTATCTCTTTACTTCACAATCTCTCCGCAGGACTTTACCCATCCGCCCTCCCTCTATGCTTCTGCCTACGTCCCGCTCCTTCAGTCACTGACTCTCCACCCCTCACCCTCCGTTCACCACCCTCCCTCTCCTGTTCGTTCACTTCCCTCCCCTTTCCCTCAGCTCTCCCCCCTGCCACTCTCCCTCCGTTCCCCTCCTTCCCCCTTCCTCTCCCTCCCCTTCAACCGTCCGTTCTTCTCCCTCCCCCTCTCCCTCTGTTCCCCTCCCTCCTTTCCTTCCCCTCCCTTCCCCCTCTCCCTGCGTTCTTCCCCCGTTTCCCTCCCTCTTTTCCTTCTCCTCCCTTCCCCTTCTCCCTCTCCCTGCGTTCTTCCTCCGTTCCCCTCCATCCCTTTTGCCCTCCGTTCCTCTCTCCTCCTCTCCCTTCAATCCCCTTCCCCTCCCACTCCTCTAGCCATCCGTTCCCCTCCCTCCTCTCCCCCTCTCCTTCCCCACCCTTCTCCTCCCTTCCCCCTCTCCCTCCGTTCCTCTTCAT
Organism: Acheta domesticus; assembly: GCA_031308135.1. Taxonomy (NCBI): domain Eukaryota; kingdom Metazoa; phylum Arthropoda; class Insecta; order Orthoptera; family Gryllidae; genus Acheta; species Acheta domesticus. The sequence goes on from JAHLJT010002406.1 coordinate 57,420,403, forward strand.
CCCCTCTCCTTCCGTTCCCTTCCATCCCTCTCGCCCTCCATTCCTCACTCACACCCTCTCCCTCCGTTCCTCCCCCTCCCCCTCTGTTCCCATGCCATCCCCTCACCGTCGTTCCCCTCCCTCCTCCTTCCACCGGCCTCCTCCACCCACTCCCCGCCAGCGCCGCTCGCTCGCCCTACTAATAGAGCCTTCGCATGCCCCAAGTGTTTAATCTGCGGCGCAGTTTTTCAGCTGCACGCGGCGAGAGAGAGAAGAAATTCAGCCCTGTTAATCACCAGCCCATGAGCTTTCAATGGCATATCGTGAAGCTCTCGGACATCACCATTACCATTCTTTCATGTTCTAATGTTGGACAAGAATTTTTATCATAGGATTTTAGTACTAAAATTTCCAGAAGTTTAAATGACAAATATTAAACAAAAATAATTAGCAAACTATGAAATTAATCAATTTTTGTATTGCTAAAGAAGGAAAGTGAATGTACGGAAATTAAATTAAATATTTAAAAAAATTACTTCATTTGTTCACATACAGTTGATACATTTACCATTATGCAAACATTATCCCCAAATATGATTACTAAAATTATTAATTGAGAGTTTCTTGCAATGTATATTTTTAGAAACGCAATATCTGAAATGCACAATATTTAAAAAAATTATCATGAGGGCAGCCAAATATAGTTGTTTTCGTACGGATAAATATTTCTTTACGACTATGTCACATTGACTGGGTGGCAGATGATATTCGTCGCACAAAAGGAAGAACAGTAAAATCGTTATAAACGAAAAGTACTGCGTATCCTAAAAATCCACCCCCCAAAAAAATGTTTATTATTGTCTTATTCTAAATAACTGATGGATTAAAAGATACAAGAATTATGAAAAAGTACAATTACTTTTCTTTGTGAACTTAGAGTTAAATGTATTTCATAAAATATATTTGAAATGAATGCCTACCTAGGAAATTATGTGTGTTATAGAAAAGTATTGTAGAATTTCCTGTTATCCATTTCACCTTGAAAAGAAAAATCCGGATTCATAATTGGACGGTGTCAACCGGCTAAGCGCCACTTTTGGGAAAAAAAAGATATGGATCAGTCATCAGTTGCATGTTCCATGTTCAGACCATGTTCTAAGTGAATGCAAACGTTTGGCGCCAAATATGTAAAAATAGCCTTATAATTAATGAAAAATGTAAACGCCATCAGTTACATCAGGAATTTTATGTTTCCCAATAACCGGCCATAAACCTAGATCTTTATATTAGCTGTTCTTAGTTTCACATTATGCAGGTAAACGCTAAATATTGCACTCATGTTTGTGTAGCTTGGCGCTTCAATGCATGAAGTAATTAAGTTACTGTTTTAGCGCTGAAAATGTAATAAAACCTTTGAACACGATCATCTCAAAAATTGTATGATGTCGCATAGCCGGTTGATGCATAACATCGTCCAATTATAATAACTAAAACGTTTTTTTACAGGGACACTATCTCAGACTTTTCTGGACATTGCGTTTATTTACAAAATATACATTCACAGCGTTATTTATATTTTTTATGTATTATTACATTCTTTTTATATTAATGAAAATTCAATTTTATGGAAACTGCAGCCGGCTCTCTGATTGGTAGTTTTCGGTGTTTAATCCGATTACTACCAGGCGAATGCCGGAATTGCACCCAGATAGTTCGATTTAACTATCTAACAAGTTAATAAGAGCAAATGATAAGACATATAAAGCCCACTACTGTTCATTTGTTTAAAAACCACAAAATTGAATTGAGAAGAAAGCTCAGATTTCTTTCTCAATGAAAATTCTTATAATTTTAAACATATATATTTCAATAATTCTACGGCTCTTTTTGGAACGCGTGCAATACAGGTGACAGAAATATTGGTTATTTAGGAATGTTATACAATATATGCATTATTAGAGATTGATCGAATAAAAAAATATTGGTTCATCACTTTCGCTTATGCGCTTCCATTTACGAACGACACATTTACAATCGTGATCTCTTCCTAGAAAATATTTTAGTATTATGGACAGAAGCGCAAAAAAGTAAAATATTACTGAAACTGTTACTCAGGACAAATTATAAAGCTCCGTCGTCTTTATTTTTTGAGTGTACGACAAGTTCAAAAAGCACTTCACGTGACTTAGGTGTATACTCGAAAAAATATATTAATAATTATTTACGCTTCAAGGACGTTAAGGGATCTAATGATCAAGTGGCGACGAAAAGTCTGAGGTCCTTTGTCTTAAGAGAATTGCCACCAGAGATTATTAGAACCAGTTTATGCCCGTGGTACAAACACATTTTTGAAACTATTTTTAATATTTCAGATTTACTTATTTACTAATTAACTAAATGTTATCTTGACTGGATTTGTCTTTTCATATTTTCTTTCCGTAATTTCTTTTCATGATCCCTTCGATTACAGAACATGTAGCATAATTCAAGTGTGCTCGTAACTACGATCCCCTCGATTCAGGTACGTAATGTAGTGTATGTGGAGATCCGTATCAAAAGCAATTACAAGATATAATGTGTCAGTAAAAATATAATAAATTTATGCTTTCTTGTTTTACACTGCATTGTATGGCACTGTATGTAGTATACAGTACTGTATATTTCTCTAGAAATTTGTAAATGCCTTTTGCCCACATTTTTGTGTACGTATCTATCACGTATTTATTTTATCGCGTTTTCGTCCATGCCCTTCAGTTACCCTGCTTGGTTAATATTTGGCGTCATGAAAATTCAAATACCCATTTCCCAATATCCTAGTTATTCACCATCCTGTGTAATTGCTCGTTCAGTTTCCGCTCCCTGATCATGGACTCCGCCAGTGTACCTTCAATTTCCGTCACAATTCTCCTGTCAATTCGCCACCCTTTTATCCTTCACACCAGCCCGTCGACGTCAAAGCCCACCCATTCACTCGTCGCCACACCCAACCGTCGCCCGAAATTCCGTCACGCAGAATCACAGGAAACGAACAAAAACACGACAATCACGGCTTAAACGCGTTTCCGCTAAAAACCATTTTTGTTTCGGGACGGCGGCGGCGGCGTTTTGCGGACGAGAAATTGCCTATGAAAACGCAGCCCTGCACTTTGTTACGATAATTAGGTTTCCTTTGGAGCGGAAAACGCCGCGCCTGGGGCGGCATTAGCCGCGGTTCGCGCGCGCCACTCCGCGCTCTGTCACGCGCACGCCCGTGCGGCGGACACGCCGCCACTCACGGCGGCGTCCATGGTGGGGTGAGTAGCGAAACGGACTGTTAAGTTCGCGGGTTCAAACCCGATCGAAGCCATGGATTTTTAACGGCGAAGAAATCCTTCGTACGCCTTCCTTCGGAGGGGAAGTAAAGCCGGCTGACCTTTGCTAGTAGATTTTCTGCATGTGAAAGATCCTCAGGCCCTGTCACGCGCACGCCCATGCACGCTGCGGCCGCGCCACCAGGGCGACATCGATGGTGGAGTGGGCAGCGTAACGGACTGTTAAATTTGCGGGTTCAAACCCGATCGAAAAAATCCTTCATACGCCTTCCTTCGGAGGGGAAGAAAAGCAGGCTGTCTCATGTAATAGATTTATTGCATGTAAAAGATCGTAAAACCTAAATGAAGCCTCTGAGCTAAATTCAAATCGCCTTTTTCGACGCCCGAGTAATACTTTCTTCTAAGCCTACCTACCGTCTTACAGAAGAGCAGGTCTCAGGGCCTGAGTCTCGCCACGTAAAATAAGGCGTCAATTCAATTGAATTCAATTCGGATCGGCAGGGGCGCGGTCCTCGCGGCTCCACAGTAACGCCCCAGGAGGGGTGTTAATGGAGGTGCACGGAGAAAAGGCTCAGGATGTCAACTGACGCCACTGCAGTGCTTCTGACCGGGAGGTCCTGGGGTTCGAGCTTTGATGGTAGCAGCATTCTCGACACTCGCCAGACAACTAGGGAGAATTCAGTTGTTGTGTGGAGGAGAATTCTAGGATCCGACTTCTCTCATCGGTAGTTTTTCATCGTTTCTCCGACCAACACCAGGCGAATGCCGAAATAGTTCCCGGGTCATGGACAGAGTGCGATCTTTCCATCCCCTTCCTTGTCCTATTCTCACCCCTTACTTACATTTACATGCACTGCAAAACCACACAATCGGGAGCATACAGCTGGTCCCGGCTGGAGCGGTGCCGCGCTGGTGGGGGATACCTGGCTAGGAAAATTCCCGCTAGCCGACGGTGGGTCGGCGCCTGATCTCACCACAGCGGCGGAAGATCACCGCCACATCCCCAGGAAAACACGCAATACACCTACGGGACTTACAGACTTGGTTGACGGGAATCATGAATCAAACAATGGAGGGGCTAAAGCTGTAAGTTGAAGATAGTGTAAGTAAAAGAGAAAGGTAGATGCTCAGGTCAAAGTACAGAGATGAAAGTTACGAGTGAGAATATTATCGAGTATTCTGAATCTTTCAATGAAGCACTTCTTTTGCGGAATATTATCGACTATTCTGAATTTTTCGAATACTTCGTTTGCGGTTGTCCCGCTTCCTTTCGGCGGATGAGGATAACGTCCAGACATGGCCACCATGGCACTTACCACAGTACCGCCACTCTGACACAGAAGTGAGCCACGGGTCCGTGTATTATTAAGTGAACTTACCAAATCCGCAATAGCTGAGCTCGCGAGGCCCTGCATGCCACCGCGTAATTAGGCGGTGAAGGTATTATGCCTGAGTTTAGGTCGCTGTCCCATAGCAACGCCACCTCACCTCACCAGCCCCACACTGTTTCCTATTACTGCGGAATGGCGTCGCACGAGTGCAGTACCTCCAGCACACGCCTCCTCGCCACCTCAAACGAAGGAATCTCGTAGAAAGAGTGGTGCATTGCGGATGAGAGGATCCATCTGACCCCTTAGCTGCCGACAGGGGAAGTAGCAATGGCGTAGCTTCAGTTAGTGTTACCCGGGGCCAAACGAATGGTATCACTCCCCTACCTTTAAATTAACTATAAAAAACTATTAATGAATAGTTTATACATTATTTAATAAAATATATTTGCACAAGACATTTATTTACAATATATTAAAAACTGAATTTAATTCAGAATAATTGAAATTTAATTAAGCAAATAATCTAAAACGAAGTATAACTAATTGACAAGTGCATGTTTTTATAAAAATATGATTTTTAACTAAATCATTAAAAATATATATAATTCCAATTATAAAATTTTCTAATTGGTGTCACCCCTAAAATGGAGTCACCCGGGGCGCCCCCCTCTGCCCCCACCTAGCTACGCCTGGGAAGTAGTCACTGAGAAGTAGTCACACTGGTACCCACGTGGAGTCCCGTGGACTCGTAACATGTTTCACATATTACAATATCGATTTGTAATTCGAGTGAAGAACACGATTAATGATGACTAAAGAAAACTTTAATCAGGATATATTTCTTAATACGTTATCTAATGAGAGAATATCATGTGATTAGGAATGGTTGAATAATATTATTGAGACCTTTTATTTAAGGTATTTATCTTCATAATAAAAATTTATTGAAGAAAAAAAATGTATTAATGAAAAATACTGTAACTTTAGAACTGAAAATCAAGTACAAAAATCTTACTACGGCAAACAATAAAATTCTGAGACAAGTTTCTTTAGTCATCTTTGTCTGCACAACTTTTGCACATTTGTTGGTTCTTGCAGTAATAGTATTTTGAATTCTGAGTTATTTCTTATTCGGCTTCTTTATTCTCAAAAATTTCCACTTCATTATTGTGTTATTCTCCAGATTCTAAAGAAGACTGTCTGTTTGATGAGTAATGGTCATTTTCAATTTTATGATCCGAAGATACTTTCAAGACTACTGTACATTTGCTCCACCCACTGCGCAATATTTTCTCCCAGATCATGGCCATTAATATTTACACACTCACTTAACAGACTATACATGCTTTTCTGTACATTGTAGTTTCTTCAGAGGTGCAACAGAACAAACTGTACAAACTGGTAAAGTGCGATTGGCACTCAGTGAATGTTACAATGCTACTGGCATGGAATCCTTAGGTTTCTTGCGCGCCAACAAAGGGTGACAATTTCCCTGAAAAGCATTCTACAACAGTAAGATCGCGACCCATTACTTAAAACTGTAGAAGGAAAAGATACAAGAAGAATCAATGTTACAAAAAAGTACATGCACGTTTTCGAAGTTTCGCGAAGTCGGAGGAGTTTCAGGGACTCCTAGTCGGTTGCAGAGGTTTACCTTGGTTCCCATTCCGGCACCGAAATGGGCCATGGGTCTATGTATCACGGGCTTGTTCCTGCTTCAGGGGATGCCGTTTTCGACTATCCGCGTCGGATAAGCACTATGTCCCTGATGGGGACACATATTAACCTTTTTTACACTAGCCACACTTGCAGGCTCCTCGGTCTGTGTCCAGCAGACTCACAAGGCCTTCCTCGACCACACACATACATGAAAGACAAGGGACAAACACCCACGCCCACGGCGGGACTGGAACACGCGACCCGTCCGACCGCGGCTCTGAGTCGGCATACGCTCCATCTCGGCCATCCGGATGGGCAATTCCTGAGCTCACGCATGGCAGCCGGCAATTAGCCAGTGCGGGCACCACGACCGAGGTAGCGCTCCGCTGTGTCCCGTAGGACCGTAGGGATGTGCCCTCCCCAAACTGTAACCGGCGGGAGGGTCCACAAGGAATGGTGCCGTGCTGGTGTAACGCGCAAATGTCTGTAACACATGCTCCTCTCCAAATAAAGGCAGAAGTAAATATAGATGTAAGGATATAAAGGTGGACGTAAAGAGACTTTTAATTGAATAAAGTAAGTGCCTGACGGCACGTGAGGTTCGTAATATAGAGACGTTATGTTTGGAGGGTAGAACGGAAATGGGGCAAGGAAAGGGTAGAAATGTAACTGCAGCAATGCAGATGGTGTTGATTCTGTTGTAAGGATACAGGAACAGATATCAATACATAAGATTAGAATCGGGAAATTCGTTCATTGTTTTAATTAATTAAATTCCTTGCCCAGAATCAAGATACAACAAACAGTCCGTTAAATGAAACTTTAAGTGGGTAGAAAACATTTTCGAGTTATGCCATCTGATTCATACAATAACAAGAACTTGCTTTGCATTATTGAAATTTATCATCTCCATCAAACAACTAGCAAAGCACTGTTCAATTATTCATCCACCGATTTCCATTGTATTTTCGCATTCGGCGGTTTTCACCACAGTTTTCCTACCGTTGGACCGATTCCGCCCGGCCTCTCATACCGAGCAACATCTCACGTCTCGTTGCGACCCCGCGCCGTCACTTTGTTACAGCGTTGCCAGATGATTAAATGTATATCCCAATACCAATCTTCAAAAATCCTGGTACTTTCACTAACATTCCTGGTACCAATGTCAACCCATTTAAATTCTTACATTGTTCATATTATAACGTTTATGTTTTTAACGTTTTTATGTTTAAAATTTGTTAAATTCAACTCGATATCGATTCATTTTATATTTATAAACTAAATGGAAGACTAAGACGTCCTATCCTTTCTTCTTATAGAATGTGCTAAAACAAAACATGTTACTCTCTAATGTTTTTAGGGCAGTGATTTCACCAATATCGTAAATATTCGTAATATTAGCGTTAGATTTAAATTATCGAATAAAAAAGTATAAAACGAATCTGAAACCGTACATCATCAATTACCGTTTACTTACAATCCTGGTATTTAAGCGTACCAGAATGTGTTCATTCTGGTACACAGCATCTCCATTAAAATCCCGGTCAAAGTCTCAGGATCCTGGTGCGTCTGGCAACACTGCTTTGTTATTCAGCGGCGCATTCTTCGCGCAGCAAACAGCCGAGGAAGTTGGCGCAGTTCTGGGAAGACGCTTCCGCTAGCTTTGTCTCCTTCACCTGGCCGCTCCGCTCCGCGCCGCGCCGCGCAGCTCGTCGGGAGCAAGTGAAAAACGGCGGCGTCAGAGGTCGACGAGCGCGCGGTAACTGCCCCCGCGTTGGCGAACTAACTAGGTCTTCGCGCCGTTACCTGTGGCGGCGGCCTCAGGTGTGTCCCCCGAGCGAGTAATGTGAACTCGTTGCGACTCACACGCCCTGCCTGCGGCTCGCGCAGCGCATTCTGTGCACGTGACGCGTCAACGCTTGCTGCTTTTCGGTTGTTGTAAAAATGGGTCCGTTCGTTGGAATTGCTTGTGAAATGACGGGGGAGAATGTTCCGAACACGATGCCCAACGGGGTCGCTATCGACCCCTCGGGTAACGATGAGATTTTAAAGGGGGTCGATCATGATCACGGGGTCGATTGGGAGTCAATAGGGAGTTTTTGCCACCTCGAACGGTAAGCACTATCCATCTTCTGCGCATGCGCAGATGCACTAAAGTGATGCGAAATTGAACTGCGCATGAGCAGAAGATCGATAGTGCTTACCATTCGAGGTGACAAAAACTCCATATTATCAACAAATACATAGATGACTGATTGGTGAAATAAGGATCAAGTTACCATTGATTACAAAAATATTTCTAAATATTATTATTATTATTATTATTATTATTATTATTATTATTATTATTATTATTATTATTCCTCTAAATCACGACCAAAGATGTTATGTGTCGGCTGAATATAAAATTTACTCCAGGTTGCAACCAGCTACCTAAGGAGTAGATCTAGGGACTGTCGGTGCCTGTACAATACTTTGCGCAAAATGTGGGCTGTTCCAAATAAAGCGATTTCTTGCACTTCCCAGTCTTTTGAATTACTTGGGAGTTTAGACAAGTTCTTACACAAATTTTGCGGAACAAATCCCAGAGTTCCGATAACTATCGGGACGACCTGTGCTTTTACACCACACATTCGGCTGATCTCGATTTCCAAACTCTTGTATTTTATTATTATTATTATTATTATTATTATTATTATTATTATTATATTATTATTATTTACATAAATTTATAAAATCTACATAATAATAAGCTACATATTCCCTCGTATTTTGGAACTGCATATCATTCACATTAATAAAATAAAACTTGAGCATGATCATAATATGCGATTTTGTTTTTGCAAACTTATTTAAATTTTAAGTCTAAGAGTACAGAAAAAATTTAAAGGTTTCGTCAGTTTTCCAAACTTTGTTCATATTAGTTTGATTGTTATCTCTAATTAAATTATCTTAAATTATTTTTATTATGATGATTGCGTAAGCTGTATAGAACGAAAAAAAATTCAAAGGAGCCCACGAAGCCAATTGTTGTTTTAAAAGGGGTCGACGTAAGAAAAAGGATGGCTGCCCATTATTTATGTAGAAAAAGATGGAAGAGACGGAGAGCAGACATTTTAACCAATATCTCATTTTACAGTTGCATACCAAGACCATTCTGGTACAGGGAGAACAGTAACGTCGGAACTTAGAATAAATTGCAATATAGTTTTATTTCTAGGGCATTTTGCAGCCGACCTTTACGTCCCGATGAAAGCATATTCGACCACACGAGGTCTGTTAGAAAAGTATCCGAACTTAGTTTTTTAGGGGCACCGTGATGGATTTGCGTCAAGTGTGCTTGAAATAACTGACCTTGAACCTTCGTGAGCATTTGTGATTATTTCCCCCGTCTGTCGGTTGCGTCTGTTGCTGGCAAGCGGAATTTGAGTGACGTAGTGGGTAATGCTCTGGTCGCTTTTTCATTGCAAGGCGGAGCAATAGCAACTTGGTGTTGAGGCCTCACAGGACATCTTGAACTCCTGAAACAGTAAACCCAACTTCGTGAAATCGGTTCTTGAAGGAGAGATCATGGTGCGAGGAGGCGCAATTGCGTAACTTCCTACGTTCAGCAAAGGGACAAACATTTTTAAAACAGATGTTTGCCAGTGAGATATTCCAATAAATCTAAGAGGGCCTCTTACTGGAGGAGATAATACTGCACAGAAAGTTTGTTAATTTACTTCACATTATTGACCTACATAATAAATAACCTATTCATTTAATAAAACAACTCACAACGAAAACAAGCAAAAAATTTTCCATTCAAACACATTTCTACACATTGACAAAACTGAGTAATATGACGTAATTAAAGAAATGAACATGATGTTTTGTAATAAGTAATCAAGTATATGATCATAATTCAAATCTTGATTGTTTGCTAGAAAATATCTGGCAAACAGTATGTAGCAATAATTCATCGTGATATTTCGTCTTAGGCGTATATTTTCGGCTTCAGCTTACCCGTGTACACCCTCTTCCGGATTTAGAGGGAAAATAAGAACGGAGTTGGCCGTGCTCGCAGGTGCGCCGCATTTTCAAGACGAGCAAATAGCTCGTGCAGGTGCGGTTATATGCTCCTGAGCTAAGAGAACAGTACAGGATAAGCACTTCTCAGCGCTTGTAACTGCCTGCGTGTTGACGATCTAACACAATGGTGTCAAGGTCTTCTACTAGTTGTAGTGGCACCCGTCGTGGCACCGTAGCAGGCCACGAGCTTCTCTGCGTAACTAACGGCGGGAAAGGGAACTATTACGAGTAGTAGTAATCCCGCCGCTTTGCAATGGGGATGGCGTTGTCTCTGGCGGGGTGATGAAATGCGTGGAGGGGCGATTTCGTCGTGGCACTCGTGCCACGGACTTTCGCTCGTGAAATCGACCTTGACAACACTGATCTAACAGAAACCGCCATCGTATCTGTCTCTCGCTGCGACCTCAGGTGATTCGCGCGATCAATGCAAATTCGTTTCAATTCGCTCGCGTCGCCCGCGGCTCCGCACCGGATTGTGGGCGCCACAACCTTCTGTCAACGTCCGCGGCTTTCCTATCGTTATCAAAAATTAGTTCATTTATTTACGATTATTTTGTGGTGACAGAAGCTGCGTGGCGCTATTCAAACCCGGAGGCAAAAGGTCGGAATCTCCAGCCTTCCGGCCATGTGATGAATACAAATGTGATAATTTTCGCCGCGTAAAAATAAAAAAAATCTGGGAAAAATACGAATCGATGTCCAGATCACGCGTTGCAGGTACACGACTGATGAGCCGACGAGCCTACCATCACCATATGGCGGCGTGAAAAAAAATTGGAAAGGGGACTAATTTCGTTTTGAACGGCTGACAAAGTGGAAACAATTTGGGAATGGGAGTGACGAGCCGGGCGCAAGCTGGACGAAACATCGCACTGATTCCGGAGCTAACTTCGCAGCCATGCCCCGCCCGCGTAATCTCTTTTAAAATTTAAAACAATTGGTGCGTTTTGTCGGCCGCGTTCGCGTTCTGTCCCTGTGTGGAAGGAGAAGTGCTGGGCTTTGTGACACGTTCCGCTCGGTGAAAGCGTCTCGCCCCGGGTCACGGCTACGCTACGGAATGCTGTTGGCGGACGAAAAGTCGATGGATATGTAGTGTTGCAGAGGATATGCGTCTGCAAACTCAACGGTGACAGTGCAGAGTACGAAACGGATTTGAATGTTTGACATGTGTATGCTTGACTCTCTCATGTTGATACACATATTGAAATCTAGTGTACAGTCAGAATTTCCTATGTTTTTATTGCTGAGATTCTTATTGTTCATAATGTTTCTAGTGCATGTGTTTATTTTATTATTAAAATATAGACAATATACCTTGGGGCAAAAGAGAAGAGGAAATATAAATATAATGGTAACAAAACATAGATTTGATTAGGTTCTAGACTGGGCACGTGGGTTTGAAAAATTATTTCTAGAAAATCATTGACAAATTATCAATGACACGTGTGTCGAAAACACTTCTCAATTAATCTCAAGTTATGAAAATTTGGAAGTCAGTATCTATCAGGGAGATGCTTTCTCTAAAAGAAGCATAATTTCAATACGTATCTTTCACCATCTTTCAGTCATAATCTATTACCTTAGTACATTTATTTCAACGAAAATTGATAATAAACTAGTTTGTGATTGTCAGTACGAATTAGTGTGAACCTGGCTGTGAAAATTTCTTTTTTGAAATAATGTTGAACTCGGAAATGAGTAATTCCTGCATTAATATTTCCATTTTTACTTTATTTGCTTTGGTAGAGTTATGGCGTATTTTTCTAAATAAAAATAAACAATACCCGAGACAAATATATTTTAAAATACTGAATAATAAGTATTTAAGTAACTAACATGGGAAAAGAAATGTTATGAAGAAGAAAAAGAAGAGTTGTGGTATCGTACTTTGCGCGTGGGGAGAAATGAGAATGTAAGAGTTACACAATTTCAATTCACATCTTCTGGGAACATAATTTCCGAGAATGTTAAAGGATATCAGAGGATTGGAACGATTCCGGTATGAAATGTTCTAACAAGAGTTCAGTATTATCATACATACTACGACACCGGGGTCTTATTTGGCGTGTCTTAGTTTTCAGTAAAAGTAGTACACATAAACAGCGACCAAAATGTCGTTCTTGGGTCCTGGTCGTTTCTATAAAAGTTTCGGCTACTACTTCCAAAAGAGACTGCTGTTAAAATTGTTGTCCGTACCAATTTTGCGCAATATTTCAAATCTTGTACTTTTCGTACGTATACAGCATACCATATCACTTCCAAACAGTCACAATCCATCTCGGGATTCCACAATTCCTTGAGATGACCACGCTGAAGGCAAGGCGAGGCGAGAGCGTCCCCTTTAGAATATTTCGGCAGCTCCGAGGCGGCATCGGCGCTATCTGTTATCGAGCAGCCTTCGGGGCGATCGCGCTGCGCTCGCACTATTGGTGCGTCGCGAGCCATCCATTACGACAGCGGACAACAGAGGAGCGCAAGCGCAAATTTTTACAGCACGCTCGCGGCTTCTCCACACAGCACGACGCGATTCCGAGGAGCCAACGTTCCCTCCATGCTCAACAAGAAAGGACATTTCAATTTAAGAAATTCCGTTTAAAACGGTAGAGTTGAGATTAAAAGAAACAAAAGGTATTTTAAATGTTAACCGTTTGGACGTTAGGCGAAGATGCATTAGTATGCCACAGTTTTTTAAATTCCAGCACTAAGGAATTAACGTGACGGGGAGGAACGGGGAGAAACGAAGAGGAACGGGCAGAACGAAGAGAGGAACGGGCAGAACGAAGAGAGGAACGGGCAGAACGAAGAGAGGAACGGGCAGAACGAAGAGGAACATGGAGAACGAAGAGGAACAGGGAGAACGAAGAGGAACAGGGAGAACGAAGAGGAACAGGGAGAACGAAGAGGAACAGGGAGAACGAAGAGGAACAGGGAGAACGAAGAGGAACGGGCAAAACGAAGAGGAACATGGAGAACGAAGAGGAACAGGGAGACCGAAGAGGAACGGGGAGGAACGGGCAGAACGAAGAGGAAAGGGCAGAACGAAAAGGAACGCAAGAGAAGTGTGAAACGGAGTGAGACGGGGCGCAACGAGTCGCAAGGAGGGGGCAACATGAAGGAAGGGAACGGAACAGGGTCGCGTAGGTGTGGGGTGTGGCGCAGAGGTGCGTGGCGGCGCGCGCAGGTGGCGAGGGGCGCGGTGGGCGGTGGGCGGGCCGCGCAGCACTTAGGCGCCGAGGGTGACGAGCGCGGCGCAGCACGCTCGATTAGGCAGCGGCCTCCGCCACGCAGCGCGAGGGGGAGGGGAGGGGAGGCAGTCGACCTGGCGGATGGGGATGGGGATGGGGAAGGAGCCGGCGCAGCCGCGATGGAGCGGAAGAAGCCACCGCCGGAGGGGAATGGGGAATGGGATCGCAGGTTCAACTGCGGGACGCCCGGGCGAATCCTCGGTGAAATGATCTTAGTGAAATAGAACACGAAGGAATACGACTGTCTTTGTATTCCTGGAAAAATTAAACACAGCATTAACTTATGAAGACTTAAAATCAATTTATCATTCATCATTTTCCCGGAAAATATATTGTGGACACAAAATCATTTAATCTTTCATCTTTCTCTTGGAAAAATGTTTTTTTAAAATTATTTTGAATAAGATACATGGTTCAGTTTAACAAATCAAACTTATTCACATGTTTTTGATGCTGACTATATCACTTTAAATATAACTAAACTATTACTTCTTTAAAACTATTTCTTATGGAGAGGAAACCCACTGAGCACCTCACAAAGAATGATCTAAATTTGCAAATTCTATGTAAAACGATTCTTGGAAAATCTAGTTTTTATTCTGGTGGCATTTCCGGGAGCTTTCCTAGGTTGTATTGAGGTAGTTGTGTAAATGATGGCAAATTGTTATAAAAATTATGCGATAACTTACTGATGTTGGGTATGATAGGTTTCATTTGAATTTCTTTATGAAGTTGTTTCTTTGGATGAACCAGGGTGCATTGGTTATTGTTTGCAGGAATTTATTCCATATGGCCTGTAATTTATAGATATTAGTTATTAATCGAGACAGAGCAAGCTTAGACCATTAGGGGGTCTTATTACAGCTGTACATATGAGCTTGGCTCTTTCTATTGTTATTTTACTGTGGTTGTTTATTAAGGGCTTTAATTGGATTAGTTTGACTTTTGTTTGTTGTGTATTAATGTTTATATGTTCTTTCCAGTTGAGTTTAGTTTGCCGTTGACTTAGATGGACTTAATCTAATTTCCCATTTGTTAGACCAAGCATTGACTTGATTTAGATGTTGTTGTATTGTTTCTTAATATGTTAAGTGATGTGCTAGAACAATACAATGCTGTATCATCAGTAAATTGTGCTATATTAATTGTTTGGATGGGGAGATATCAACTGTGTAAAGATTAAATAACGTAGGTGACAACCGAGAGCCCTGAGGAAGTCCAGCCAAAATCGGTTTGGGGTTTGATAGATCTTTATCTATAGAAACTGGAAAATGTTCATTTGCTTACTAAGCTATTGGTTGGTTAAATATATGGGTGTGCTATTGATTTTAAGTTTCTACTATTTTAATAATTGATGAGTGGTTGATAACGTTTCTGTGAATAGAAATTGATGTCTGGGAATGATGTTATTTTTGTTGAGGTAATTGTTGAGTCTTTTCTGAATGCTTTTCTCTACATGTTTGACAAGGACGGTAACAAGCCTATTGATTTATATTTTTCTACATTTTATTAATTTTTGTTTGGTTTTGGTGTAGGTACTACTAATGATGGTATTCAACAAAAGTGGGAAATATCCTGTTCTTAATGAAGAGTTTTAAATATTATTTAAGAATGCTCTGGCTTGGTCTCGTAGATATTTTAGGATTTTGTTTCTTATTCTGTCATTTCCTGGGGCCTTTTTGGGGTGAGTGCTTTTATTATGTTTGTTATTTCCTGGGAAGATGTGAATATGATTCTGGAGGGAACATTATATTTAGGACTTGCGGCTATCAGTGTGATTGTTTGGTGTTGATTGTGTGGGGGTAAGTCGTTGGGTATGAATGTTTCTTGACAATCTTATGCTAGTCTTTCTGGTGTCAAGGTGAGAATTTTTTACCTGTGCTAGTATTAAGTGGAGGAATGGAATTTTTTTGCTAAGTATTTTATTACTTTCCCGTATACGTACGTATACACGGAGTGATATACGTAGTATAGGGAAAGTTATGTAATGCTGCGCGAAAAAATGTCTAATTTTCGGCGGAAAAAAATTCATTGCCGGGCCGTGAAAAAGAAAAAGTGGATAAAACCAGTTGCTAAATTAAGAAAAAAACCCTCTAACACATGGTGTAGCCTGAAACCATGTTTCCTAGGTCCTTGGTACCGAAAACCCAATTGAAAGGAAAACATCCGTCTGTCTGTCTATCTGGCTGTCCGTCCGTCTGTCCGTCTGTGAACACTGCTAGCGCCCAAAACATAGGTACGATTTCTTCCAAAATGGATATTCCCCGGTCGATTCTGATTCTAGTCGAAGCTTTGAGATTTTGAAAAAGATTCTTCAAAATTTGGGGGTACTTTATATGAAGCACCTCGGGGATTTTCAAAATTTTCTCGAAAACGGCAACAAATTTTTTCTTTAAATTTCTTGTATGGATAGAGTAGAATACACTTATTAACATGGCAGAGGTCCGATTTTCACGGATAACTCTGAATTTTTGAAAATTGCAAAAGTTTAAAATCTTTACGGCGTCTTTCTGGAGCTACAAAATTGAAGATAGAGATTTTTCCTTCAAATAATTTTTTTTCTTCATAGTGAGTTATTTCTTTAAGGTCATGTAAATGTTCTTCAAAATTTTAGAATTTTTCGTGCAATATGTGCAATTTAAAAAAATTACAAAAGCAAGATTTTCTCAAAAACGGATCCAAATTTTTTCTTTAACCTTTGGTAGGGATAGTGGTAAATGTACTTTATCAGATGACATAAAAGCCATATTGTTCTATTGGTTGTTTTTTTCAAAAATTACAAAAATGTAAATTTTTTCACATGTTTCTCACGTCGAAAATATTTACATTATCGGCGATTTTTTCACATTCTTATATTTACGAGTACATGTGCTTTAAATAATGTCAAGTAAAGTTTCTCGAAAACACGACCGTTTTCAGTGAAAAGTAGCTCAAAATTTCGCATTTTCAGAAACGCTAATTACACTCTTTAGTATAGCGTAAAGTTTTTTGAGTTTTTTTGTTTTCTCAAAAATTACATAATTGTAATTTTTTTGAAAGATCTGTCAAATCTTTAATATGCACATTACCAGCAATTTGTAAACATTATTATATGTGTGAGTGTAAGTGTTTTAAATAACTTAACATAAAGTATTTTGAAAACTTTAAAATTTTCTGTGAAAATGAGCTTCAAATTTCGCACTTTCAGTAGCGCTAAAACGCCATTTTTCTTAATCGGCACATAGTTTTTTTAAAAAATTGCCATTTATGACTAGATTTTTGTGTTCTTTAATATTCTAAAATTAATATTTCCGTTCTACCATTGGAAACCGAAAAATTAAGAAAATGACAAAAAAATGTACGTTTGGCGGTGATAGATGACAGCTGGCAAGAAAGAGTTTGTGGTAATTCCGAATAGCTAGCGAAGACCCAAGGAATTAGAAAACTAATACGGGAGAGTCTGTGCTATTCTGTAACACCACTAGTTGACTTCTGGGTTTCTAGTATGATTCCACAATTTTTTTCTTTCCTACCTCTTCCTTGCCCTACTCTCACACCACAGATGCCAGGAGACCGGGAAGGAGCTTAAAGCTTGTCTCGGCTGGGGCGGTGCCTCTTTGGGGGGGGGATACCTGGTTGGGAAAATCCCCTACTCGACGGTAAGTCGGCGCCTGATCTCGCCATCCAGCGAGGAATGATTACCGCCACCTCCCGAGAAAAAAGATACGCACTACACTTACGGGACTAATGACCTATGTAGTTGACGCGCCCGGAATCGTGGACAATCAATCAATCGGAAGCGTCGAGCTCGTGGACGTTGAGCACTTGAAGATATCAGCGCGCAACCAGGGCCGTCCTGTCAGGCAACGAATCAGAGAGGCGCACGCCACCTCATACGAGTGCTAACGCGCGCGAGGGCTGCGCGCGCGCGCATGTAGTGCGCGAGTGATGAGCTCCCGGAGGAACGAGACGTGAGTTGGGTGGCGAGGCGGTGGCGAGGCGGCGCCGGGCGGCGCCGGGCGACGCCGGGCGATGCCGACGCCGTTGGCGGAAGAAGTGGCGAGGAAGTAAAGGGCCCCGGCGGACGAGTGGGTGACGTGGAGAATGGGCGGGGCGGGGAGCGGAGCCGGTCTCCAGAGTGCGCGACGCACGTGGCGGCGCCGTTGGCGGCAAACGGCGCAGAAAACGCCAACGCCGCCACCCCCGCCGGCGTCCTCTGCCACTACTGCCGCCACGGCGCCGCTTCCGTCGCCCGCTCTTGCCGCCCACTCTCCCGCAGCCTCACCAACACCAGAACCCACGCCCTCCGCCCCTCACCCCGTCGCCCTCCACCACTCCGCCCTCCCCATCCACCCGGTTCCCCTCTGCCCAAACCTTCCACTCATCCTCCCCGCCACCGCCCATCCTACTCCCCGCCACCCACACGCCACACACACCGTCCCCGCGCCCCGCCACCCGCGCGCGTCCACATCCTTCACATCTCCTTCATCGCCCCTACCTTCTGCCCCACCCTCTCGACCCGTCTTCGCTTCCGTTCTTCCCCTTCCCCCTCTCCCTTCTGCCCCACCCCCTCCACTTCTTCGATCTCCACCCCTGCCGTCCCCGCCTCCCTCGCCACCACTGCCCCATCTTCTCAACCGCCCCCCCACCCCGTCCCATGGCACTCCGCCCCCCTGCTTTTCCTCCCTTTCTCGTATCCCCTCCTCCCCCACCAGTGCACCCTGACACCTCTATTACTCCAGCCACCACCACATCACCCTTCCCCGCCTATTACCCTTCCACCAGCCTTTCCCTCCCTGCCCTCTCCCGCCCCCAACGCCCAAGGCCGCACTCTCCGCACCTCCCCCCGCATCGCTCAGCCACCACCTCTCCACCACGTGCCCCGCTGCGGGCGCCGCCGCCGCTCCCGTCCCGCACTCGCCCCCTCTGCAACCGGCGTGCGCCGCGCCATTTGGCCGCGCCGTTGGCGGCGCTAGGCGCGTCGCGGCGCGCCGCCCCCCAGCGCACTCCCACGCGGGGCTCGGCCGCGCCATACCCCCCTCCGGCGCTGGCGGTGCTAGAGATGGCAAATGTCACCGAAACATCCATACATCGAAGTCGTAGGCTTCCGCGGCCAGAGTCATTGGAGTAATCTTGGGTGGCCGGGTGACGCCGCGTCGAAGGCTGTGTTGCCGATGTTTCGACCATCTTGTCGTCTCAGACCAGCCCTGAGGGAGACCACGACAAGATGGTCGAAACGTCGCCAACACTGCCTTTGACGCGGCTTCACCCGGGCAGCCAAGATCATCCACATTCATACATCAATTTTTCGATACAGAGCTTTCGATGTCAATGAATACGACACAAAGACATCGATGTCGACACAAAGACAAAGATGCTATTATAAAATTGATTTAATTTAAATATAAAATAATAAACATACAATTTTCAATCCGTTTTTAATTACCGTACGCAAATTGAATATATTTTACTGTCTGTTAGCAACATGCTCTTCCTACTATGCTAATAAAATTATTATTGAATGTAAAGAAGAAAATTAAACAGCATCGCGCTTAGCTATTTTACCATTTTAATCTTTTAATCAATATTCTACACATACCATACAAAATACCATAAAATAACATAAACATTATTTAATGACATAACAAAGCATTGCATGAATAATAAACTCAAACATTGATGTTTTTGCAACAAAGTATCGGTGTGAAGAAAACATCGAACGCAAGATATCGACGTTAATATATCAATGTTTCTGATGGAAAATAACGATGTTTTGTTGCCATCCCTAGACGGTGCGAAGTCAAGGAAATGCGGACTTTAAAGGAATTGTGGGCCGACCGTCAATTTGGAAAATATCACTTTCCTTCAGCACCGTTTATGGGGACAAATTTTGCTCTAGAAAAACCGAAAACACCAAATCGTATGTGTCATGAAACAAAATACCTATTTGTTTAGGACAACAGACTGCTTAGGGAACACTGGCTTAAAATATTAGAAAATGATAATGATAACAGCGCATTGTAGCGAAATTACAATAATCATACAACATATTATATATTTATTCCTTCTTCTTCAACACTTTTTCACCAAGTATTTTGTTGTTGTTTATGCTCTTCGTTTTCACCAATATATGATTTCATACACATCATTTCTTCTCTCTTTGTATTTATTTCCCCGAATAAGGTGTATTTAACGCACCTCTGTAGCAGTGGCCTTCGATTCGAGTGCCGATTGCTAGAATTTCAATCCCACTCAAAAATTTACTTCATGTATTAAACATCGGTGAGTTTGTGGCGACTGGAGAGATGAGAGTTAATAGGTCGACTTCTCTCAAAATGATTTCCGTGGTTTACCGGAAAACTTCCGGAACAAATGCCGGAACTGCGCCCTATACAAAGAAACACGCGATGTTCTCTTCCATCATCTCCGTAATCCGGACTGGGATGCGGTGAGGGAGCACGTCCCATACTTCCTCCTCATTGCCACCCCGTGTGAAAGAGGTTCCTTAGATGGGATGCATATACGCTCGTTAAATGAAACGGGGAACTAATAGAGAGAAAAGAAGGAGAAAGAGAAAAAGAGAAAAAAAGAGAGAAAGATAGAAAGAGAAAGAGGAGAAGGAGAGAGAGGGAGAGAGAGAGAGAGCAAAAATCTGGAAGTGTGAAGCGAATTGTAGAAGCACATTTCTTTCATGAGCAAACTGGCCAAACGAATATTTATCCGATTAGCTGCGTTTAAAATATAAATTCCCGATACAGATCACAAATATGTTTGAAATATTGGATTTGTGAAATACATTTGACATCACTTAATCTTATTACATCAAATTCCTTATTTATGCTTGACCTTTTACATCGACTGACTTTCATCAAACGTTTCAAGAAAGCATGAAAAATCCTACACTCTTAAATTCAATCGCTTTCTGTATTACAACTGATGTGTATGATTAATTATACATTACGAAGAATCGATAAGAGGGGGTGACGAGCGAGGGTATCGAACACGCAGGGGAGTAAAAAAATTAACTAAAAGAAGGTGGATAAATAAACACAAAAAAGAAAGGAGACTGACTCGTAATGCGACTGAACATAAGGCAAGTAGAATCGACAATAAAAGGTGGGGCGATTAATCTTATAGTAAGCTCCCGACCGGTTTCTCGGCATGTGTGGTAGTGTAGTGCATGTTAGTGTCTGTGTGTTTGTGTGTGTGTGTGTGTGTGTGTGTAAGGGGTGAGGATAGGGCAAGAAAGAGGAAGGAAAGATCGCCTGCCCATTTGTTAACGTACTGCTCCGACATTCGCCTGGTGTTGATCCGAGAAACCACGGAAAACTACCGATCAGAGCAGCCGGCCGCTAGAATTCTCCTCCAGACAGCGACTGAATTCTACGTAGCTGACAAGCTAGTGTCGAAAATCCTGCCGACTTCAGGACTCGAACCAAGGACCTCCCGGTCAGAAGCACTGCAGTGACATGAGTTGATGCCCTGAGCCACCTCTCCCGGAAGAAGGAGCGTGGGCGTGGCGCCGCTCTCAGCGGCAGCTTGCGCTCCGCGCCACTCACCTGTCGGTCGCGCGACTCAATGTTTAACGCTAAGCTGCTGGCGCCTTCGCGAAGTGGGACCCGCCCCGCCCCGCCCCGCCTCTCCCCGCCCCGCCTCTCCCCGCCCCCTCTGGCCTCCGCCCGCTCGCTCGCTCGGGGACTGGCGGCGGCCGCCAAACTGCGATTCGGAGGGAGCGGCGCGGCTTTTCCGAGTCCCTGGGAAATTCTGTTCTCCGAGCGCTGTTGACATACGTGCGTTGCTTAAAGAGAAGATAACGAACGGAGGGAATACATTCTACGAAGAAATTGGAGTCGTTCTCTGCTGATTGGTTATTTAGTCTTCCCGGGCACGTCGACGGCTCTCGTCATTACTACCGTAAGTGTTTGTGCTGCGGGAGGTGGCGTTGTTGCTCCTTGTTTGGAGAGCGAGATTCGGCGCTGACCTCTATGTCGGCCATTCGGGGTTCAAAACAACCAGATATCTTCCCACTGGGAGGGGGGGGGGGCACCGGCCCACCGGGGCAAACTCTGAGCTCCCGAATGATGTCCCGACATGTAGTGTAGTACATGTAAGTATGAGTAAGTGTATGTGTGTGTACGAGTATATGAGATGAGAATAAAACAAAAAGAGGAAGGAAAAGAGCGTGTGGTCTCTGGTCGTTGGTTCCTACTGATTCGGCTTTCGATTTGATTTGATTTATTTTGTCAAAGAACAGTAAAAACTGTATATGACGTAGTGGGGAGAAGTACAATATGATTCGCAGAAACCATGGAAATCTATCGAGCAGGGCAATAGACAGCTAGAATTTTCCTGCAGACAGCGGCTAAATTTGGCCTAGCTATCTAGTTAGATCAAATAGTAACAAACATTATAAATGAACTAATACATTTTGTATAAAAACTAAATAAATAAAATACAAAATCTGTATTCTAAGAACCAGATACTGCAGGGAACGGAATTGTACTAGTTGGTATTGAAAATGGTGTCGAACCGAATACCACAACAAGAATCATTACTCAATGTATTAACAATTATCATAGTTTAAAACTACAATATAACGATTTATATTTATATTGTTACTATTTTATTGACTAATATAATATAAACTAATTTTTTCACTTAAGTACTGCAATTACATTACGCTTAGGATCATAGAAGGTTAGGTCTCCTCAACAGTTGTTTTTATCGATATAGTTTATCGCTCTTTCGGGACCCTCATTATAGGTAATGTCATCAGAAATCTTACTGACGTTTTCGGAAGTAGAGAGAAGATGACGTGGGAATTGCCATACTTAAAACGCATAAATGCCCAATATTTACTGTTAATAAACCCAGTTACCGCAGCTGCGCTGATGGTATTACCCCGGATCCATAAGACTTGCAAACGCGTGTCCTAACAATCGCGCTGCTACGGTCCAAATACAAATTATGTTCCTAATATATTGTTGGACAAAGAATTTCTTCAAAATCGAAGTATTGTAGTTTTTGTAACGCGATGGGCTTATCTCTTTCACTTCTGTCGTTTGCGGAGTTGCGCTGAGCATTGGACACGAGAGTAACGCTTGGCCGGCAAAAGGCCCTTGGAGTCAGTCGGTTGATGGTTAGCCCTCGTACCATATGTGCAATTTACAATCAAGTACTATACCTGGAGTCTTTTTGGACCCCAAGCTTTACTGACAATTGCAAGTGGTATACACGAATGTGTACAGCATTATATTGAGTGTGAATGATTGTTTATATAAAAGTATACATTTTATAAGTTATTTTCAAGAACATCATAAATATAATTTATTCATATTAAATATTTCGTAGAAGCAATAACCTTTACCATACGTATCCTCTATTGTTAATAATATAATGCTTCAGAAATATTTTGATAATAGTTTATGAAAGTTATTTCGAGATAAATCAAATATTCACGGTCTCAGACACATTTTTTGAAGTTTATGACAATATATTTCAAACGAGAACAGGAAAATAAGAGGAAGTTTCTTATTTTTTCCTTAGGTCTAACCAGCCACATATAACGAAAAAAAACCTCTTTAATAAAATTTTGAAAATGGTTTAGTACCTGCCTAACAAGTGCACGAAGGCATATCTAGAAGACTGAAATTACCCAGCAAATATTCAGTAAAATATTAACGAATAAATGATGATGGGGTCCAAAAAAACAGATATGGGACGAGGGTTAGAGACGTAAGTTGTGTCTGCAGTCTCGTGTGGACCTGTGTATCTGTTAAGGGCTTGACTAGCGCTACAAACATTTCATAAGCTACTAATCAACTTTCATGAAGCGTTAAAATAGTCACAATGTGCATTTATTGTGCTTCTGCCATGTATTACATGATTTCAAAGTATAGACAGCTGTGCTAATTTCTACTGCTGTGAAAGTCACTCGCTTCGGTCGTCGTTACATGTATCGAGATGATTCATCAATATAACTATACTTAATCACCAAACGTACGTGGAAGCTTCGTGTTGGCATTTCTAGTACTCAATCGGAGTATTTAATATCATCACAAAATGTTTGTTGCCTGCCGCCTTCGCGATTACTTATACGAGTTAATTTTAGCAGTAGCCAAGGAACGCGAAATCATCATGCAATGTAACATCAAAAAACAATTGTCTGTCAATGAGTGTATTAATTAACAGCTTTATATAAATTCTGTAATTCAAATCCATTACAAGGAATATTTCTCCTAAGTGCATAACAGTTGTACGACATGCTTGTTATTAAATTAAAACAGCAAATATTTCTATGGGCACGGGGTAAAATTTCTTAAGTCAATTTTTGGCAAAATTGGGTTAAGTGCTGAAACTACAAGTTTAGTATCTATAATTTATTTTAGTAAAACGACCGAATTCAAATGTAGCCTACTTACTGAGGAAAAAACATTAAGAAATAGCGTTTAGCGTAGAAACAAGCGGAGGCTCAAAAATATAATCCTTGTTTTCTCGAAACTAGGAATTTTGACTTAAGAACTTTTACCCCGTGACCACAGATTTTATTTATTCCATGTTTCGCAGCTCCCAAAAATTGTCAACCTTCAGGTGCGTGCCACGCGAGTTTACATCCGCTGCTAATTAGTTTGTTAGATGAAATACTTTGAGAACTAAATAGTTACACCGCCTATAGACAATTAGTGACGTACGATCCGAGGCGCGATGTCCCGGATGCATGTTTTGAATTTGCACTAGACTTGTGCATTGTCTTATTTTAGAGCTCCTTGATTGGACTTTGAGGCGGCGCCAAAACACAAGCGACACATCTCTCTGAGGCACATAGTCTTTGAGGAGAGAGACAAACAGCTGTGGACAACTGGTGTATTCGAAAAGAGTAGTTATGGCGCTTATGAGAGTATTAATGAGGTTTATGAAAGTTGGTTAATGTAAAAAAGAGTTTGGACGCGAATTTTCAACTGCGAGGTGTGAAATAAATGAGAGATAACTTGTAACCTGTTTTGTAAACATGGAAGTCGAAAGAAAAGAATACAAGTAATTGCTTTTACTAATTTCTGACTAAATTGGTCCCCCACAAAATTGCCTAAAATTGTTTTTCTTCCCTCAAATAACAATTACGTATCCGAAATTTCTTAAAAAAATATGGCAAGCCTTTTAATAAGTATGTAATTTTTGCATTAACAAACTGCCCCATAATTTTTCAATTCAGGATTACCATCAAATTCGGCTTACATAAATTATACATCGTTTTAAAACTGTTTGGTGTCTCTAATCGTTCTTTCATAAACCTCACTAATATTCTCACAAGCGCCACTCTTTCCGAATGCACTAGCTTTCCACAGGTGTCTGTCTCTCTCTTCAAAGAGTATGTGTTTCAGAGAGTGTCCCATGCACAAGTCTAGTGGAAATTCAAAACATGCGTCCCGGATGTAGTGCTGCGGAGGACGCAGCTGCAAGACGTCCGCCCGCCCTCTCCGCCGCCAGGCGCCGCGCCGCGAGGGAAATAGCCCGAAAGAGCGCGCTTCATTTTTAATCACCGCGTCGAACCATAAGTCTCGCGATTATCGAAAAAATCTCCGGCCGCGGCGCCGATCCGCTCCCCCCCCCTCCACTCGGACGCCGAGCCCACGCGCGCGCAGATCGATGCGCGAAATAGAGAAAGCGGCGTACCCCAGGGTCGCATCGCTCGGCGTTCATGTTCATCCGGTCGCTCGCACACAGTCTATTTTCGTGGAATATTGAAAGAAACTTCGACTCCAGCAATCTCTTATTTCCTATATTATTTTATCCGGACAAATAAAAGCCTTCGTGAGCCAAAATTGGCAACGATGTGAATTATGACGACATAGTAAGGGTACAGCTAGTGCATTGACGTTTATCCCTAGATCAGAAATTTTCATAGCAACATCTAATGCTTGATAATCCTCTTTGAATATTTTTAAATGAATTTCCTTTTTTGGGGGGGGGTATAATAGAGAAAGCTGTGTACCCCAGGGTCGCATCGCTCGGCGTTCATGTTCATCCGGTCGCTCGCACACAGTCTATTTTCGTGGAATATTCAAAGAAACTTCGACTCCAGCAATCTCTAATTCCAAGATTATTTTATCCGGATATAACAAATCAAAGCCTTCGTGAGCCAAAATTGGCAATGATATGAATTATGACGACATAGTAAGGGCAGTGCATTCACGTTTATCCCTAGATCAGAAAATTTCATAGCAACATCTAATATTTGATAATACTCTAGGATTGTTTTTAAACGACGTTCCTTTCTTTGGGGGGGAGGATTAGGGTGTCAAGTAAGAAATTGATAGAGAATAACTCTGTAACTACGAATAATTTAGTATGAAAATCTCGTTTCAAACAGAAGACGATATTCTGATTGGAAATTAGATATGGAATCGAGTAATCTGTAGAATATATAATTGTATAAAAATACTTTATAAAACATTGGAGTTACAGAATTACAGTTTTACCTAATATTTTGAAATTTTGCTTGATATTAAATTGATATAGCAAGAAACAACTCAGTTATAACTATGTTAATTCTGACAAAAATAATAAACGAAAATATGTCTATATCTAATAACACGAAAAACTGTGACTGCTTGTGATCTTTCGGTAAAATTGCCGCATATACCTGTCCAAACTGAACGCCTATAATAAAGAAAGGAATTGTTTATGTATATTAATTTTACGCACTTAAAAGTCGATAATATCAAATATTAAAGTACTCGTGTTGTAAACAGTTTTTAACCTAACTCAAATAAACTTCATGTGTTACCGTACTGCCACCGCCCATGACTTTTACCTTTTCTGTGGCTTTGGAACGATGGACAAATCGTTTGAAAGGGTAAATGTCAGAAGACGATAGGTTCGAATTGTAGGATGTCGACTCAGTAATGGCTTACAATAGTTCGGCTTAAACAAGATGTATCTGCACAATGTTTTCAAATTTGTTATAAACATCATTAAACAAAAAGGCGAGATGCGATTCAAAGGAAATTGCATCAGATGACACAATTTTTAATAACTAGGAGATAAAAAGAAAGTTATCTATCATATATAATACATGTTAATCATATCATGTATAATAATAAAACTTGAAAATTTACAAAACACTCTGGGCCTTCTAAAATATACTTACAACTTACAAAATTCTAGTTATTACACTAAATATCACACCCACGAGTTTTATAATCTAATCTATATACTTCTATATCTATACTAATATATAAAGACAGAACTGCTCTGACTTACAGCGCGATAACCTCTGAATCTACTGAATCAATACTGATGAAATTTTTGTAGTAGCTTCCTTTAAAGGTCTGAAGTAACATAGGCTATGATTTACAATTGCAAACCTTACTATATCCACAAAATAATTACTTTTCCAGACATTTTTCGCCTCGCTTTACTTCACAGAGTCAATAGTGGATCAAAGTCAATAGTTTAGCTGCGCGCCACCAGAGGATGTCTGAGATCTTCTACTGTTTTTACCAATGTCCAGAATCAAGGCCGTCTAGAAGAGTATATTATATATTATAGACGGTCTTGCCAGAATTATTACGAAATTCATTGGGGTTGAACATGTGCTATGTAAAGTCCGAGAGTGTTCGTTGGTGATTTGTTTGTTTTCAACGTTGGTGGAACATTTGAACGAAATCCCTTAAAGTAGTAAAGAACAAACATTGTCCTTAGTCCGTTTGGTACACAAATGGCAAATTGTGGCAAGAAAACACGTGAGTTTTAAAGTATTTAGAGAGTTAAAAGTACAAAAATATACAGTACAAAATATACAGTAATGTACAATGTACAATACGTAGATATCGTATACAGGTATCGTATATTTTCTAAACAACCTCTTCTTTTACAGAATTTGTGAAAATTGGATTGTTTGGAACAATGCCGAAACAATAGTTACAGTTGTCAAAACAGAATACAAGTGCTAAGAGATGGGCAGCCTATTAATATTCGGAATGGGCTACTCAGAGGCAAGAGCAACTTGCAAAAGAACACGCACAATTGAAAACAATACAGTAAAGAAGAAAGCAAATGTGAATATTTCTCTAGGAAGCAGAGAAGCTTTTCGTTATGACTCTCGATTTGACTATTTACACATATATCATGTTCAAATTGGTAAAATGGAAAATATTAGTATGTTTTGGTCAACTCTGTTGAACATTTTCTTCAATATGGGCAGTGGTATGTAATTAAGTAATGGTCATTTACATATTAAGACTAATCTTGCTGTTGTTGCGTATGTCAGTGGCTCCCAGTGAATTAATTCATCTATATTTTCTATAAACTGGCAAAAATTAATTTATCTGAAATATTTATGTCTAATCTATTAACAAAATTCTGACAATTCAAACTAAACACTTTGGTTTCTATAATTCACATTTCAAATCCATAGTATCTCGCACTTCAAATCAAATAACGAAGCTAATAGTGTTTTGTTAGGTGGTTCAGTACATTGTCAATTTATTATGTATACATAATATACAGGTTCGTGGATCAGTATTGCTGTTATGTTGCGATGATATGATGAATTGATTTACCTAAACAAATAAGTTTTATACTATGTTACTAACACATAGATCATTAAACATACATATTTCTGTCATCTTCAAAATAATTATAAAAACCGGCAATTACCTTTCAGCATAGATATATTCATTTACTTTTATTATTACGATTCATCAAATGCGTTACGACATCTTTATCTTAATGTCCGGATCTGTCTACTAGCGTACCCATACGAGAACTCTCGGATGTTTCGTATACTCTGCTTAAAACTGTAAGTCCCTTCAAGGTCACGAGTTGGCAGAAGATAAATTTTTAATCTTTCTTTATAAATACTATAGAAGCAAAAAATATAAAAATGAGTTTTACAGTTTGGCAATTTATAGAAAGTGTTGGTATAATATATAAAACTCCCGTCCTTTGGCTCGACAGCCTGCTACGGGCCTTAGCTGACACAGCCTGTCGGCCACGGGTGTTCGAGTGGTTAGCACGAGGACATCCCTTTACCATATACACCGCTCTGCTTAACCTTAGGATGGGCTCTCTCATCGTCACACAGCAATAGATACTGAGGGCCGGGAATCGAGCTCGGGGTTCTTTCATGGAAAGCGAGCACGCAAACCAATAAGCCACCGAGGGCGGGATATAAAACTATACAAAAAGAATACATGTGAGTCTACAATTTGTGCAAGTATTTTACGAGTGTTTTGTATTAACAGTTTAGATTTGTTTATTATTTTTATTTATAAAGTAAGGAATGTTTGGGAGCTGAAACTCCCAATTAGAAAAATGTAAACTTTCTTGGAAAGTGAACGAGGCACACCGGAAATTTCCAAATAGGGGGAAAGACAGGACAGGGCTAGCTTGGAAGGGCAGATATACAATGGGAGAGAAGTACGCCCCACTGCACGGCATGAATAAATGGAATACCTCTTCCTGGCTAAAGATTTACTGTAATGAATGCCTGGGCAACGCCGGGTAGTTCAGCTAGTTTTCTATAATTTCGATCCCAAAAGACAGTTGTTAACTTTCCTATTAATCCAAGTTCTTAAAATCTGAACTTTTCCGAAGAGAAAATCTGAGTAGAAACGTTTCCATAATTTTCAAGACGTCATCCTTTCATATTCACGTCTAAGTAATGTTCTTCCATCATTCTGCGATGAGAGAACCTTCCGTAAGGATTACATGGCAACTTCCTCAGAGCCGCAACGTGCCCTAACTTCATCTTCCGGAAAGTTAAGCGAAGCCCACGACCTGGAAAATGATCGCATCGTACCCTGAATCAAACCCGCCCGCCTGCCCACTCCTTGAGACGCAGGGGGGGCATCACCTAAAATAAAATATTACTTCAGCATTAATACTACAATAAGCTGGGCCCATATTTTTTATAAAAACAAAGCCTTACCTATAAAGAACTTTTTACACCCCGGAGACTCCCCGTTCAGTCTGTCAATATTGGTCTTGTTTTAGGAGTTTCACCCAGTTGGGAGCTGCCGGTCGATCGAAAGCTGGGAGGGGGAGGAGGGGTGATGGGGTGGGACGCGCGTGATCACCCGACGTGAGCGGCGCTCCGCTGCGGGCTACTAATTTCGGATCTTTCCAGCAGAGGCGCTGATGTGCCTTCCGTGAGCAGATGCCCAAGCAAGGAGGAGGCTCAGGACTTGCACCACCTCGCTTGTATTCTGTTCGAAGTTTCACTGGCAACGATAGAAGTATGTAGGTTGCACAAGTAAATACTAACAAAAGTGATGTATTTCTTTTCTTTTGTTGTCTTCATTTCTATAATCGTTTCAAGATATTTAACTTAAACATGATGTTACGTTAATATTGTTCTCTTAAGGTGCTGCGGTACTAATTAATTTAAAAATAGCTTAAACTCCAATATCACAGTATGGCGTTCTTTTTTGGAACCACACTGCAATTGACAATGAAAAAGTATGTAAAAGTATCTGTATTTTAAAATATAAATGCAACGGGATAAAATTGAATGGTAAGTTGAGCATTTCAATAAATTTTAAATGTTAGGAGGGAAACTCTGGCAATTTTACGTAGGAAAAGTGATTATAATTCACATCAAAACATTTTCTACTATTTTAGAACCTAGAATATTTGTTCATAATGAAAAGATTTTCGTAAGTGACGTGTCAGTTCAAAAAATCAGGAATTCCATGAAAAAAAATTGAAACATAAACTTTAATTATTAAAATTACTTTAATAATTTTGTAATGATTTATATAAATTTGAGCATTAGCTAAAAGTGCTAGGTATTATTAAATGTATTTATTATTATTATTATTAATATTACTTGACAAATCTTATTGCAAATTTAGAGTGTTTTAGTTGCCATTTAGAGAAAAAATATAAAAAACTGTTAAAAAAGTTTTAACTGATAAAATAATGAATATAATTTCTAAAGAATATGTTGATAACAACTGCACTCCAAGTTTGTGGCAGAAGTGATGAAACTACCACTAATAAAATAATAAGAAACATAGAAACAAATATCGAGTCATAAACTACAGCTCGTGTACCAAAAATGGATACATGGAATACTAATGTTAACAGCAGTTTCACGTACGAACAGAAAATGAAATTCTTCTCAGCGTGTAAATCATAAAATGTAACTTTGATCACATCGTTTACGAGGAAATAGGAACATGAACAATATTAATATAAAACAAAAATATACTTTTTAGAGATAAAAAATGTGGAAATAATGCTTTATTACGTTCTTTTTTGAAAGCTCTAAAGCACTTTAATGCAATTTACTCCCATGAAGCTATGAAAAATGTAAATTTCTGGGGAATTTTTCTGGTTTAAAAACATAATGTAACAAAAATCTGGTGAAACGAAGAATCACTGTTTTTATAAAGAGCATCTACGGAATTTACTAATACAAATACAGTATGAACTGATAATTCTGCGAGTTAACATTTTTTCAACAAAGGAAATATGCAACGTTCGTCATTACCATAAAAAATAAAAATAAAAAGCAGTCAAATTGTGTAAATTGAGCACCTTTTTATTTCTCGCTTAATCTTTCTTTCTGAACAAATATATTCATTTCTTTTGTAAATAATAAACAAATTACACGTTTTTGGAGTGTTTCTCTGCTTCCATAATGAAAGTTTTTGCCTAAAAATCAATTTTTCAAACCAACTTTTGAGTTCTCATTGCGGTTCAACCATTCGGAATATCCACGTAGTTTATTAGACAAAATATGCTTAGAATTTTCTTAAGAGCTTATTTTCGAAGTTTCGACGTTTCCTCCCCGGACATCCTGTATGTACATTTTTCATACTCAAGTGAACGTAAAATATTCTTGCTATAAATCTATTATTAAAAGCTGATAACTGATATTCTTGCTATAAATCTATTATTAAAAGCTGATAACTGATTACTAAAGAACTTTCAATTAGTTACCTAAAACGAAGTAAGAAGGAGGTTGTTAATACTATACATACAGCTACCATCCGTGAGCTCAGGAACATTACCCTTAAGTTATTCCAGGTACTTCTCCATGCAGCTGACTCGCATTCATTCAGTGTATGATGGATCGTCTGGCATAGAAGTCCGTCGCGCATTGATTAACTCGTTTCAATGGAAATCGGAACATTCATCATCCCAAGTTGGTTTTCGCTTCCCTCAGTCTTCCAGGTCTCTATAACGAACTTCTAGTTATTATCAGCGCACGCATGGTAAATGGATATCTCTGATGGTTCAAAGGAGATTCATTTTTCATTTGTCTCTTTTATTCAGGTACATAGGTCAACCAAAATATATCTTTATTTGATTGTGATTAATGTCCTCTGAGGTATAATTTAATATTCTCACATCAAAACAGAGAACTTCGTGAAAGATGTTTGATCAATAACTTCTCGTGCCTTCAATGAATGTTAGAATGCTACACTACATGCTGTCTAGCAGAACGAGAATGCAAAAGAAATAGCCAACCGAATTGTTTAACTATGCTCCGTGAAGTCGTGGATGTTAAGTCGAGACGTCACGGGTTCCTGGATGGGTGCTCGTCTAGAAACAACAAGGAACCAACGGCGCCGAGCCCCCTGGCCGAAGTAATAAAAGGCGATGACTGTCGCCGACTGATGATGACGATGACTGACGTCGACTAACGTCGACTAACGTCGACTGACGATGACTGACGATGACCAAGTTCGAGGAGGATTTCTCCACTCCACAATTGCAGCCAGTAGGTGGTAATAATAGAACGTTGTGATGGATTAACGTATCAGCTCTTTTTTATTTATTTAACCAGATCAGTGATGGTTTGCAGGTGAGTATTTGGTTACATACATGCATCTGTATACATACATGTATTATAATCGATAGTGGCCCCTCGAATTTACGAGTAACTGTAAATTAGCGCACCGTCATACCCCTATTGCTGATCGAGGACATCCCCACTGGGTACCTCTATGGTGTTTGTTGTTAATTTTGTGAAATTGAAGGTAATAAGAAGAAAGCATGATATAGAGTGAGAGGTGAGACTTAAATTTCTTTATGTGACGGAATAGAACTTTTGGGATTTAATTATTGTAAGAGCAACACTCATTTGTTTCGAAGTTGAAGTAGTTGGTGCAAGGGGCAATTTGGAGGTTAGAAAAGAATTTGAACGGCATTAAGGAAATACAATTTGTAATTCGTTCTATGTTTAGTTCTCTATGAAGTTGTTTATTGGTTGTACATCACGGGGCTTTGGTATTTTTACGAAGAATTTTATTCAGGAAGTTAGCAATAGTTTCAAAACGGAAGAAGAGGCACCTTTTCAGTTCGAGGCTGCGTGAGTTATTGAGGGTCTTGAGAGTGATTTGTAAAGACACAGAGATTTTTTAATTCTTGGAGACGAATATCTATTGATCAGGAGATATAATTTGAGTAGGGATCCATAAGTTTTATTCACTCCATGAGTAATATGAGCTTTCCATATGAGACCAAGTATCCAGGTGGACGCCTAGGTATTTGATTGATTTATTTGAAGATGTTCTTGTAGTCGGGTAATTATTTATTCTCAAAGAGGGAGGGATATTTGTTCTTCGCAAGGTAAACATTTTGATTACGCATTTTCAGGCTTTAGCTATAATCCACATGTTTTTGTCTATTCAGAAAAAGAATTTAAATTTTGTTGTAGGTCATTCATAGCTTCAGAGATTAAGTCGCTGGACGTGAAAATAGTCGTCAGCATAGAGAGCAGTAGTACAGCATAGAGAGCATTGTACGTTACTTGAATAATAATCCATTGTGCCAAACTTTATCAAACGCCTGCGGAAAGTTTAAAAAGGTCTCTACACAAAATTGTTTGCGTTGATAAGCTAGATCAATTTCTACAATTCTAAATAGTTGGTGGGTTGAGTGAAGAGAACGAACACAAATTGATGTGGCAGAATTGCATTTATTTGATCAAGGTAAGCGTTTAACCCATTTCTGCCTAGCATTACATATATGTAATGTTAGTTTTGGCAACGTGTGGCTATGTTGCAAAGATTTTCAAAGCTTCATTTTGATCTTCATGCAGTTTGCTGGAGTCTATTGTTGATTACGCAGCAGTATCTTTCTACTTCTCAGATGTCGTTCTCTTTTTACAGCTGATTGAATTTGAATCTGTGCTTCCATTTCCCGTGTTATGGCATCCTTCAGAAAGTTAGTATTTTTTTAAAGGTTCCTGAATAATTTTAAAATCTTAATATCAATTGCCAATGTTAGTAAACATATTTAAGTATGTAATGAATTTTGTTAAAGAAGTTAATGTGTTAAAACTTCAAAGTTATCGAACTTAATATTTTCCGTTACATATATGTAACGCTAGGCAGATTATATCTCATGTTATCTACTTTCAAGAGTGTTTCTGATCATGTTATCGTGCAACTTTTGGAAGGAAGGCACGATTTAGGTGCCGGAGGGGTATAATGACTAGGAAAAAGAGGACATGTAAGTGAAAAATTCCCTTTCCAGAAAGCAATTACAAGTGATAATCTCAATTTATTTCCCGTAGATCTTTTAGAACTGGATTGGAATGACAAAATAAGACTTTTTCTAATTTCTGAAGAAGCGATTTATGCACTTTTCAAAAACTACACACATTCTAAAATTACTTATCACGAAAGGAGTTGTAGGAATTATTTTTCTGTCAAAGTACACTCCATTCCCAAGAAGGGTTTCCACTGGGTTTCAGAACTTGATATGAGGAATTTCATAGTATGCAGCACAATGAGAAGAAATAGATTTGAAGTAATAATGATATTTATTATTACTATTTATTATTCATGTGACACAAGATGATGCATATGATAAAATGTGGAAACTTAGAGCACTGATGGATAAACTCAGAAAACAATTCACTCTACACGGGACAAACACTACTCTACACAAATCCGTCGTTATGTAGCATCACTCCCAAATGACAAATGCATCACTCCCAGAAGGTCCCACCAGGTCAGTAAACTCATTAGCATGTGCAATGGTGCTGTATGGCCTTAGATCTAATGGAAGAAACCATTTGGACGTAAAGATACGAGACCTGAAAGGAATGCGATGTGCAGCAACAAACTGCAAGAGTTCAACAAGGATATTGTGTATAAAATGTGACATATGAATGTGTGTAGATTGTTGTGTAAACATTCCACAGAAAGTAAAATATTCACTTATTGTGTAATACAGAAGGTACAGATGTATAAACATAAAAGAAACAGGAATTTGGTATGGTAAGGTAAACGTCCCTAAACTTATCCCTCTTCTGCTTAGCGTTACATGTATGTAACATTCAATAATTTTGTTTCTATAAACAATTTCAACATATGAGCTCTTGATTTGTGTTTCTGTAGTCAAAAAGTGTAATTCAACAATGAATTTTCTTAGTTTTACATGAAATAAAAATTCAGGCAGAAATGGGTTAATCTGATTAAGAT
This sequence comes from Acheta domesticus, assembly GCA_031308135.1. Classification (NCBI taxonomy): domain Eukaryota; kingdom Metazoa; phylum Arthropoda; class Insecta; order Orthoptera; family Gryllidae; genus Acheta; species Acheta domesticus. Next base: position 57,455,424 of record JAHLJT010002406.1, read on the forward strand.
AAGCTTTTCAAAAATGTTAGCAAATATCAGAACTAAAAAACTATGTAGTGTATAAACAATTATAAAAATCATTATAAATGCGACAAAAATAATTAAAACATTTAAAAAATCATTTGAAATTATTTCAGTAAATATGGCATGAATAATTATTAAGCGCATAGACAAAAGAAAGCAAAACACGGTGATATAATTAAATATCAAGTCACGGCAATACAATAATTTCATTTCAATACTTCAGAAAATTCAAATAAGTTAACGAATAAAACGTTTAAATAACAGATTACAAATAGCGAAACAAAACAAGCTGGTATCACCTACTATACTCATATTTTATATTATAGTCCTATTTGCTTTATCATATTTTGCATTATATTGAATAAAACTCAAAAAATTATTTATATTGAAGTCAGAATTGAGGTTTATGAACAACGATACCTTTTGAAAGCAAATTTATTTTAACACTTTTCAGGTACATTGTAAAAACAAAAAAAATTAAACAAATACTACGCTTTCAAATTACAAAACGCTAATGTTCTGGATTTTTAAACCTGTTGATTCATAAAGAATGTATAAATTTAAAAATTATGGAAAATTTAAGCTCCTCTTCTTTCAGTAAACAAAATCCAAATTCTCTTATTTTGTATGAGATTTACTGGATTTTTTTGTCGCAAGACAAACAAAAATAATTTCTAGTTAATTTTATAGGTAACATAATTGAATTGTTAAAATAAAGTAATTCATTTTAATCGGACAATATGTTACTGCATTTCTTTGTAGCCAAAAATGAAGAGACCTGGATCAATGCCTTTTTCGATTGTTGAAGAGGTGGCCTTCTTAAATGAAGATTGGATACTTCTTTCAATCATACACTCTTTCAGAGTACCCGATTAATTGATTGATTGGTTGATTAGTGATTAAGGCGCGTTAACTGCTAAGGTATTTAGTCCCGTAAGTTTAGTGCATCTTTCCTTCCTCGGGAGGTGGAGATGATCTTCCCCCGCCGGATGGCGAGATCTGGCTCCGACCTACCGTCCGCTAGCGAGATTTTTCTTAACCAGGTATTTCCTACCAAAGGGGCACCGCTCTAGCCCCTTTAGTTAGGGACGAGCTCGAAACTCCCGACTGGCCTGCATACATCTGTGGAGGTGTAGCGCATGTGTGCAGGGTCTCCAGGCATGTGTGGAGGTGTGAGTGTGTATGTAAGGGGGTGAGGATAAGACAAGGAAGAGGAAGAAAAGATCGTGCGCGGTCCATGGCTCGTTTGTTAGGGTACTGCTCTGGCATTTGTCTGGTGTTGATGAAAGAAGCAACGGAGAACTACCGATCAGAATTTTACTCCAGGCCGCTAGAAGTCTCCTCTAGACAGCGACAGAATTCGACCTTGCGTTGTGAAATTATTTACTATTATTCTTAATTATTGTTTTTTTAATTAACTACACTTTTGTAATTTATTGTTAGTCAATGTAAGCTTATTGCATGTATATTCTTACACCAATTTATTAATTTTAATTGCAGAATTCATAATAAATCTAAATCTAAAATATATTCTAAAGACCAATATTCTTCCGAGAGCGTGTCAAACTCTGCGAGAGGAACGTTGTCCGCAGAGTAACGTTGTCGCGCGGTGCCCGAAGCAAATCCCGCGCAATGGGGCATGCGGCAGCGGCTGCCAGTGCGCACCTGACGCGGCGGCCGCCAGGGAATTAAAAGCGCTATTAGAAGCGGGCGGGGGAGGAAGGCGTGTCCGCGTCTAGCGCTGAGCGTCGCTGCCCATTGTCGCCCGCGAGCGGCACAGCGGCCTCCACTGCGGAGTAGCGGCGGCGCCGCAATGAAATTCTGCATGCGCCAAGCGCGCGCGCCACCTCATCTGCATAAAAAGGCCGCCCTTTTGACAACCGGACCCCTCGCGCCGCGTGCGGCGTTGCCGCAGGCGGGAGGGGGGCGGTCCGGGTGACGGTCGCAAAAAGAGGCGGATGTGGTGAGGAGAAGTGTCGGGGATGGAGGAGGAGTCGAGTGTCTTGGACGGGCATCTGGAATGGTGCTGGAGACGGTGTCGATGACGAGTATACGAAAGAAATTTTTGGTACGGGGGTCGGGAATGAATGTAGGGGACGAGTTTCTTGGAGACGTTTCGGAAACAGGTTTCGCGACCTGTTTTGGGAAAAGCGTTTCGGGGGCCGGATTTGATGAGGGAATTCGACGACGGGTTTTCGAGACGGGTGTGAGAGACAGGTCTGAGGAACGGGTGTCAGGGGTGGGTGACGGAAAACAGCTATTGAGAACAGGTGACGGCGTAAATATGTCAGGGACGGGGTGACAGGGACGGGTGTCAGTGACGGGTGTCAGTGACGGTGTCAGTGACGGGTGTCAGTGACGGGTGTCAGTGACGGGTGTCAGTGACGGGTGTCAGTGACGGGTGTCAGTGACGGGTGTCAGTGACGGTGTCAGTGACGGGTGTCAGTGACGGGTGTCAGTGACGGGTGTCAGGGACGGGTGTCAGGGACGGGTGTCAGGGACGGGTGTCAGGGACGGGTGTCAGGGACGGGTGTCAGGGACGGGTGTCAGGGACGGGTGTCAGGGACGGGTGTCAGGGACGGGTGTCAGGGACGGGTGTCAGGGACGGGTGTCAGGGACGGGTGTCAGGGACGGGTGTCAGGGACGGGTGTCAGGGACGGGTGTCAGGGACGGGTGTCACGGACGGGTGTCAGGGACGGGTGTCAGGGACGGGTGTCAGGGACGGGTGTCAGGGACGGGTGTCAGGGACGGGTGTCAGGAACGGGCGTCACGGACGGGTGCCAGGAACGGGCGTCGGGTGTCGGGAACGGGTGTCAGCGATGGATGTGGGAGGCGTGTTTAGGGGACGTGTTTCCGTGACGAAAATGTTGAAACACAATTTGGGAGTTGAATAGAGCAGAGAAAGGGTTAGAGTGGAAGTGGATGAGGAGGAATGTGAAGTCGCGTGTCGGGAGAGAGGAGGGACTGTAGTGCAGCAGTTGCTAGGGACATCAACACAAGGATCGAGGTCAGTACAGCGGGAGAATTAGCGGCGGGGCTGGAAGGCAGAGGTGCAGCAGGGTGCGCAAACAAAAAAACAAAACCGGCGGGTTTATGTGGGGCTAGCAGGGAGGCCGGGCGGGGCGGGGTGTTTTGGTGATAGCCGGGGGCGTGGGCGTGGAGGGGCGAGGGGGGCGGGGCTGTTGCGGGGCGCAAACGGCGCCGCGGGGTCCGAGGGCTTTCCGCTCCCGCAGACACTGGCGCGCCGGGTGGATCTCCAGCGAAGCGCCGCGCCGCGCCGCGCCGCCGCCGCCGTCGCCTGCCGCGCGGAAGTGCACCAGAGGCTTTCTGTAATTAGCGGCCTTTCCGGCAGCGCCTGATTTATACGAGTTAAATAGATGCATTATTACCTCCCACCTGCCCCGCGGGCGCAGTGGGGCCGTGCGCGAAACTAGCGCTCCTACGGCCCGCGCAAAGAAAGAAGAGAACGCGGACACATAATGAAACACTGATCTAAAATCACTTCTCATAATTTTAATAAAAAAAAACGAAAGATGTAGTATAATGTAAGATGTAGTATAATATAAGTAAAGATGTAATAGATGATTATATGTAGTATAATCTTATTTAGTCTCTGCTTTCTTTCTAGTCGCTCCATGAATATTACATTCTGGTATACACGGTATAAAAAGCTACTTTTTTGTTCAAGAAAGTTATGTAATACTGTAAAAATTATCTCGAGATTGACGGAAATATCAGTTTAGGGAACATAATTCTGAATTTTTATTTTAAACTATTCAACATTAGTATATAAATTGCATCAGGTCTATTTTGTAAATGGATATTCCCCAATCAATCTACTTATTTGTCAACTTAAAACCCTGCGACTTGATATTTTAAGTTTTGGGGCTGTGCTTGTGCAATCCTTCGTGAGATAATGTACATTGTGCGTGGCTAACATCCTAACTTTGCTGTTTACACCAGAAAGACCTGAACCCTGCTGATAAAATGGACCTAACATCAAACTATTTCATTTTACATGTACGTGGCAGATTTTGCCCGTTTCTGATCATCCTCGCTCGCAGTAGGGTGACCTAGAAAACTAAACCAAAAAATATAAGGTGCAAAAGTGTGTAATTTCGTAGAATAGATGCTAATACGCGTAATTGTAAAACGAAACCTTTTATTTTACTGGAATATTTAGTTACGTTTGACGGTAGTTTGTGTTGCGGGTTGCAGATGCAGTTCCCCTTATTGTATGTCTTTCCCGAAATGTGTTGCCTATAGAATAATTTCACATATGATCTATATTGGATCAAACAAGAAAACAAGTCGAGCGGCAAAGATAACTTAACTCTAACAAAACAAAGAGAACTAGAATAATGGGAGAAATCCCTAATGACTCACAAGAGATTCTCAAGAAGAGAAGCTTGATGATTCTGAAGAAGAGTGCTTGATCGATTCTAAAGTGTCTACACTCTGCTTCAAAAGAACACCCATGAATATGTGCAAAATTGATTTGACTTTAATAAAAATATTTATTTTTGTACATTTAAAGACAGGAACTTCAAATTTAGGAAGCACTTCAGTTCGAATCAATTTGTTTCTCTAAGAGTTCAAATTTAAATCGCCCGTGTGAGTGTATGTTGTTAGGCACAGAAGCATTACGAGATTATTTCTCAGTTAACCCGATTCAGAAGTCTAGATAACCTTCACTGCAGAAGCAAATACAGCAACGTACGTTCTCCACGCCCACGCATCCCAAACAACCAGAGCGAGGGAATAGCGAGGTGACAGCGACGGGGAGGGGGCGGAGTTAGGCCTGAGTTACAACAATGGGCAGCTTTAGGCGGGAAAGCGTCGCAGTAGCCGTAAATTGCGAGGAGCGGAGTCGACTCCTTCGCAAATATATGCACCGTGCGCCCGCGGACATCTCCATACGAACGGGTCCTCGCGCGGGCTGACCGCGATAGATGGCTCAGTGCATCAACTGATGTCACTGCAGTCCCTCTGAACGGGAGGTTCTAGGTTCGAGTCCCGACGGTGGCAGGATTTTCGACACTAGCTTGTCAGCTAGGTCGAATTCAGTCGCTGTCTGGAGGAGAAATTATGTGTTAGTGCGTTAGTTGAATATCAATGTCAAAATAAGAAGCATGTTGAGTCAATATTAACACAGGGAATATCATATTTGCACGTTCTATTCCAGTAGGTGTGCCGCGCATCATCTGAATGTCTATTAGCCGAATAAATTCATTTCGCTAATGCAGGAGATGACGCCTGTTGCCTGGAGCGCTTTCCTTGAAGACGCTTCTGATGAGCACGCTCTCCGGCTGATGGCCGTTTTGAGGCAGAAGCGCGCCAATTTCCTTATTGCGCCGCGGAAGTGTGCGGATGTTTGCGCCCCGCAGTGTCCCTAAGCGAGCAGCTATCGATCTACGGCGGTTTTGGCGTCGACGCGTCGGCGAATCGGCGACGGAGGCGGCAGCGCCGCTCCCCCCCGGCTCCCTCCGGCCCCCGCCACACCTCCTCACTCCATCCAACGCCACTAGGTAGAACGCTTGAGCAGTGTTACAAGGTGTGCGCGGAATAGTAATGTAATCTTTTTTTGTGAGGTTATACTGCGATTTCTCTAACTTTACCCCTCAAGTCCACTCAAATACCATCTTCGCGATGGATTATGTCACGGCATTTTTCCGTCTTTCTCGGTCTTGCCGGTAGAAGTCGCATGGTCGCAAGCACTGCTTGATACGATCGCGATCATGCGAAATCTAGCAGGACGACTGAAAAAGATGCGAAATGCCATGTCATATTCCATCGCGAAGATGGTATTTGAGTGGCCTTGAGGGGCAAAGTTAGAAAAGTCGCAGTATACCTAAAATGACGGCAGAGTGTTCCCATTGGTTGGTTTAGGTGGAAGACACTCTCAGCTTGAAAATGATGCCTTTCCCAGTCTGCTACAAGCAAATTGGGGCGTGTAAAGTCATAGTACTGTGCTCGACCGACGGCACAAGTGGTGCAGGGGGGAGGGGTTAGTCCTCTGGAGTCGGCTGGCCGGCGACGGAACCTAAGGGCGTCTCTCAGAGGGTGAGATGTGCCTTACATAGATCTGACAAGAATCACAATGTATGAAATAAAAGAGAATGCGCACTTAATGCATGTGTATTGTAACGTCATAGCACTGGGCTCGACGGACCGCAAAAGTCGTGAAGGGGGCGTGTCAGGGAAGGCGGCTGTCCGTTCGCGCAAGGGATGATGTGTGGCGATAGAACTCGGCCTGCAGATGCCGGCAGATGCCATGTGCAGCCGCCAAAATTGCAGTAAGGAAAGGACACCTTCAGCGTGGAAGGTCGGTCACGTGATGCCTCGCAAGAGAGACCTAGGCCAGGGGCAGCGCTAGGGTTAGCGAGCTGGGGTTTTCTTCAGTAAGACTGAGGTAGCTCGTCTCAGGAGTAGTATTGCTGCGGAGTGCAGCGTTCCTTAGGAGTGTAAGTTCTGTATAGCAATGACTGTTAGATGTATAGAAAACTTAGAAAACTCCGTGCCTGTGTTCTTCCTCTTCTCACGACGACGTTACAGGCGTCAGGATTGCTCTCTCGTATACCCCTTTTGAGAGGCCTGTGTCACTAAACGCGATGTAATCTTCACTCGAGCAACGTTACACCGTATTGTTCACGTAAAGTTCAACCAACCTCTTGCGGAGACACCAACTGATTTTCAAGCCTATGGGGTGAACGCTCTCCCGCAAGTTTTGAGGCGGTTGAAAGCGTTTAAGGAAGGCCGGGAAGAGGTGATGAACGAATCCCTGGACAGCTTTCAACCAGCACACCCAATGACAATTTCGCCTGTTTGCGAGATCTGTGAAATTCTGAGCGTCGGTTGGGCGACCAATCAAGCGGAATTCGTTTTGGATCGATGAATGCCATTCAAGACGCCGAGACGAGGTCCTCGTTGAAGTCTTCAGGGACGCGTACAGAGGGTGCCAGCTGGGGGCGTGTCCGGGATGACGACTGTCAGATGCGTACCGTACATGTTAGAGTCGCTGGAAAAGGTGGGCGGATGCCCAAAGGAACTACGTCGAAGATTATTAAACGTTTGTAACAATATCTTCTATCAATATATTGTTTTTTTAAAAAAAATGGTATTACTTTCTGGACACATCTTGTAGGTCTGGAGGGCAATATGGCCGACTCCATGGACCATTCGTGGGCGGTTGTGCTTTGAATGGCATGTGGTGTTCGTTTCGCGCGCAGTGTTTGCAACTGGTTCGCTGTGTTTTGTTGCTGGTTATGTAGATGTGGTCTGTTGTTGATAACAGTGAGAATCTATGGCTATGTGGTGTCTCTTCGTTCACCACTTCCTCCTGTCCCTCCTCCTGTCCCTTCTTCTTCCCATGACTTGAAGACCTTGCGCTAATAACATGCTATGCCACATGTGTGATGAAATTGAGATATTACTGTATTTTGACGCCCCATAAATGTATCCAAATGTTGGGGAGATGTTTTGTTTTAAAGATTCGCCGCAAGATGGTAGTGTAATTCATAAATTAATGTTCTTTATCCCAAAGTGTAGAATGCAATGTCTAAACCTTTACTTGCTTTTTTCTCAAAACTTGCGTATAGTTGCATAGCACGTTAATTGCCCCGAGGTCTTCAATTTTTCTCCTTCCTCATATTTATCATTATATTCACTGTCTTTCTGATTCTCCGCTCTCTTTCAACGTCACCATTCTCTCCGCGGTCAGCACTCTTCAGTCCACATTCCTCTCCACTTCTATATACATGCTTTTTCATAACTCTACATTGATACATCACTTTCCATTCTTATTTTCTTCTCCATTATAATTTACTTCTTTCGAATTTCTTTTCCTAATTCTATTTCTTTCTCCACTATTTTCTTCCTCATTACGTCATCACTCTTACTCCATTTCTAACCCCTCTCTCTATTCCATTCTCCCTCCATTTCCTTCTTTCACTTTCTCGTCGACTTTATCCCTTCGTGCAGCAGTTCACCCCGTCATCTTTACCTATTCCCGCTGTTTTCGCATCGTTACCGCTCTCACCGTCTTCCTCGCTCTCTCGTCTCCCTTCCCTATCGTACACCTTAATCACTAGCTTGTCAGCTAGGTCTCATTCAGTCGCTGTCTGAAAGAGAATTCTAGTAGCCGGTTGCTCTGATAGGTAGTTTTCCTTGATTTGTCCTATCAATGCCAAGTGAATGCCGAAGGAGTACCCTAACAGACGGGCCACGGACCGCGCACGACTTACTTGTCCTATCCTCACTCCTTACACACACACACACACTAACATGCTAGACTAGACTACCATACACGCCGGGAGACCGGACGGGAATTTAGAGCTTGTCCCGGCTGGGGCAGTGCCGTGCTGGTGGGAGATACCTGATTGGGAAAACACCGCTAGTCGACGGTAGGTCGGCGCCGGATCTCGCCATCTAGCGGGGAAATATCAGTCACCTCCCGAGGGGGAAAACGCACTACACTTACGGGACTAACGACATCTTTAGTTGACACGCCCAGAATCACGAACAGTCAATCAATTCCATCTTCATGCCCAATCCCTTGCTTCATCACCTCCTCTGTGCACAGCGCTTCCTTGTTCTCGCACCAGCCACCCTCGCCCTGCTCCAACGGCACCAGAGGAGGTGCGTTTGACGGAGCATTGCACAGGGGAGGGTGAGGGCGGGATGGGGGTGCAAGCAGCGGAGGGGGTAGAGACGGCAGAAGGACGGGGAGGGGACGCCGGGGACCACTTCCAGGCGACCATTGAAATTAATTCGGTCGCGAGAGCGCGGGCGACGTGGCGGAAGGGGGGCGGGGTGGGTGCTGGGGCGATCACGGGGAAACGGGCGGGGCGGGGGAGGGGATGACGCTGAATAGGCCAGCGACGGCGCGGCGCGGCGCGGCGTGGCGGGGACAGGCAGTGTCGCCGACAGCGCCCGGGACATGGCGTGGACAATGGGGCGCCGTGGGGGCGAGCGGGGCAGGGCGGGGCGGGGCGGGGCGGGGCGGGGCGGGGCGGGGCGGGGGCCCGAGGGGAGGCGATCAAGATGTCTGTCTCTTGCAACACCCCAAATCTCTCCCCGGCGGAACGCAGCGGGACGGAACGGGGCTGGGCACAGCGAGGCGATGCGGCGCGGAGCGGGGCGGGGCGGAGCGGGGAGGGGAGGGGCGGAGCGGGGCGGGGCGGGGTGGAGAGGGGCGGAGAGGGGCGGGGAGGGGCGGAGCGGGGTGGAGCGGGGCGGAGCGGGGTGGAGCGGGGCGGAGCGGGGTGGAGCGGGGCGGAGAGGGGCGGAGCGGGGTGGAGAGTGTCGGAGCGGAGCGGGGCTGGGCGTGGCGAGGCGGGGCGGCGAGGGGCGTGAGGATGGTGTTGAGGGGAGGGGCGGGACGCTGAGAGGCGGGGCGGGGCACGACGAGGCGCGGCGTGGCGGGGCGGGCGAGGGAAGGCGATCAAAATGTCTGTCTCTTGCAACACCCCTCCCCTTCGCTCCCCGCTCCCCGTCCTTGAGACCCGTCAGAAAAGCTCCTGCGAGGATACACCAACTTCTCGCTTTTGTTTCCGGCTTTTCAAAAGTTTTGCACGGGATTTCCTGCGGGTGAATAGGAATTATGCTAAAAGAAATATTTTATTGTTTTTGTGTTTTGTATTTCAGTTTCAGAAAAGAAATGTTGATTAAAATCTTTTATCCATTAACTTACTTATCTCCTTCATGTGTTTTTCTAACGCTGTATTCATGACAAAATGTTGTCATCCAAATATCAAAAATATGGGGTTTAACACCTCTAAACAAAAAAATATTTTTTTTTGCCTTTGAGATCCGAATTTCTACATCGCGAAATTGGAACCCAAAACTCTTGAATTTTCTTAGTGCAATTTTTACTCTAGCCATCTGGGTACCCTGAAACGGTAAACTCATAGTAATGAATAATAAAAAATTATTAAGAATATTTCCCGTGTTACAAAACGGCTTTTGCACAGTATTAGTACGGCTCACGTAATTAAAACCTTTTGTAATTGAAAATAGTTTGTAAATTTCTAACGAAAAGAATTTTTTGAAAATTTTTGAGAGTGGAGGCTAATCTTTTAAAACGTGGAGGCTTATCTTTTAGGTGTCTCGTTTGTGTCGAAAATCGTGCCACCGTCGGGACTCGAACCCCAGGATCTCCCGTCAGAGGCTCTGCAGTGCCATCAGTTGACATCTTGAGCCACCTCCCCCAGTCAAATGTTTAAATGGACGGAATGGTGCATATATATAAATGAACGGAGGTCAAAGAGGTACGTTCTTCATTTTCGCGTAGCTTTAACTTGAGGACCTTCCGACAGGAGCGCTGGCTGTTGGTGGCGCGTCGGAAGCCGACGGCGCGGGCGTGGCCTGGGCGCTGAGGGGGGGGAGTGGGGTGGGGGGGAGGGAGTTGGGTGGGGGGAAACGCCATCGCGCGTCACCGCTCGTCGCTGGCGCTTCCGCCATTCGGGATGCGATTTCACGCGAATCGAATCTCCGAGAATTTTTTAGGCGTAATCCGGCGCTGTTAGTGGAACTCGCGCTGTAATCCTCACTCGAGAAGAGTTGCAAGCGTACTCCCCTTGTAGAGCTATATATTCTCGTTGGAGCTTTATGGCGGGCAGGTCGATATTATTAAGGTACCACTTTTGTTCATGCATGTTCAAATGGGATATAATGTAGTGAATGGATAAACGAAAACCTCATGTATGCACGTAAAAGCGAAGTTGTGCATGGAAACAGAAAGCAAAAGGTGCTCACAGTTATGTTTCATCGGACACTCTAGCGCAGGGCATCAACCCATTGCACCGAAGTGCCTGTACCGGGAGGTCCTAGGGTTCCAGACCCGATCGCGGAAGGCTTTTCGACTTTAGCTTGTCAGCTAAGTCGAATTCTGTCGCTGACTCGAGGAGAATTCAAGCAACAGGCTCTTCTGATCAGTAGTTTCACCTGGTTTCTCAGATCAACACTAGGTGAAAGCCGGAGCAGTACAAAAGGAACACACGCGATCTTTTCTTCCTCTTCCTTGTAACTTCACACCTTCCTCACACTTACACTTATATATATTACACTACCACACATACCGTGAGCGTAGAGCTTGTTCCGGGTGAGGCGATTCCGCGCTGGTGGGGATACCTAGTTGAGGGAAAACCTCGCAAGTTGACATGTAGGTCGGCGCCGGATATCGTCATCCAGCGGGGAAGTTTACTACCATGGTCCATGATAAAAATGTGCACTTTACTAATGGGACTAATTACCTTAGCAGTTGACACGCCCGGGAGCAACAATCATTTCTTTTTTTTTACTTTGGAACTGACTCGCGAGTTCCCATCGTCTTGATTCCGTATTGGTGGAATAGGGACCTCTTAGCGGCCTCTGGGTAGCAGCTATTTGGCCCGAACGCCCGTATTGAGCCTACCTTAGCGGCGAGTGTCCCAAGCTTATAAGTGACGTAGTGACAGGGAATAAAATTTTTTTACTAACACGTTATTGTTTGATATTGCCTTCGATACTGTTAAAACGTATAACTTACCTGAATCGAGAGGACAATGGTTATGAGGGAAATATGAAAACAATTAAACTACGCTACATATTCTCTCATGGAGGGAATTATGAAAGTTAATTGTGGCACGGACATATGAAAATACTCCCCGAATCGACTTAACATCTAGTTCATTAATAAATAACTGAATCTTGATGATCATTGAAATTAGGTAAAAGATAAAATCTTGTTATATAATACGGGCGTTAACGGGTGTTCCAGTGGGGACAAAAAGCTCGATGACTTTTCCACCGAAGGCTTTTTTGAAGAATAGAAATCTTATAACTCCCTTGGCGCGTAAATAACTATTATTTGTTGTATAATTTTTCCAATGAATTACACTCTAGTGACAATTAAGTATAACTTGTGTAGCAACCAGCACTTAAATGTTGAAATAGTGCATTTTTTATTTACTTAAAGGCAAAAATGCAGTGAAAAGAAACTGTATAGTACTAATAGACGATACATATAACATTTGCGCGCAAGATATGACAGATCAGCAAAAAGCAAAAAGTGAGATAAGATTTATCTCAATAAAATGTGGATGCTTTTGAATAATTGGTATTTTTCCGCGATTCTACCCCTTTTGTAAATTGTTTCAATTACATTACGAGAACTTCGTAACTAATGAATAAATTCTAGGATTTCTGATGATTGTGGAGCAAAAGAAAGAATTTATTGTCATCACGTGACTCAATTTAATCAACCACCTTTTTGAATCTAAATGTAGAAATCGCTATTTTTGCGACAATCATTTACAATCATTTTTTGTATACTACGAAAGTAGTAAACAAAAATTCTGAATCACAAAAATACTTGATAAGCGATTCCTTTTACATCCCAATTTTTTTTCAACTTTTTAAACCTTCTGCTTCTTTTGAACAAGCGACATCTCATCACGTCAATAAAGCCCGAAACGTTGGTAAATTTGGCGATGTCTGATCACTTGCAGGAAATGAGTACGGCGAAGGCAGACAATCTTTCTTCAACATTTTCAACCTTCCGCCTCTTTTGAACATGTGACTTCTTATCACGTCAATAAAAGTGTATACATTGGTAAATTGGACGATGTTTTGTCACCTGCAGGAGATGAGTACGGCGAAGGTAGACTGCTACATGTCAAATCTTTCTTCAACATTTTCAACCTTCCGCCTCTTTTGAACATGTGACATATCACGTCAATACAGACGGATACGTGGGTAAATTGTGCGGTGTCTGGTCACTTGCAGGAGATGTTGCCGGCGACGGCAGACTGCTTCCGGCTCCGCCCCTCGCCCGCGAAGCAACGCCAGCAATTAAAAGTTAATATCGCTGCGGAGTAACTCGGCGCGGCCCGCCCTCCCTGCCTACGCACCCTCCGCGCTCGACGCCCTGGACTGCAGGGGTGGCAACGGGGTGGAACGAACACTCTGCGCGTACTGGTAACACACAATAATTGTTAGTGCTCTTGATATTTGTTTTCTGATAATGCAATAAAATAATAATTCTGGAGGAGAATTCTAGCGGTCGGCTGCTCTCATAGGTAGTTTTCCGTGGTTTTCCCGATCAACATCAGGCGAATGCCGGAGCAGTACCCTAACAAACGGGCCACGGACCGCGAGTGATCTTTCTTTCCTCTTCCTTGTGCCATCCTCACCCCTTACTTACACAAACTCTCGTGCTCTACACAACCACACATGTCGGGAGTCCGGTCGGGAGCTTAGAGCTTGAACCGGCTGAGGCGCTTCCCCGATGGTGGGCGATATCTGGTTGGGAAAAACCCCGCTAGCCTACGTGTAGTTCGGCACCGAATCTCGCCATAAGATCATCGACACCTCCAACGATTAAAAAACATGCACAACACTTGCAGGACTAATGACTGAAGTTGAAGTGACCATATTCAATCAATAAAAATACAATAGTTAATGTTTAATTTTCCCTTCGCTTTTTCATTATCATTTTATTTAAAAATAATGTAACAATTCCAGCTGGTTCCACGCAACTATTCTGCATGGTTATGAATTATTGCTGGCCCTCCTATTGGAACCCAACTTCAAATGATTCACGCGTGAGTTTCCCACTCAATGGCGCACAATGGGACAAACTGATAACGTCTCAAAGCCGTGTGTAGCACTGTGTGTGAAAATGTGGTCTTTAAAGCTAAGTTGTGGGAGCTAGAATAAGGAAGAGAATATAGAGTGCGGTTCATAACTCGTTTGACAGAGATCTGATCTACAATTCACCTGGTATTGATAAAAAACGTGACAAACTACAGATCAGAGCAACCAGTCTCTAAAATTCTTTTCTAGACAGTGAAGAAAGACGACCTAACATTTTAGGTTGTATCTAAAAATTTCGTCACAGTTGGGAGCCGGGCCGTTCGACCTCGTGTCAGAGTCACTGCTGTGGCTGTGTGATGTGTGTCCAGGGCCGAATCCAGCAAAGAAGGGAGGAGGCATCTTACATTTTTGTTAAATTTTAAACATATTTTTATTATATTGTATATTATTTTTGTAGGTATATATTATACAGAATACGCTCAAATAATTACATAATTTTAATATAAACAAATATTTATATAAATGTTTCCAAACGAATGAAGGCAACAAATGAAAACTCTAGGGCTTTTGGGGATGCCCCCAAGCCTTCCCTGGGCGAATCCGGGGGGAGGGGGGCCGGATTCGCCGCTGGGAAGGTCCAAACTAGGAGCGTTTTTGGCAAATTCTGGTACGAATTGGGTGTACCCTTCAACATGTAATATAACGAACAAAAGGTTTTAATTTATAGAGTACACTTGAGTCAAGTTTACACGGCTAGGTCAGTAGAAGCACTCATCATTAGAGTACCCATCTGCTCTATCACTAGTAATCATGGTGTGTGTTGGTGTGGTGAAGATGTACGTATGTTCCTCACATCCCGTGAGGTGGACCCTTCATCTGCTATTTATTCGTTTGTGTATTTACACTCGTGGTCGTTGTAAGCCCTGATGATGGAAATACATTTTCCGAAATTTTGTCAAACAACTATGTGTTGGAATATTTTTACTCCTACTGACCAAGCCCCTAACTTCAGTTTAGTATAATATTTGCGGCCGTGAAGGATTATCCGTGCTTATAGATTACTTTATAAGAAACATAACCCGTCTTTCTTTCGGGGAACTTGAAAACCCTGTTTTAAAGGGGTGAAGCACCCTTCCGAGTTATGTACGATGATAGATGGCGTTTGAGCGTGACGTGTGTTGCGGGTTGCATGCGACCTTGCCTTTCTGCCTATTCCATGATCTGCGATCTTCTATTTTCCTAATCTTAAATATGTTTGATGCAGATCTGGGGGAAAATTCACTCTCCTGTAGTAACACACATAGGAATTTTTGTAAATCTTGTTTCTTATAAACACAAAGTCGTCAACGTTTCTTAGCGTAATATATGTACACCATGTGACCAAAAGGATCCGGATACGGAGGCGATGGGGTTATGTTGTGATCGTGTTTTCATGGAGGAGGCTTGCACCCCTTTTTGCGTGGCACTATCACAGCACAGGCCTACGTTGATGTTTTAAACACCTTCTTGCTTCCCACTGCTAAAGAGCGATTCGGGGATGGCTTTTGCATCTTTCAACACGATCGAGCACCTGTTCATACTGCACGACTCGTGGCGGTTATACGACACTAACATCCCTGCCATGGACTGGCCTGCACACAGTACTGACTTGAATCCTATCGAACACCTTTGGGATATTTTGGAACGTCGACTTCGTGCCAGGCCTCACCGATCTACATCGATACCTCTCTTCGGTGCAGCACTCCGTGAAGAATGGGCAGCCATTCCCCAAGAAATCTTCCAGCACCTGATTGAAAGTATGCCTGCGAAAGTGGAAGCTGTCATCAAGGCTAACGGCGAGCCAACACCCTATTGAATTTCAGCATGACCGATGGAGGACGCTAGGACTTGATAAGTCATTTTCAGCCACGTTTCCGGATACTTTGGATCACTTAGTGTATGTAGGGAAGATTTCTTGATCTTATAATTTTGTAGCATTGGAGTAAAATGTAGTAGTAAAAAGTTCATATTTTTACTAATACTAATAAAAGTTCATACTAATACTTGAATGTAAATGAAGTTGTAAGAACATATTTAGATATCCATTAAGACAAAATAGTCTACTACGTATATATTTTATTTGGTGACACAAAATACGTGTTAGGTTTGGTACCAACAATATAAAACAAAATATTTATCCTAATTTTCCTACCATTCACTCTTCATTGTTTTGTCATTTCTTTCATTCGTATGTATTAGTAATGGATGTAATGTACACGATACTTTTGCAAATAGGTTAAGCAATACTGTTACAGAATGTTACACGCCCCATCCAAACAAGGTGTTGGTAGATTGGTGTAAATAAATATACAAGCGTTTTTGATTCACTACTGAGTTCCTACTAGTAATATGCAACACATCGTAACTTACGTGTGACTGTCGATCCATTACATTCTTGTTTTAGTAAGCCTTTTTATCCAACTTAAATTTTAAAGAAGGATGACCAGTATGATGTTGCACTATAATACTGGGGAAACACGTTTCGGAGAGGATTGTAAATTAAATATCTCAGCTATAACGGAATAACGGATATCGTTATTACAATTCCATTAACGTGAATTGCCAATATATAATTAGCGTAATAAACATGTTCGTTAGTTTTACTCAACGATCGAATTTGAAACGTTTTCATAATTAAGTACATAATTTGATTTTGATTTTTCTTTTTTTGGGGGGGACATTTCTCTGGCTTCAAAACATAAAATTTGAGGAAAATTAGTATTTTTGTATCTTTATTTCTCCGCCACGTTATTGCCCAAAGTGTTAAGAGCACCTTTTCTTCACAGAGGTTGGCGATCCCTGCCGAGCTCGCCCAGAGCGCCGCGCCGCTCCGTCCGGTCCATTTTTAATTAAGTGTAACATTTCTTGGCGCCCAACGTCGGGCAGCGTCGGCCAAGCGCCTCCCTCTCTCTCTCTCCCTCTCCAACCCTCTCCCGCTCTCTCGACCTCAGCACGCCGCCGGCTTCCTCCGGGAGCTCAGCGGCGGTCGCTTCCACTCGAACAGCGCGAGAGAGGATTATAATCAGCGGACCTTTAACATTTTGGAATAAAAATCCCGGGGCTTAATGCAATTAGCTTTGCTCATTATTTCTTATTTCGCGCCGCGCCCGGCCCGAGCGCGGAAAAATTAATTCCGAATCTCGTCTATTATCGCGCTCCCTTTCATGGATATTTTCGCACGTGCGTAATAATTTGACTAATTATACTTAATGTAGACGTACGATACATCTATTGTACCACGCACTTGCTTTCAATTTATATTTCAATGGTTGGAATGTCCAATGCATGTACTGAAAGAACGAGAGATCGTCTGCTTTGATGTGACCACAACGCTGGAGGACTTGCAAATGTTCTCTCTAATCTCAGAATTCTGATTTATTAAAGCACATTTTTCTGTTCTCTGGTTTGACAAATTTCATTTTTCATATTAATGTCGTCTCTTGAGAAGCTATTTTCATCGCAACCACGGAGTCATATTCAGAAATATAGACCCAGATGCGGAGGCATTCTACGATAAATAAAAACCGAACAGAACAAACAATGTAATGTGAATTACGTGCACAGTTATAAAAACGAGAGTGAATATCGTTCGCAGACTGCGATATTGGAACAACTCGAAAAATGAAGTTTTCAATAAACGTGTTTAAAATTTTCGCTGGCAGTTGAAATGTATGTATCAAACGCTTGGTAATTGATGAATTATGAAGCAAGCCTTACTAAAAGGTTCCCTACGAGTTTTGTTCATGATATGTGTTGTAATATAAAATATCAATCACAACTTAAAATTCGTATTTTTTCTATTTTTATAGCCTACGAACGATTATGCAAATAGTGATAAATATAAAAATAATGAACATTGACACTTCCTTTGTTGTTAAATGTATTTGTAAACAAATTTAACAAAATTATAACAAATTAATAAAAGTAAACGAGAAATAAATGAATTGATTAACATAGATGATACCGACCCTTAACATTCTGTATTAAGAGATAATAATGAGCAGAAGTTAATACTAGAAATATTTTATCTTTTTTCATATATGTTAAATTTATAGGTAAAAACCACGTGAGTTTTTGAAATTTCTTCAAAATTTCCGAGTCGCTTCACGCCGAGAGAATTTATCTGGAAATTTTGAAAGCACGAATGGTATTTAATAAATTTATGTGTTCAAACTTCAAGTACACACAACAGTGCTTTCCATGATTGATATATAGAGACGTGTCATTAGCTAGCACGGAGGAGGTTACAAGAAAAGGCAATAAGAACAAGTGATAACTTCTTATAAATATACCATATTGATTGGTACGAGTAAATGCCGAATGTGTAGTTCAACGCTAAGAGTGTTCATTTCACGAGTGGAATAGTCATGGTAAATTCTACAAATTTATTGACGATTATAAATATTCCACGATTTGCGCCGACATAAATGCCACGAAGTTAATTAGAACTTCGAAGACAATTATTTGGTTACTTTGAGTAACGAGTAATTACTGCAAGTAAAACAGAAACATCAGATACTAAAGAAACATTCTTATGAGTAATAACAAACTAAAATTAGTTTCATCATAATAAGCCATTAGCGTTAATAAAAAAGTGGAAACTTGTGAATATAAAATAATTTCATAGCGTTCATCTAAAAGACCATAACAACGTCAACGGCAGTATATTCCACACCTCTAAGCCCGGCCCTGGCATGACGACGCTCCAACTCCCAAGTTAGCGAATAAACAGTGCTATGAAGAGCCGCGTAACTTGGACACGCCGCGCAGGCTGACGGAGGGGCGGGGCGGGGCGGGCAGAGGTCATTAACATGCCGCGCCATCGCCCCATCGCCCCGACGTCGCCCCGCCGCGCCGCGCGGTGCGCTTCGCTGCGCTGCCTTCGCCCGACACCTGCCCTCGCGGCGCGCGCCGCGCAAATGAGCGAGGCGGAGGCGAGGCACTCGCCGACCACGCCACGCCGCGCCACGCCCAGTCCCGGCCTGCTCCACGCCCGACCTTCCCCGCTGCGCTGCGCCCTGCCCCGACCCGTCACTCCCCGTCACGCCACGACACGCCCCGCTCCGCCAAGCCCTGCCCTGCCCCGCCCTCCCCGCCCTGCCCCGCCCCGCCCTTCCCCGCCCCGCCCGGCCCTTCCACGCCCGGCCCCGCCCTGCCTTTCCCCGCCCTGCCCCGCCCTGCCCTGCACTGCTCCGCCACGCCTTGGCCTGCTCCGTCCGGCTCCGGCCTGATCCGCTCCGCCATGGCACGCCCCGCCCCGCCCCGACCTTTCCAGCTGCGCCTCACCCCACTCTGCTCCATTCCACCACGCCCCGCCCCGCCAAGCCACGCTACTCCCCGCATCATCACGTCACGCAACGCCCCGCCCCGCTTCGCCCTACTCCGTTTGGACACGTCCCGCCCCGCCCTTCCCTACTCTGCCCGACCCTGCCCCGCCCCGCCCCTTCCTGCTCCGCTCCTCCACGCCCCGCTTCGCCAGACCTCGGCCGGCTCCGCCCGGTTCCGGCCTGCTCAGCTCCGCCACGCCACGCTCCGACCTTCCCAGCTGCGCCCCACCCCGCCCTGCTCCGTTCAGCCCCACATCCCGCCCTGCTCAATTACATTCCGCCCCGCCCTCCCCACCCCACTCCGTTCCGTTCCACCACGCCCCGCCCCGCTCCGTCAGCCCTGCCATGTCACGCTCTGCCCCGCCCTCTTCCGTTCCGCCCCGCCCCGCCCTTCTCCGCTGCGCACTGTCTCGCTCCGTTCGGTACCTCTGCCCTGCCCTTCTACGGCCCGCCCCGTTCCCCCCGCCCTGCTGCGCTCTACTCCGTTCCGTCCTTCCCCGCCATACATATCCCCGCCATGCCTCTCTGTCATTCTCCGCTACGTTTCGCCCCGCTACTCTCCGTCTTGCCACAGCAAACCAAGAAACGCGACTGAGCAACATCTGATGACTCCACTATTTTAAATTTATTTCTTCTCGTTCGACCGGGACCGTCGACCGTCTTTCGCGGGATATCGGTGACGGCGTCACTCGAAAAAATTTCATTGCATGTGGTACATGAAATGGCTTCCTTTTAGAGTATTCTCATTTTTGCTGTTTGCTAGGTAAAATTATGTCTGGTCTATAACGATTTAGGATTGTACGCATTCGAAGGTTGAGAACCAGGCGGTTCTAAAATAATTTTACTAATTTTTTTAAGCTTGTACCGCCCACCTCGCCCCGCCCACCTCGCCCCGCCCACCTGGCCCCGCCCACCTGGCCCCGCCCATCTCGCCTCGCTCACCTCGCCCCGCTCACCTCGCCCCGCTCACCTCGCCCCGCTCACCTCGCCCCGCTCACCTCGCCCCGCTCACCTCGCCCCGCTCACCTCGCCCCGCTCACCTCGCCCCGCTCACCTCGCCCCGCTCACCTCGCCCCGCTCACCTCGCCCCGCTCACCTCGCCCCGCTCACCTCGCCCCGCTCACCTCGCCCCGCTCACCTCGCCCCGCTCACCTCGCCCCGCTCACCTCGCCCCGCTCACCTCGCCCCGCTCACCTCGCCCCGCTCACCTCGTCCCGTTCGCCTCGTCTCGCCCACCTCGTCTCGCTCACCTCGCCCCGCTCTCCTCGTCCTGCTCACCTCGCCCTGCTCAACTCGTCTCGCTCCCCTTCACTTCACGCGGCCATCCGGTCTCACCGCGTCCCTCCCCGTTCTACCCCCTCCCGCTGGGATGTGCTCAACCAAGTCCGCCGCCCCGCGCTGTCAACAGGCCGCCGCACATAGCAGCCCTTCGAGCGGACACGGCGAACGCGTAGCGGGAACCGGGAGGCGGGAGGGGGAGCGAGGTTGGGGGGAGGGGTGCTCCGCGGTCCGCTAATTTTTCCCCTCGGGCCCAGCGCCCGCGCCACCCCGGCACGCAGGAGGCCATGGCGGGGGCGGCGATGGGGTTGGTGGGGCGGGGGACGAGCATAGGGCTGTATTGCCGACAGGTTAAAGCCGACACTCCACGACCAGTTCATGTCAACGCTCACTGCGTCGGAAAAACTCCGTCATGTAGGGCCTACGTCAGTGCGGTCAATGATCACGCTCGCGCGGATGGAACAACGCTGACGACGTTGTCGCTGACGTGTCAGCTCTCCCACTCCGTGCTAATCAGCGGCAATTAGGAAGACTTTCGAACGTAACAAAATGAGCATGATTATTTGTAATGGATGATTATGATAATAGATATTCGGAAAATGAAATTAAAAGTGAGCTCTTCTATTGTAATGTAGTGTACGTCATTAAATTCTGTTGTTTTTTAAATGTAACTTTTGGCCAAAATGTACATGAAAAAGTAAAAAAGACATACAATTGTACTAAGTATTGACTAAATACTAAATACTTAGTTGAATATAATTATATGTAATAAGCTAATTGTTCCCAAATAAATAATTTTAAAATGAAATTAAGACCTTATATTTTTGATCTGTCAATTTTTTTCATTCTGCGAGTTCCAATTTTTGAGATATTATTATTAACCATTATGAAAACAAGTTGAATGGAGACGACAAGTTAAATCTGACGACTACTTCATGGATTTCTTATACATTTAAAAAAAATTAAATGGAAGAGACAGAATTTTAAATAAAAAGGTTTTTAGGGTTCAACAAGTCACTCTTTATGACATTAAGATTTTGTTTACATTGGTAGATATTCTTTCAGAATGTTTATTATATGAATAAATAACTGCATTTTTATAAAATTGACGTTCATAGAATTTAAATAAGGAGCATTGATAATTTAGAAAGTAACTCATACTTAAAACTCCCTAATGTGGTTTGTGGGACTTTCCCCCTACAAAGAATCTCCAACGGGGCACGCCCCAGCCGGGACAAGCTCACGATCTGGCTCCCGACAACTATGGCAGTGTAGTGCATGTAAGTGTACGTGTGTGAGACTAAGGAGTGAGGATGGGACAAGAAAGAGGAAGGAAAGATCGCGCGCAGTCCTTGGCCATTGTTAGGGCACTGCTTCGGTATTCGCCTGGAGTTGATCAGAGAAACCACGGAGAAACGCCCGTCCGATTTCTCGTCGAGACCGCTCTTGTATTCGACCTACCTATTTAGCTAGAGTTGAAACTCCTGCCTCCGTCGAAACTAGAACCATAGAATCTCTCAGTGACATCAGTTGACCCCTGAGGCACCTCAGACGGTCTCTACTGTGTTGAACTTTCATCTACCACATGAGCGATTGAGTGATTTCAATCATACGCAGGTATTCTCAAACGCAACCCGCAACACAGTGGAAGTTTTATATGTCTTAGAAGGTCCAGGTTTTGAGGTCGGATACGGTGAGTTAGGAACTGTTAGTTGCCATCTTCAATGTGAGACCTTTAACGGTCTTTACTGCATTTGTTTTTGTGTGTGTGCGGGTCCTGGGAGGGGGTCCTGCAAATCCTTACCCATAGTAACTTTACTATTGTGTAGGACGCACTGTATACGTTGTATCTCAAATTCAGAGACATGCAATGTTTTGAATTATTTAAAAATAAACTTTTTCCAACATTTTTTTCCATACGGATAGAAGGTGAGGTTTCCCAGAACACTGTGTTCATGAGTCCGTTTGCTTTCATAACCCACCATGAACATGGTGACAAAACTCCAATTAAAACGTTCAAGATTTCGACATTGGCCAAACTAACCTGGTCCTTTCGCAGTCATCTCCAACAATCTTTACAAAAGCTTGTATTGTGCCTAATTGTGTTATAGCATATTCACTTTCATTTTTAATATCACTAGTATTAAAAACTTTTCCGCCATCACTACAGTATTGTAATGTTCCATATCTTCTTTCTTTTGGATTATGAAAAACCATTATTACGTTCATATTTTAAATAAACGTTACTACTTGTCAGAGAAAATACTCTCTTATATTTTTTGCGGTTCTTGTACTGCCACATTTCAAAAACCTGATTCGCAGTTTTAAGTCGTTGAACAAATTGTTTAATGTCATACTTAAGTTTGCTCTCAGTAGTTAAGCGCTCATAAAAATTCTCAGATTTCTTAAAACTGAACTCGAATGAAATTTTCAGATATATATTCACCGTATTGGATTCGTAACTTTGATTTTACAAATGGATACCAAATTCGAAATTAGATACCTATAAAACCACATTGTATACACTGTATTTTGTAGACCTTCCAATTTCGATTATGTCTATGTGCCTTTGGAATCTTCGTCGAAACAGAACGAAAAAAATTACTAAAAATTAGACTAGCGCCATCTGTCATTTCAATATTGTTTTACAAGCACTATACAAGCACTTATCGCAAAAACATCTTGAAAGCGTTTTAACAGAATTACACCTGAGATGCAATGCGCGCGTTTCAGACCAACTCCGCCCACTGCGCGCCGCTGGTGGCGCGCCACGCGGCGAGGCGCGGCAGCCGCGGGCTCTCGAGGCGCATGCAACGGTTGCACGCCTCCTGTTGCACGCCGAGCCGCAGCGGGCACCCTCGCCGGCCTTGAGAGGGCTCGCACCTTTGACACGCGACGCCGCGCCGCCAGGCAACTCCGGCTGCTCTAGAGGCGCGCCGCGGCGCCATGCGCCAGCAGCTGCTGCCGTTCCGGTCATAACGACAACATTGCATGTTCCCTCCTGTACTGCGATTTTTTTCTACTCCCATTGTACAATGCTCTGGCATTTTATGGCTGCAACCGGTTGCATAATGATGTCCATTACAAAACAGGTTTCACTATGATACAGGTTCTTGACCAATCATAGAGAAGTTTACAAAGAAGTATTGACACTTAGTTCATCATTGATAACACTGGCCAACAAAAAAAGGGTTTAAAAGACTTTTTAAATCTTAATAGCAAATGTTTATACTTTTTTGGTATCTGAACTCTATTTCTTTCCATCACCCACAGTTTAGTCAGAATTTGATCCATTAAAAAATGGGCAATTATGTTGTATATGCAATTAAAATGAAAAATAAACGTCTTCTAAAATACCAACAGAACTTTATTTAAACATAGAAGATGGCTTTACATTCTTAACATTACATTCTACAAAGTCTTTAAGTGTCCATTGATGTATATTTTCTTTTTCTCTTTTCTTTAAAGCTCCTGATATAGCTTGTTCTCCTCTGCGCCGTTTGCTGACTCCCTCGGTGAAGTGACCATCATGTTGGTGTTCCAGCATCCCCGATAACATTTTTTATCACTTTCAGATCTTAATGAAAACGCTCTCTTGTTCTTCACTTACAGCACCTAAATCGTCCGAAAATAATTATTTTCGGACAAAAAAGACCCAGATTATCAAGCAAATGTTGGCATATTCAGCATATTGGCAACATTTGCTTGATAGTCTGGGTCTTTTTTGTTGGCTAGGAACTTATTAACAACGGGATTAAAAGCACTCCACACTTCATTTACATTTTCTGTCATATGTGGTTCAAATTGGGGATCGAACGTCACCTTTCTAATACCAATCTCAATAAGATACAATCTTTTAATAAATTTGCTTCATACGATTGCGTAAACTTTTCACAAAGATCCTCTTTAAGTAAGGCCTTCACAAATTGTTTCACGAGACCTAATTTTATGTGCAATGGAGGCAGCAGAATCTTGTGTTCATCCACCAGATGTTCCCATAGAATGTTCTTTTCCCCTGGCATTAAAGATTTTCTTGCAGGCCAATTCTTTCTAGACTAAAACTAATTTCGTCCCTTAGAATCCTCTACAAGCTAATTTCGTCCCCTATCCCATTCACATAGTAAATATAGTACATTATAACTTCCTGCATCTCATACATTTCTAGATACCCAGAGCAGCATTTGCCTAGCTATACATAGAAAATATTAAAATGTGAACAAATGGTGGGTGATAGGTTATTTTTAATGTTATTTTTGGAATCAGCGCACTTAAAATAATAAGAATTAGATGAACATACACAAAAAGGTTTTTGGTCGTTGGCCTATGTTATTAATGGGATTCTTGTAGTCATCGCATTGGAAATATCGATAATTTTAAATCTCATCTTTCGCCATAAACGTATTTAAACTTATTTGTCTTTTCTATTACAGAATATTACATAGTTCTATTTTGTAGCTATTTATGAGTAAAATATATTATTCAGCTCTAGGTTGTCAATATCACGGTGTAAAGCTATAAAATGGTATGTGTTTGGCATTTTGTGTCGAAAGTTTAATCTAGCCAACTAGCTAACTGTGTCCCTTACGCCTGGGTCTAGTTTAATTCCCGTGGTTGGGGGTTCTGAGAGAGAAACATGTATTACGTTCACAGTAATTAGCGATTTTAAAGGAATGCTACAACGCTATTTTTTCTTCACCGCGAATCGAATCAGAGACCACTATAAAATGGTAACTGATGTAAATGATCAGTTATCCTAGTTTATCATCCTTCTAGATACTGCAATATTTTACACTTACTTCTATCGAAGGTAATAGTGGCTCACTCATAATTTAAAATAATTATGCAACATAACGATTCTTAACAAAAAGGTCTAATGAGTAAATAGAAAAGTTGAAAAAGTCTAATGAGTAAGAAAGTTTAAACCGAGATTTAAACATGTTGGAATCAAATATAGAAAATATACAACGTGTTATACATGATTGTCAGGTACTCTGCTCTCAAATTTCAGAAATCATCAACATTGTCAGATGTACTACATTGCAGGCCAAATTGTGTGGTTTTTGATAAAAGCAAAACATTGGATTTCAATAAAAACATTATTGGATCAGTTGTCAACTAATGTAACATTATTTTCAAATTAACTCACTCTTCACCACTACAAAATTTCGTTTTTACTATGTCATCAGTTAATAATCACTCGTCAATAACACTGTAGGTACAGTAAGTATCAACAAAAAAACAATAAAATCACACGTTTTTGCATTCAAAGGTACAAAGAACAATTACATACTCAATTGTGGAAATAGTGTTCTAGGATGTTGCCTAATTCCTCCTGAATAATAAACAATTATTTTTATTTAAATATAATCGAATTACTGTTTTATTCGGGAATAATAATTTGATCCATTCAAAATTGTTGTGTGTTTCGCTCTAATTCCCCACCGCTGCCACCACTCGTGTTTTCCGCTGGTTCCCTTCAGCCAGCGTTGGACGTTTTTATTTCGTAACGGCCAAAGCCCCTCCCACCCGTATCACCTGTCACAAACCGTACATTTCATTACCAACCTCTCGGAGGGAAAAAGTACGAAATTGCGCGGAGGGATTTCGGTCCCTCGTGAAACGGCGGCTAATGTTCCCTGCTGTATGTAGTCTCCCTCCAGTGTTGCCAGACGTACCAGGTATTTTTTGGTATTTTTACCAGGATTTTAATGAAGATACCATGTACCAGGATAGTACGCTTAAATACCAGGATTTTAATTGCGGTAATTGATATACGATTTAAAGTTCATATAATATTTTTTATTCAATAATTTAACACGAACACATATTACAAATAACTGTGACACTGGTGAAAACACTACCGTAAAATCATTAAACGTGACATAGGATGGCATTTATCCAGCACATGCCATAAGAGAAACAGATCTAACGTCTAGTTTTCCATTTATGGTGGAAAGATTTTTTTCTTTCCGCCATGATTCCATTCAGTTTATAGATGTAAAATGACTCGATATCGAGTTAAATTTAACGAACTTCCCGTACGCGTTAAAAACCTAATAGGGTTACAATTTGAACAATTTTAGTATCAATTGTCATTGATACCAGGAATTTTAGCGGAAGTACCAGTATTTTTGAAGGTTGGCACTGGGTTACACATTTCGTCGTATGGCAACGCTGTCTGCATGGCGTACAGAGGCAAGCAGTATTACACAGCGCCAGACAGCAATGGTGACGAGAGGCTGGATGCAAGGGCGCGAAGTGTCGGGAGCAGCAGGCTGGTTGGACGTCGAGTCAGGCAACAGGACAGGGATGATCAGGACGACGAAAGCGGCGATTGTGGGGGCAAAGTGGTCTTGTCAGTGGCAGTCGTGTTGTGCTAATGATGACAACAAGAATACGTATTCAATTAGGTAAGTAGGTAGCTGCTGTTGGAAATGTGGTTTTACTTGCGGATGATTTGAATACGAATCAGGTCCCGGAATATATTTTTAATCAAATTGTAGGCATAATTATTTAAAGACTGGGTAAATTGCGTTATTCATAATTACTCAGGAACATAGCCTTCATTTTCTGTATAGAATTGGAACTGTAGATCTACGATCTTCATTTGTGGACACAAAATAGGCATTACACCTGGTTGTTTGAAATATGTTCTCAGTCAATGTTCTTTTAGTTTTCATAATATTGGATGTGAAAGAGATTGCCCGAAACGTGCTCCTTGTGGCCAGTAGCGAGTCGCCAGCTGCAATCACAATTCGCTCGCACGATTTCATGAACACGGTCGCTTCAGAGGAAGAGTAGTTCGCAAAAGTTGCCTCAGGAGGACTGCAGAGTGGGCTGGGGAGGTGAAGGTAGGGATGGATAGTGGCGAGAACGGCGGAGCGGGGACAGAAACGGTGTTGGAGCGTTGGGGGCGGGGACTCAGTGAGTCCGCGGAGTGGAGGTTTAGGAGTAGCGCAGTAGCGAAGAAGCGGGGGCGGGGAAGCGGAGACTGAGACGAAGCGGTGCGGGGACGAAGCGGTGCGGGTTCGAAGCGGTGCGGGGACGAAGCGGTGCGGGGACGAAGCGGTGCGGGGACGAAGCGGGGCGGGAACGATGCGGGGCAGGGACGAAACGGTGCGGGGACGAAGCGGGGCGGGGACGAAGCGGGGCGGGGACGAAGCGAGCGAGGGCGAAGCGGGACGAGGGCGAAGCGGGGCGAGGGTGAAGCGGCGACAAGACAAAGCGATGGAGGGGATGAAGCGGGGAAGCGGTGGCGTGGGGTAGGAGTCGGGCAGGGCGTGGAGGGAGCGAGGCGAGGGTGGGAGGAGTGATGACGGATTGATTGCGGTGCTGTCACAGGAGGAGAGAGTCAGAGGAGTAGTTGAGATACTACGAGGCGGGAGTAGAGGAGGTGGGGTTGGAGCTGAGAAGTACGGCTGGGGAATCGTATGGTGGGAAAGGAGACGAGGTAGGATGGGGAGAGAGCGGAGTCCGGGTGGAGGAGGGCAGAACTGGGTGGTACACTGGTGGATGGGGTGCAATATGGCGGAGGCGGAGTGGGTGGAGGCGGGACAGAATGTAGAGCGGGCGGTGCGGCGGCGGGGAAATGGCTGCCTGGACGCACCGAGGCGCAGAAGCGGCGTGTGGCGGAGGCGGGGCGGGGCGGGGGCGGGGAGAGGCGGGGGCGGGGGCGGGGAGGGGGCGGGGCGGGGGCGTCGCGTGCTGGCCGCGCGCCAGGCGGCTGTCGAGGGCGTAGACGCGAAGCCACTCGCTGTCACCGCCCCCGCGGACGACGCCGTCTGCCCGTATGTGCTTCCGCCCCCCCCCGCCCCCATCCCGCCCCCACACGCGCGCCGACCTCCGCGAGGCAGCCCCGTCGCGCACTTGTGCGAACTCAGTGAACGAGGCTTTGAAGCATTTCGTAGAAATCACTACTCACATTCGTTCCCACGTTAAGGTACCTTTCTGTTGCTCACGTTTTTTTGTTTGAGAGAGCTTAGGGGCCGTCCATAAATTACGTAACGCAAATTTCGAGGATTTTCAGTACTCTCCCCCCGTTGTAACGCACTTCCCTATCTCTATGTAACGCAGTGTAACGCTACCTCAGACCCCCTCCCGCTTTAGCGTTACGTTATTTATGGAAGACCCCTTAACAGTTTTTGTAAAATCTTTATTAATTTTCTGTGTAATATGCTGATGTAAAACAAAAAGAAGGGAAAGAAACTACGATATCCTTGTTTTACCAATTCACAGTTTTGAGTTGTTATAATAATAATAATAATAATAATAATAATAATTATTATTATTATTATTATTATTATTATTATTATTACTATTTTGTTGGGAATTTTAACTTGATGAAAGAGTCATTCCAAATTATTTCATCGAGAGATTTACAACTATAGTCGCTCATTTACATTTATCAACGTGTATGACAATAGGATGTTGGTAACAAACTGATTGTAAGAATGGCGAAGAAGCCTATAATTTCTGTTAGTGAACTTGTGCATGGCAATTGATGGAGAGTACAGGAGGAAATTCCAGCAATTTATAGAGTATGAAAGGTAGGAGGTTTCTGCGAGCAGGCTGTGACACTGACTGGGATTAAAGAGGCGAAAGGATTGCGTGTTGCAAACATCGATAATTGTAATAAACATAATCGATAATACTATTTTTGTTCAGCATTCTTCATGCTAAGTAAGTATTGAGTCGCAACGGTGGTTCACAATAGGAAAATGGGAAACAGTCCCACGTAATTGTTAAAACTCACAACCGAGACAGAAAGATAAATTTAATTGAAGGAGGTGCATCAACAGTGGCTCAAATGCAGATAAACTCTCTAAATAGGGTATTTATTGCTTCTGTAAGTGATGTCGGGTGAGAAATACAACCAAGTGACCAGGCTGAAAGAATATGTTCCATGTTTTGTCGTGTATGAATTAAGTCAAATTTCAAAACCAAGATCTTTTCGTCTTTGCATGTAATGTGCTATATTTGAGCTGGAGAAGGGCAGAAGACATCACGTATGATGTTTTCAACTTTCTCCAATCAAGAAAATCAAATTTTTGACAGAAGAATTTGTGAGAAGACCAGATTCCAAGAAGGTGTTTACTGAAATGACTGATTTTCTATCCTCATCGACCTACACTCTACCCCTTCCGCTGGAATTTGAACCCCATCTACCCCATTTCGAACACAATGGACAGGAATTTGAATCCCTTCAACAGGGACTTATAAGCCATCGAACAGCATTAGAACCTCACTAACCTGGATTTGAAACTTGTCAACCTGGATTTGAACATCTTTCACTGGAATTAGAACCCCATCTCAATTGGACTTTGAATGGCAGTCCCAAGGGTTGGACAGCTCCCGCTACGCCACACACCGCCCCCCCCCGAACGGAGAAGGTAAATGAAAATGAAGATGGGTCGAAGAAGTCTTGCGGGTGTGGCCGCGCGGGGTAGTGGGTTGATCGATTAGTGATTCCCGGCACTTCAACAGCCAAAGTCGTTCATCCCGTAAGTGTAGAGCATGTTTTCGTTCGGGGGCGGGAGTATCTTTCTCCGCTGGATGGTGGGATCCGGCGCCCATGTACCTGTTGGCAAGCGGTATTTTCCTTAACTAGATATTTTGCACCAGCCGGGGAGGGGATAAGCTCGAAGTTCCCAACCGGTCTCCCGTTGTCTATGGTGGTACGGGGAGAGGATGGTATGGTAAGTACGGGGAGAGGATAGGCCAAGAAAGAGGAAGGAAATATCGCGTGCGATCTGTGGTCCGTTTGTTAGGAGTACTTCCCCGGTATTCGCCTGGTGTTGATCAAAGAAACCACAGAAAACTACCGATGAGAGCAGCCGGCCGCTAGCCTCCAAACAGC
Organism: Acheta domesticus; assembly: GCA_031308135.1. NCBI lineage: Eukaryota > Metazoa > Arthropoda > Insecta > Orthoptera > Gryllidae > Acheta > Acheta domesticus. The sequence continues at coordinate 57,485,514 of JAHLJT010002406.1, forward strand.
GACTTAATTCGACCTAGCTATAGCTGAGAGTTGATTCGCAAAGGCCCCTCAGATGCTGCCACCACAATTAAGGGAAAATATTGGAACTCAACAATAACGCAAGTGTCACAATTGAAGGCATTGTGAAGATTATCAACGATATTAATAATGTTTCGGGATAGATTGGTGTTTCGCACACACATAATACCGCACAGTTCGAACTCCTTTGACAACTGATTTCTTTTACTTCAACAGACATTTTAAAAACTTTTTTAAATGTTAACTTTTAACACATTTCGTTTATGTATTTCAACTAAATTTATTAATGATCCAAAATTACAACATTGTAAGTAGAATTAGCAATCGTACTCGAACAATTCTGAGTAAATATTTTTAAACTGGCGAAACTGCCGGCGCCGAGGACCGCCCTGCCCTTTGCGTCCGGAGACTCCGAGGGGCGGCGCCGCGAGCGCACTCTATCGGTCAATCAATCGGTGACCGCCCCGGGCGGCCATCAGTCACGCCCCGCGCCGCCCGCGGCAGCCGCTGCGCGGAGGGCGATGGGCGAAGGGCGATGGGCAGGCCGGCTGGGACGCGCGCCCACCAGACCCGCTCGGATGCAAGTCCACCGGGGGATCTGAGCTATTATGTGGAGCTTCTCGAACCACAAACCATTCTTCGCTTCTGCTCTGCAATATTATGTTACTGAAAATTTTCATATTGTTTGGGACATGGAAAAATATTTAAAGTATCGATATTATAAGTATACTTTTAATCTGTGCAATTTATGTATGTATTGACTATGAAAAATTGTCGCAAATGTATGTTATTTCAATTGGTCAAAGAAAGCAAACTTTTACGATTCCATTCATTTATAAGATTTTTCAAAGATAGCATTTCATTATTTCATAAGTAATTTATTAACAGTATTTATACATCTGCCAAATGCATAAAACAACGTTTTTTGCACACAACTAATTTTAAAATTAATTTTACTTACTTTCAATGTACAAGAAAATTTAATAATTTTATTTCAATGTTTGTAATCGTCCGTGTCTTCCAATACTAATTTACCAATTTGGAAATATATTTGTGAATTAGTAAACGAATACGTAGACGATTAACATTTCACTCGGATGTTATGTTCTATTTATTTGCGTATGGTATACGCATTTGCTAATTAACATACATTTCCATTTCTTCGAAATTCAAAGTATGTTTTTCGCTTCTGATGTGTAGCCTTGTATTCCATATTTAATGTGATTCTAAAATAGCAAATTCCTGATACACATAAACATACCAATACTGAGCAGGTTATATTATCACTATAAAAGAAATGTATACATATCAAATATTAAATAAAAGCTAAAGTTCAGGGACGCTCATAAATTTATTCCCTCAAAAAACGCCACTAAAGGACGCTCATAATCATAACTTTACACACATATCTACAATGCATTTACGAGGTTAAGTCTCCTCACATGGGGACAGGGTGGCGGCAGACCCCAACGTAAATTTTTTAACACAGAAGTCACTGTTTCATTATATTTCTCACTTTTATTATTATAAACTTTTCCTAAATCTAAGTGATAGTTTTGTCGTTCTACCCTTATTTGATGTTTTCAAAACAATTCCAAACCGTCCCCAACCATAATCGCCTCGTGGACACTTCAGCGGTCTCTAATACGAGGTGGAATCGCACTTTCTCGCACGTCGGTAGAGATAACATTTGAGTATTTGTAGCAACTTACTGAATGTAGACCATCTACTTCATAGAATTGGCGTAATACGGCGAAAAAGAGTGCAAGTACAGCCCATCTTGAAAATATATCTGAGCTCGCCTAGTTTGAAATATTGGAAATATTTTACACACAAACTGCCGAAAATGATATTAATATATTGCTAAATAAATAAAGTATTAGCTCTTAAATATATACAATTATATTTCAATTGAAGATGGTACTGCGCCCTGCTTCTTAATATTAGTCGCTGTCAGGAGGAGAATTCTAGCAGCCAGCTGTTCTGATCGGTAGTTTTCCGAGCTTGCACCGATCAACACCAGACGAATGCCGGAGCAGTAACCTAACAAATGGGCCACGGACCGTGCGCGATCTATCCTTCCCCATCCTTGTCTTATCCTCAGCATTTACTTACACACACATTTGCATGCACTACACTACCACACATCTCGGAAACGTGGCATATCCCGGCTGAGGCGATGGCTTGGTGATGGGAAATACCTGGTTAGGGAAAACCCCGCCAGAGACGGGTAGGTCGGCGCCGGATCTCACCATTCAGCGAGGGAAGATCACCACCTTCTCCCGCGATAAAAAACATGCAATACACTTACGGGACTAACGACCTTAGCAGTTTTCGCGCCCCAAATTACCAAAGAACAAATCACTAATGTTCTCCGTTTCCGGAATGGCATTGATATGCGACTGTTAAATTCATCTTTAAGTTTTCACTACTTCCATTCCTTACATCTCGTTCAATCACAAGTGCTTAACATGATGTCACGTATTTTTTATGATTGATAGCCTTCAGTCCGTGTGTTCTAGAAACACTCCCCAACACGCTGTGCGCGGTTCATGGGTCCGCGCCGCCTGGGCAGCATCTCTTCGTTTACGACGCCGTCAAGCGCAATCATGCCAGCGAGGGAACAGGGAGCTTTTCAAACAAACTGTTTATTCAAGCGAATACTTCATCTACCAACGACGTAATTCATATGTGTTTGTAGAAGTGCGACGTAACTAATGAGAAAATAAAGTCAAAAGGAAATGTTTGGAGAGATCTGGGTGGCCTTTACTGCGAAAATTAAGTCGTTATTCTCACAAAAAGTGGTTAGAAACACTCGTAACTTGAATCCTTTCAGCGCCACGCTCTAGCACTCTCAATGAGTTTCGTAGTTATAATGAGGAATGTTAATTACTACATTGGAATTGTCCCGGAACATTAATTTACATTAGTTGTAGTTTCAAGGTAAGTACAATTACAGGACTCAGAATTTTCAAAAATCAAGTCCTATTTTCATGTACGTATGGTGCAGGTGGTTTTTGAATCTTTAATGGATTCTAGTTTCTTCATAAAACAAAACAATGGTAATTTTCGGATCTGGGAAACCCTGACTGGCTGTCAAGATTTTGGTAGTCACCATACTGCAAATCACCTATTTTTCCGTCACTAACGCACCAAGCTTCTAAGGATCCTCGAAATGATCTTCATAAACTAATTATAAATAAATTAAATTCGCCTTCTTCACCTGTATGAATTACACTATCAGTCGTTGTTACTCATTTAAATAAGAACTGGACTTTGCACCAAGGCATAAAAATTTGTCTACACCGGAAGAGAAAGATGGTGAGTAATGGATAATAACAAAACGTACTGAAGAAAGAGAGCACAATGAAAAATCTAAATTAATGAATTGCAAAGAATCAAGTATTTATCCGAGAAAAATTGATGTATTTAATGCGCATTCGCATTTAATAATGTAAAAACACAAAAGAAAATAGGAATAAAAACATGCTGAATTCTCAGACGAAATGGTGACGGCAAAAAAAAAAAATAAAATAAAACTTTTCTAAACGATAATCATACACAATTTTTGCTTGTAAGTATCGCTTCCAATGAATTTATTAATTAATTATGCAATATAATTGAGCGTGAACAATATAAAGATTCCTTAATACACAACGCATAATGTAGTTTAGAATAAGGTCAACTTATAATTTCTAAGATAAACTCTGTCACATTTTTAAGATAAACTCTTTGTCTATTTGTAAGAATATTGTAATAAGTTAAAATCATGAGAGAACTACAACGGATATAACGGGGATACTACGGGGATGCGATATTCCCCGATTTGTTATTAGGTCAAGATTTCGAAAAAATATTCCATTTAATGTCATGTGTGTTTTAACGAGTGATACTAATATTTACACAATGAATTTTCATTATGCCCTGTAGAAAGTAATTGTCTTCGTTTACGCATGTTACGCTTTGTTTATTTTTGCTCCTCCTTCCGTGCACAAATACAATGTTAATGCATGAAAAAGACAGTGCTCGAAACAACATTGACCGTCAATGTATTGCGTTTCCCACAAATTACAAGTTTGGCAAAAAGCGTTAGGTTTCTAACTCATTAATTTTAGTGAAATCACCAGTTAATTGTGGAAATCACTTTCTGAATGACATAATAATAAAAGGTGAAAACGGGCATTAAATAAAAATCCAATGCATGTAAATATTATTTTTGCCTCAGTTTTTAGACCGATGTCGTTTGGGTAAGCTCCCATAACAAAACCATATATATGTGAGAAGTGAAAATTGAATGAAAATTCAAATCTTGGAGTTATATATATATATATATATATATATATATATATATATATATAAAAACAATATCGAGGATTTTATTGATAGGAACGAGGATTTCATTAATGAGTACATGAATTGAGACATGAAAAGCAGAGTAAAATTAATAGATTGCACAATACAAATGTAGAATCGCGACAATATTATCTTTATTCCTAAGATGCAAAGGTGTGATTTTGCTTCCTCGTACATTTACAAAAAGCTAGAATTTGTAAGTACATTTTGTTATGTTTTGGTATATTTCCTTAATGCAAATTCTTTATTCAATTTTTTTAAATGCTACTTAATAATGTAGCCGCTTTTATTGCCACAGTTTCTTGTGCTTCATGAACAAAATAAACGAGGTTCTGGTTAGACAACCGAAACGCCAAATTAAGTATACAAATTACCACTAACAATTACCAATTAAATTAATATAATTACCGATAAATGTCTATAGATTTAATCGCAAATTATCAATTCTTTCCTAATCGTATATTAAGATCAGCCTCCGTCTATTTACTTTGCAATCCAATTCCAGAGAACTCGACGTCTGAATTATTAAATTCAGGCAAAAAGATTTTAATTGACAAAGCATGAAACAAACAACTTTTTAATAAAACGGTTTTAACTCTACTAGGCCGCATTTTGCGCAAAAAAACAAAAAACAAAACAACTGTGCGGCGCGAGCGGTGGGGCGGCGCAATTGAATGAAGGCTAAGCGCGTTAGGGCCGCGGGTGCTCTTAAATCTGCGCGCGGCCGTGTTGCGAATATGCGCCGACTCAAATGATTAAATTATTCAAATTATAAAACCGCTCGGGCGCACCAGGCCGGCGGCAGCCCGGAAGGACGCGACCGCGGCCGGGCGCACACATCCCAGACGTAGAGAAGTAATGAGAAGGAGCCCACCATAAATCTGTGGTCATGGGGTAAAAGTTCTTAAACCAATTTTTGGCGAAATTGGGTTAAGTACTACTGAAACTACAAATTAAGTATTTATATTTTATGTTAGTAAAACGATCGCATTCAAATGTTGCCTCCTTAACGACAAAAAGGGTTGGGCTTGGTGTTGATCGGAGAAACTACGGAAAACTACCAATCACAGCAACCATCAGCTAGAATTCTCTTCCAGACAGCGACTGAATTCGACCTAGCTGACAAGCTAGTGTCAAAAATCGTGCCACCGTCGGGACTAGAACCTTTTCCATGTCTTGATCTTCCGTGAAAGTATTTGAAATGGAAGATGCACAAGCTAAATTAGCAGCGTAATTCGTCAATTTCGAATGGATTGATCACACATTGGTACTCATTAAAGTATTTTCATGAATAATTTCGGTTGTAACGTTCCACATAGTTTTGATAGCATATTCTTTGTACTATTTACTATCTAATCTTCGCATATGAATTGCCTAATATATGTGTAATTTCTTCATTTGTAGTTTGTGCTCTCTATTTGTATTTTCTTTCTTCACAAAATTCTTGAAATTGCTCCCACACGCTTTGTCTATTACTTTCGCTGTTTTTCGACTCTGCATTTTTAATAATAGATTCTATTTCAAAGTTTTAAACATAACAAAAACGATACATTTTAATTTTATATATATGCACACAAGTTATTTTGGACCTGAAACAATTGCTACCGTAATTTTAAAAAGGTAAACAAAGTTATTACAGCGGAGTGCAAAGGTAAACAAAGTGATTATCATAAATGGCGATAGACATCTGGGATTGATTTACTTTGACCTTGCTTAGCATTGGTTACTTACTACGCGGACAGAGATGAGTGAAATAGTCTTTTTATTTTTAGGGTTAGGTTAGGAAGTTGTCACGCAAGAAGCAGATACCAGGATATATTGAATTTATTCTTAAGACAGAGGAACAGATCTTCCGGTACTTACTTAAACACTGCCTTTGATTTTCTTCTTTCAACACCCATTTCTTCCCAAACAGTGAAATACTTAATTTATTTAATACATTTTAGTTTAATATTGATAATAAGTCTCCAAAGATAGCAAAACCAGTTTGCTAAAAATATTTTGATTCTTGGTTGAAGCTGAGCGGTACGTTGCGTATACGCAACCTTGGGAGTTCTCCGGAAAGAAATTGTACTGATCGTTCTTTATATAAATGTCGGTATTTGCTCCATGAATGTCTACTAATTTTACTAATATGCAAACAGAATTCAAGTTAATGCACAAAGGAGTAAAAATCAAATGGAATATGTCATTTGACATATGAATCAAATGGAATTGGACATATTTTAATATTCCAAAATTGTCAGATTCTTACGAACATTTCGTTGCCTGTATGCATGCTTATCACCACTATTTTATATAATCGAAAAATGGACCTTAAGTCTTTCTCTTATTCTCCTCTTACTATAATTCCCTGAACATCAATGTGAGTATCACGCGGCAAATTGCAATTTGTGGGTTAGATAGCAATATGGGTGCTAGATGGCGCTTCAAAGAAGAAAGAGTAATAGTACGCACTCGAAATCAATACCATTTAGAGTAATTTCGGTAGTTAGGATGTAAATAATCCTTGCTTAGCAGGATCTCTAACATATCAAAAACTCATTATGCTTCTCTATCATGTAATCATGCACAACTTTTGATTTGAAATAATTTTTGGGGTTCGAAGCGAATGGTCTGATCCCCTTTTCTCTCAGTTGCCACTATTCTATTTGCATAGAAATCCGCCTCTGATAAAGGACAGAAAATAATGTGAAACACATAAAAGTTTGCCAAGAAGCAGCAAGTGTTTTCATTTTCTTAACAATTTCCGTCAAATTGCCATTACCTCATCTAAGACTAAACATTGGTGCCTTCTTTGATATTCCACTATGAACATCAAATGGTTTCAAAAATATTTTTTCACCATTAAATAAGCACTACATCATTAAACCAAACCTCTCATAACACGTGTTTTAGCTAAATGTCTTTCAAGTATGAAACTATCTTCTCATAAGTGCTGATAAGTTTTGGCTAGACGCTGTGGATTGCAAATGTTTTTTGTTCATTCACCAAAAAATGGGCTCAATTTTGCAGTTTTCTATTCTTTACCTAAGATTTTATTAGCCGAAATATGTATATATCGTTTTATTTCTTCAAAATTTGTTTCAAAACTTCCTTCTTTTCGTAAATGGTATCTTCGAAATACCGCGCAAACTTTCGTACGGGAAGTCATAACCATGCCATGCCTTGTTTTAGAGCCAAGAAAACTACAGAGATTATGTCCTTTGGCATATCTGTCAATGGAACAAACTAAAGAGAGCATAATATTACATCTTTTTTAATATCGCATCTAATATTACATCTTTTTTTCAAAATAGTAAGCTCCCATGAACCGTTTGTCGCGGCGCCATAGTGGAATTTGGCCGTTCCCTATTCTGCCGGGAAACTCCCAACGTTGCGTAAACGCTACGCAACATTTATTTGTCTATAAAAATCGTTTTGAAAATCACATTATATTCAAACATTAACATATTTATTTGTACATATTATATTTTGCAATGTGATAACAAAATTCCACATTGATCACCAATTTCAAGGTCAAAAGACAGATATTGTAAAGGACTCAAAATAGGTCACGCGTCTTGACGGAGAAAAAAATTAGAATGAATATTCATGTATTATATATTTATCAAACAAAAAAAGTTTTAGAGTCATTAAGGATTGTATTTACTGTACAAAAAATTACAAATGCTTTCAAAGAATGGTATACGTAAAATAAAATAGTAAACATTGCGTTGCGTATACGCAACGTTGGGAAGAAATGGGTTAAATCAATATTGACATTACGGTATTACATAAAGCCTCTGGTATCATATTAATTGCAAGAATGTCTTTGTGTATTGTGTTTCCAAATGTTTCACCAAAAAACACAAAATGAGTCTTTGACTAAGAAACATTGAATATCACTTAGAACATTCCTACTTAGATAGAAAACAACCATTTTCTGTAACTAAAAGCTAATAAAATAGAACCCTTATAGATGTAAACAATTTTGTAAGTCTCGATATTACTAATGAAGATGGCCTTACTCTTGTCACCTATATATATAACATATTTTTACAATTTACAGAAATGTATCTATATTTTAATTTATTAACATACGTGGTTACACCATGAGTAAAATTTTAAATAAGAAAACTTTCAAGTGCGATAGCAATGAAAACAACGCCGGTACTGCGGGAGTTACCTAAACTAAAGTATTGCATGCTGGGCATCGCTTGTGGATTTAAAATTGATATCGAATTACACTGTCGATAAAACATGGCACCCAACAGGGTTTGCCGAGCGGATGTATTCAAAGAACAAAATGAATCCCATCGCCAGCCAGCGGGCGTACAAAATGCGTGGCTTACGCAAGGAAAATTGGAGTTCGGTGAATCCCGGCTTACAATCACAAAAATGTAAAAACTTTTTCTATTCATGGACTTCACAAAATCAATCTCGTGTGGTATTAAATGAATCAGAAGTCAAAAATAGATTCATGGAAAACATGTGATATTGTTCACATGCATGGTCATCCAGCGAGGGAGGATATGCAGGCATGAAACATTTCCTGTTCTACTGAGACTAACGATCGCCCGAAACTCCTAATTAATTAATCAATAAAACTAAACCATAAACAGAGTATCTCCCAAAATAGATACTCTTGATCTACGCGATAGATCTTGGTGCCTTACAAATTGAAAGCGAATATTTTATTTTTGGGAGTACTTTATATGCATTCTTTAGGACATTATTATGTGGCGTCAGCTGTGTATTAGCGTAATGGACTGTTATACCCAAGTTCTCGGTTTCAAACGCGGTCGAAGCCGTGGATTTTTAAGAGGGGGAAAAATCCTTCGTACGCCTTACTTCGCAGGGGAAGTAAAGACGGCTGTCCCATGTTAGTAGATTTATTGCATGTCAAGCCTAAACGAAGCCTCTGAGCAAAATTCAAATCACCTGTTTCGTCGCCTAAGTAATACCTTCTTTCTCTGCTAGATAGTGAAAGGAGCGTAGCGAAATTTGCGTGATCATACGGAAGAGCGGGTCTCAGGGCCTGCGTCTCGCCACGTAAAATAAAGCATAAATTCAATTCAATTATTTTTTTTCTCCAAAATTAGAAAACAAAATGTATTTTTTAATGTTTTGCTCGAATGGAGGTCACTCCTCCTACACATGTTGTAACGTGCTCATCTTCGATATTCAAATTAATCATCTTCGGCACATCGACAGTCATGTTACGACTCTTGGAATCCTTGCCAGGTCTCGTAATTCCCGGCAGCAGAAGCCCTCGTATTTCGCGTGGAAAGTGACAGTGCGCCGATACCGCCGCCGCTCGCCCTGGCCTCCCTCTCTGGGTCACCGCGCTGCGCTCCGCCGCCGATATCGCGCGCGCCGGAATCGATATCTCTCGAAAGAGGCCATCCGGAGCACCTGGCGCGCGGCCCGCCCGCCGCCGCCGCCGTCGTACTTTCTTCATCTCAGCGGCGGCGGTGCGACGGTGGCGCTCCGAGCGGCCGCCGGGCGAAGCTCGCTCTGCGGTCGGCGGTCGCCGATGCGAATTTGACTCGCTGCGGGGCAGAGGTGAGTGGGAGGCGGGCGCAACGGGAAGTTCATGAAGGGAGAGATGGACTTGTACACTTCAATGTCGAGAAAAATGTAACCGAATTTGGAGAAGGGGTGTGCGGACGAAAGTTTAACTGCGTTTGTGCGTCAGGGCAGTGCCTTAAGAGATGATAACTAAGCTACGGATATTTACCTATTTCTCGATTTTTATCTTTCAATTAAAAGCGCAGTATTTTAAGTTACTTACTCGTTTTGAAGCATTAGGTGTATTAAAATATAATACTACTAATGCCTGAAAATGAAGAAGTAACCTAAAATACAGTATTTTTAATGGAAGGATAAAAATCGGCAAATAGCCAAACGGCAAATAGGCAAACCGCAGCTTATTAATTACACTAACGTTTCCAAATTGGCAATGTCGCTACGTTTTGTGCCACTACGATTGTAGGTATTTGGCTTTGATGGAATCCGTATGGCAGATGTGAGGTTGGCATTCTGGACGTGATAACAATTTGCAGCCCTGTTGTTCTGCTTCCTAATCTGTACGTTCCTTAACTCTAGAAATTCCTACAATTCACATACTCATGTAACTTAGAAAAAAACTTAACATAATAAAACATCGTTTACTCAAAACTTGACTTGTAAGTGAGATGTTTAGTCACAACAAAATCATTCCTTAAGATCAAAGTCAAAATATGTAGACATGTGCAGTACACCGAAAATTAACCAAGCAGTGAGAACTCCCTCGGGTAGAGTGTAAGAGTAGATGTGAACAGGAAGAAAAAAGCTCATTAAAATACAACCTGTGGCCTGCAGCACCAAAGACTCTGCTGAACAGAACTTCACAAATTGGTTTCAAAAAGTAACTCGCACACTTCTCAATAACTACAAATAAGATTCTATTATACAACACGACATAAAGTAACAAAACAATATTCCCGGCAACGTAGTATAAGTGTTCGGATAGAGTACAGCACTGCTTTGCGTACCAAGAATATAAAAAACATACTTGCTGATACAGAACTCACCATGTGAATAGCTAATATTTAATGCCAGTTGCCCTCTCCCTTCGAGCCTTGTTGTCACTTGAGGCAGCTGTGACTTAATCAGTGACCAATGATTATGATAATTTAGTTTCTAGTGCTGTATGAGAATAGACAATGACACAACCGCCAAAGAAACCCACATAAATATTATGGAAATGAGGTTTCTGTCAAATTGCTTGAAAATGTATTATGTTGTTCTTTAGATTATACTGATCAAAACTAGTTTTGGCAGTTAAGAAAAAAAATTGATCTAATGTACATATTAAAAAGATCATATCGATTTGTCGGATGATGGAAAGGCACATACAGTATGTGCACTCAAAGCTTATTCAAGTGAAAAATCATCACTTGCTTAGACTTACTACTTATGTTATTGCATTTTCTGTGAGTCACTGTGCTTCATTTCAGTAACTCCCTTTCTTTCCACATTGAGGTAGGCCTCCTTACCTTTCACGGTGGGGTGAACCATTACCGCAATTCCCCTTGCCTCTCACAATCGAGCTGCTTGATTATCGTTTTATCTTAAATATTGACTTTCACAATGCCAAAACAGTACATTTAAAGTCAGCTACTTCTCGGAAAATGAAATGTCATAAATCACAAGTGTAAACAAGTGAAGTTGTTTCATTTCAATGCGTTTTGGGAGCACACAGGTGCCTTTCTACCATACGACTAATTGACATGATTTCTGTTTTAAAATTTATTGTTTCATTTTGTTTTGGATTTTCCCAGAGTTTCCGCGTGTCCCCAAAACCACTGACCCCTCCCACACGGCGGGAGGCTGACTAGTTTTCTTTCAATTTCTGCGCGAATTGAACATTTCTAATATAAATATCTAATAAGAAGGAATGCGATTAAATGTACACTTGAATGCTTGTGCTCTCATGTTCTTGTTATTTTTTATGTCAGAAGACTTTGGATCACAGATAATGTTACCAACGTTGCAATTACCTATCTTTTCTCTCAAAGGCAATATGCATGTCGGTCGAATCTACAGACTGGAAAAGCATCGCGGGAAGCCGAGAACCGAACGCATGTGGCTGCCTCTATGCGCATCAATATCAGCTAATAGTGCAGTTTTCCCATGTTAGTAATTAGCCTAAATTTCAGTTGTCTTCGTTCACTTGTTACTTCTTAACCTTAAGCTCAAATTCGATATTTAAATTTATATTTAATACCTTGTTTACTTTCACTACCTCGTGAGTAGAGCAAGGTGAGAAGTAAGTGCCCATGTGCTCTTTCAATGTTATTAGTCTTTGCATGAACAATTGATTCGCATTTTTCGTAAATCGGTTGGTGCACTTTGCGCCGTCGTCATATCAACACTCCGACCACGAAGGCGGCGACATAAGCGGGGCATGTGGGGCGGTTTGGGCCAAACCCGTTGCCTGCCCGCCCCCGCCCCGCTCCGTTCCACGAGGCCGTCGGCCTACGCGCACCCCCTGCTCAGGCACGCGCTCCACTCCGCTCGTGATGGACGCATGAAACGCACGAATTGGGGGCTCGTAAAATACGACACCGCCACTCCCACCCGCGCCCCCCATCGCCCCCGCGCCCGCCCCGCGCCGCCCCCGATCCCGCCCCCGCGCCGCCCCCGCGCCGCCCCCGCGCCGCCCCCGCGCCGCCCCCGCGCCGCCCCCGCGCCGCCCCCGCGCCGCCCCCGCGCCGCCCTCGCACCCCCGCCCTTCTCTGCGCCGCCCCACTTCGCGCCCCGCCCCCCTGCTCCGTCCTCACCCCACGCACCTCCACCATCGCGCAGCCTTTCTCTTACAGCTTTTCATCTCAGCCCGGTCCTCCGCCTTCTCCAGCGCCTCCTGGATCGTTGACCAGTGGGAGCGCCGGGGCGGGGCCGTTGCGACGCCGCCGCCGCCCCATTCCGAAACCGTTTCGAACCCTTTTGAAAAAACGAGCCCTCGCGTAAAATTCCCGCGGCGACGCCGCCGCCGCCGCTCGATGCGTACCCGCTCTCAGGGCGCGCCGGAAGCAGGGTTGCCAACTGCTGCCGCTCGCAGCGCAGCCCCCAAGCCAATATTCTTGCGGCGTCTCAAAGCAAGCAGACGGCGGAGGCACTTGGGCCCTGGCGGCGCCCGCCCGCCCGCCCGCGTGTGGAAATTGGATATGAACGAAACACAACGGCAAAAAGACGAGGAAAAATTATGAGAAGCGAGGAAACGCGAGAGAGATCAAAGAACGTTCGTGTACGATAGGAAATGGGAATGCGAAATTGAAAATACTAGAACCGGCGCAATATACGGTACACGCTACCGATGGTAGAGAGTGCGACCAATAGGTCAACGAAGAAATAACGGAATCAACATAGTTGAAGAACGATGTAATACCAATGTAATTATTTCATTGCAAAGTAATTATATTTAGAAACTTAATACAGATCTGAAAATGAAAAATGAGAAATCATGTTTTTTTGTTATACGCTAAACACACGTTAGCGTGAACTCGCTTAACACGAATTTCGCCATAACACGAACAAGGCTTCCGCCCCGATAAGAGATTACGGTAATACGCACATTTATAATACTCGGATAACACGAATGTTTATAACACGAACTACGATTATTTAGTTCCCTTGGAATCCATATGATCCATATGATCATGGAATCCATATCCATGGAAGATTTACTTTATTCACTCACGCAAAAAAATGTACGTGAATAATATAGTATTTTTTTGTCTCTCTAGGAAGTTTAGTGTCAAGAACTGCTTCGTGAGATATTTAACGGAAGTACATTCTTGAGATCTAATTTCTTCGTTCGTTTCCACTTAATTTTACTAAAAATAGGCATTCGTCTGCAATCTGGCACAACTGCGTTAAAAATGCCATGCAATAAAGATGAAAAGTAAACAACGTAGCCTCTAACTCTGGAAGCATAATGAAACGCATGGAGTTTCCTACAGTTCCTAGAACCCGTCAGAACATTGACATATAGTTGCATTATACTCTAGTAACAGAAAATCCAAACATAAATATACGAAGTCACTTACTCAGCAACGGATTTTCATTTCATACAATATTAAATATTTCTCTACTAGCGCACAGATTGAACCCGAAATATTTATAATAGAGATATGGAATACGCCTACGATCTAGCCGCGATAAGTTAAGCAACGATCTAGTTCAGGGGTGTCCAACTTGCAAGGCCTCAGGGGCCACAACTAAAACCTTTAATACGGTTGATAATCATATGTCCAAGACTCGGGCGATCCACACGTGACCCTGTGTTGTTGATCTCGGCAGTTTGCCCGGCTGCTGTGAAACGGGGGGGGGGGCTTGATATCAGGCAGTACCATAACGCAGTGAAACATAAGGGGTTAGGGATGATTTTGAAATCCTGAATTTACTAGCAAAAAATTCAGTGAATCTAAACATTACCTATTTTTACGTTAAAGAGGCGTTGACTTCGACAGGGCGAGAGCGCTAGGCGCACAATATTTCTCGCCCGACATGGATGCAAGGGTCGTTTACGTTTGACTAATAACTCTTCGCAGGTCACAATAAATGGCACTGCGAGCTGCATGCGGCCCGTGGGCCCAATTGCCCAACCCTGATCTCGTTCATTGCTCTCACGTTCCCTGAACTTCCTGCCGGAAAGAATGAATTAACCAACGCCAGTAGGGAGGAGCCTTTAGATAGCGTCTTAGGGATGGAGCATACTGTGATTGGGAGAGCGCCGGTTCGATCCCAGGCATGTGTCGTAAATTTGCATGATGCTGTGGGTGTTTGAAATGCTGTGATCTCTTCCAGGCGTTCGCCAGAGCAGCACCGCAGAAAACGGGCCACGGTTCGAGCGCTACCCTTTCCTCCCTTTCTTGTCCTCATTCCCATTCTTACGAACAAGCGATGGTCAGATCCTTCCATACACTTATTTGGAGTACGTCAACTGCTTCTGTCGTTGGTTCCTTTAGTGTAGTGAATGTTCTATTCCACGAAGTGGTCGCAGGAGTGGATGTAGCCTATCATTTTGGTAGAGGGGCGTCAAAGATAAACATATTTGTTATTATATTCTGTATTATTTGTGTACTCTATATGCTACTATTCAATACTATTGTTTAAATATTACTATATTATTCAACATTTAAATCAGTTTTGCCAAATGAAGGTAAACGAAAACTCCAGGCCTTTTGGGGGATCCTCCAGGGGTGGCGATGATCCTTGTCCACTGGATGGCGAGATCCGGCGCCGTCTGACACGCTGGCTTGCTCCTCCACAGACCATAGTGCGTTTGCTAGGATACCGCTTCGGAGTTCGTCTGGTGCTGATAGTAAAAACAACAGAGGAGATCAGAGAAGCCGTCTGCTAGAATTCTTCCCCAGACCGCGGCAAAAAAGACGACATGGTTATGTTACTGAAAAAGAAAATCCACTACTGTCGGCACTCGAAATCTAGAACCTCTCTGTCAGATTTGCTGCAGAGTCTGCAGCAATACTGGGCTAATTGCGACCGGTCCCGCCTTGAATGGCTCATCGTCAACTCATCTAGAAACAAATCTTGCTATTGTATGGGAGATTTTTTCGTTTCTTTTGGAGAATACAAATTGTTTTAAGCGTTCCTAGAGTATTTTTCAGAACTTTCAATTTACAATATCATAATATTTAAAGAACGAATAGCTTGAAATTTAAATGCTGATCAAGCATGAAAGAAGAGGATGATTAAGACGAAGAAGAAGAGGAAGATTAAAAAAAGGAAGAAGAGGAAGATTAAAAAGAAGAAGAAGATTAAAAAGAAGAAGAAGAGGAAGATTAAAAAGAAGAAGAAGACGAAGATTAAAAAGAAGAAGAAGACGAAGATTGAAAAGAAGATGAAGACGAAGATTGAAAAGAAGATGAAGACGAAGATTAAAAAAAGAAGAGTGAGATTAAAAAGAAGAAGAAGAGCGAGATTAAGAAGAAGAAGAAGAAGAAAGAGATGAGGAAGAAAAGAAGAAGAAATCATTTCGCTGCGCTCGTGCTCCTGAATCTCCTCCCCACCTGTATTAAACCCGCGGCGTGCGCAGGCGGGCGCGGGGAAGGTTGAGGGCTGCGGGCGTTGCGTGGGCTGATCCGCAGGGACGGCGCGGCGGCGCGGCCCCGCGTGGGGCAGGGGATCGCGGCGGCCGACGCGAGCAAATTGCGAGCAGCGAGAAATAAATTGGTCGGGGCCGCGGAGAAAGACGCCCGGCCCGCCGCCGCCGCCGGTGCGCCGCCGTCTCTTCATTTACACTGACAACTAATATCTGTGCGCCGCCCGCCACTCCGCGAGGATGGGGCGGGGGTCAGAGAGAGTGGCAGTCGGTGGGTAAAGGGGGCGAAGGTCACGAGGTGGGGACGATGAGGGTGGTGGGGTGGTGGAGACTGAGGGTTGTGGAGATGGTGAGTATTGTGGAGGGAACTATGGCTGGGGAGAGGGCGAGTGTGTTAGAATGAACAATAGTAGTAGAACGATGTCTGATGGATATAACGACGGTTGTGTGACGTCATAGGAGAGGACAAGAGTAGTAAAAGTGGACGGGAGTGGTGGAGTGGACGGAAGCGGTGGAGTGAACGGAAGCGGTGGCGTGGACGGAAGCGGTGGCGTGGACGGAAGCGGTGGAGTGGATGGGCGTGGTGGAGTGGACGGGCGTGGTGGAGTGGACGGGCGTGGTGGAGTGGACGGGCGTGGTGGAGTCGACGGGCGTGGTGGAGTGGACGGGAGTGGTGGAGTGGACGGGAGTGGTGGAGTGGACGGGAGTGGTGGAGTGGACGGGAGTGGTGGAGTGGACGGGAGTGGTGGAGTGGACGGGAGTGGTGGAGTGGACGGGAGTGGCGGAGTGGACGGAAGCGGTGGAGTGGACGGAAGCGGTGGCGTGGACGGAAGCGGTGGCGTGGACGGAAGCGGTGGCGTGGACGGAAGCGGTGGAGTGGACGGGCGTGGTGGAGTGGACGGGCGTGGTGGAGTGGACGGGAGTGGTGGAGTGGACGGGAGTGGTGGAGTGGACGGGAGTGGGGGAGTGGACGGGAGTGGGGGAGTGGACGGGAGTGGGGGAGTGGACGGGAGTGGTGGAGTGGACGGGAGTGGTGGAGTGGACGGTAGTGGCGGAGTGGACGGAAGCGGTGGCGTGGACGGAAGCGGTGGCGTGGACGGAAGCGGTGGAGTGGATGGGCGTGGTGGAGTGGACAGGAGTGGTGGAGTAGACGGGAGTGGTGGAGTGGACGGAAGTGGTGGAGTGGACGGGAGTGTTGGAGTGGACGGGAGTGGTGGAGTGGACGGGCGTGGTGGAGTGGACGGGCGTGGTGGAGTGGACGGGAGTGGTGGAGTGGACGGGAGTGGTGGAGTGGACGGGAGTGGTGGAGTGGACGGGAGTGGTGGAGTGGACGGGAGTGGTGGAGTGGACGGGAGTGGTGGAGTGGACGGGAGTGGTGGAGTGGACGGGAGTGGTGGAGTGGACGGGAGTGGTGGAGTGGACGGGAGTGGTGGAGTGGACGGGAGTGGTGGAGTGGACGGGAGTGGTGGAGTGGACGGGAGTGGTGGAGTGGACGGGAGTGGTGGAGTGGACGGGAGTGGTGGAGTGGACGGGAGTGGTGGAGTGGACGGGAGTGGTGGAGTGGACGGGAGTGGTGGAGTGGACGGGAGTAATGGAGTGGACTGGAGTGGTGGAGTGGCCGGTAGTGGTGGAGGTGACGGGGGTGATGTAGTGGATGAGAATGAGGGGATGTAAACACTGTCACAGAAGGACGTAATAGAGTTTATCCGGAGGGATAAACGATAGGATATGTGGTCACTGACGGCACAGGTGACGTGACGCAGGCAAGAGAGTCTTAACTTTGGTTGGAGTGAGGAATTTCGGATGGTGGTGTTTGGGACGGGAGCGGAGGCAGGGGTGGTTAATGTCGGGAAGACGAGATTGTGAGGGTAGGGCGTGAGGATGACAGTCAGGGTGAAAACAGCGTGTGCATTCTGGAGACGGAGTGACAGAAAGAAGGGAATAGGGTGTGGGTGAGGGGGAGCAAATGGGCCCGGGCAAACATTGGGGTCGTGCACGGAGAGTGGCTCGAGGAGTAAGGACCCACTTTGTCTCCATCTCCTCCTGTCGCGGGTCGCCTGTGATTCTGTCAGTGACATCTCTAAATCAATTTATCAGTCTCTCAGAGTTCGATGCACTAAGACGGTGTGAAAAGTGATTCTTGCGTAATAGAATTAAACTTTTTCGCTAAAAAAGAATCAAGTAAAGTAATGTCTAATAGGACATGTACACTTTAAATTAAATGAATTGTGTAACCAATAAATGTCATTGGAAAAATATGTAACTCATATAAATAAATAGAATATTTTGTAAAAATTTTCAGGCAATTATTATTTTTTAACCATACATTGCTCTACAGATAGATTGTTTGTGAACGTTTTGTAAAATAACATGTAAAAGTGAATTCATACTTTAAATGCATTACAAATTAAGTAGTCATGTTGGTATGATGCCTCGCTCTACGAAACCAGAAGTCTGCTTCTTCTTTACAGAAATATTGTAGGAAATTAACATAATTGCAGTATTTTTCATTTTCCTCTTCACCTGTTATTTTGCTCTAGTCTCCACTCACCCGATTACTTTTGAAGAGTTATATAAATACATATGTTATATTGTTCCCGTCGGCAGAGTGTGTTTTGTCGCCTTTAACTTTCTATATAATTACATTAATCACTGTGCAGTTAATTTGATTAAATTGAAATAAATCTATATTTATTATAGGTTAACTTCTCAAAGAATGTAATTTTTACTCTTTTTTACATTCTTTTAATTAAGAGCTTCCCAAATATTGACCACATTAGAACTTAGAATATATTTGTCTTTTACATTTGTAAGAAAATATCAATAAAACCCTATAATTAAGATAATTGACCACATTAGAACTTAGAATATATTTGTCTTTTACATTTGTAAGAAAATATCAATAAAACCCTATAATTAAGATAGAGTAAAATCATGAATCTGTAGAAATATTGATTATCTTTCTTAATTGAAATTCATTTTGACCTTTCATTATGATTATGAAAGGATAACTGTGTTCCAGACTTTCATTCTCTCTTTTTGTGACATTATGGTATTACTTATATAATTAAAATCGCAAAATTATTGTTCATAAGAGAAGACAAAGGTGAGTGGCCATCCACTTCCTCTGGCAGGATGTGAGCAGATTAATTTTTACTTTCTCGCTACACCTACGACGAATTTTCGGCAGAAAAACTCTTACTGCAGGGCCATGGTAATGAAAAAGTGTATTAACTCTGCTGCTGAACTTAGAAAAAACCAGTGGTTTAACCTGAATTCCTGTTTTGTGGGTCCTCGATACCGAAAAATCGATTAACCGCAAAATGTCTGTCCGCCTGTCTGTGAGCAACGTTAAGGACTAAACCGCACTGCCGATTTTCTCCAAAACTGATGGTCTCCAATCGATCAGGTTGACGTCGTGTCCCCTTGAATTTGAAACCGATATATTTATTTTGGAGATAGTTTACATGATATCCCTGGAACATTTTCCAAATTTTCAAAAAAAATCTCCAACGTGTTGGATTAAACTTTGATATTGGACGGTGTAAAGAATGTTTGAGAATGGCAATGGTCTCATGTTGGTCAAAAACCCTGATATTTCGAAAATTTCAAAAATTAAAATATGTTTCGGTGTCTTCTTACAACTATAATTATGAAGATACATTTTTTTACATTCTCGCCTTTCGAATACTTCGTAAGAAGAGAAAGTTATGTAATCGTGCGCCTGAAAACGGTGAATTTTCGCTAGAAAATCTCTTATAGCAGGGGTCTGGTGACGAAAAAGTGGATAAAACCTGTTGCTAAATTTAGAAAAAAATCCTCTCTCTCGTGGTGTTGTCAAAATCCATGTTTTGTTGCTCCTTGATACTGCAAAATCGATTGACGGCAAAACGTACGGTCAACGCTAGCGCCTAAACCGTTCAGCCGATTTTCTTGAAAATTGATATTCTCCGATCGTTTTTACTCGTCTCAAGGCCTCTGGAATTTGAAACCGATATTATAGTTTGTTAGGGTACTTTACATGAAGCCCATTTTGAGATTTTCAAAGTTAAAAGAAAATCGCTACAATTTTTTTATTATATTTTGTTGTTGAATAGTGCAAAAAACGTTTAAGGGAATGATGTAGGTATCATTTTCGTTGAGATGCCCAATTTTTCGAAAATTGCAAAAAACTATTTAAAAACTGCAAAATTGAAGCTAGAGATTTTTGCCTCAGACAAAGTCGGTTGTACAAAATTAGCACTTTAAATATGGTCATGTACTATTTTTTGCGTAATTTGCGTAATTTGCGTAAAAATACGAGTACATTTTGCGTAAATTGCGATTCAAATTTACAAAAAAAGTTTTCTGAAAAACCGCTCCAAATTTTTTCTTTAAATTTTCTTCACTTATGTAATGACGATAAAATATATGGCCTTATTCCTACGACGATAAAAAATATGGTCTTATTCCTACTTCTAGGAAAAACTTGGTTTTTTGAAAACTGCAAAAAAATTTGTAAACTACAAAATTGTAGATAGCGATTTTTACCTCAGATAATGTCTCTTGTACATAACTAGCTCTTCAAAAAAGGTTATGTAGAATTTTTTGAAACAGTCGTTTTTGCGTAATCTTCGCTTCAAATTTGCAACAAAAAATTCTTAAAAACCGCTCCAAGTTTTTTTTTTAATTTTCTGCACGTGTGTAATGAGGGACAGTAAATAAGTAAATAAACTAGTGGTGCTATAGAGTGGCACATACTTTCTCACAGTAGTTATTTTTCAAATGCCGATCGTCTGATAAATTATTTGGAGTAAGCCGTTCACCGCTGCCTTTCTTGCTCATGTTTGAAAGACATTTTTTTCGCAGGTTGACAATTACTGGCTCCTAATGATAGAACTGATACCATTACGTTTTGACTAAAATATAAGTAGTTAGTCTGCATGTCACTACCGTGGCGCAGCTCGTTAAAGTGCCTTTGGGGTTGAGATCTTCGGTTCGTAAGATGCCGTGTTCGATCTCCAGATGGGGATTTTAATTTGATGAAGTTGCAGGAAAAAAAATTGATGAATGTAGAAACTTTATTGAAAATCATTTGAAGTACTTCAACTCACGAATAGAATCAATGCAGATAAATAGACAGGACTTGTCTGTGTTTTCCCAAACTGCATCTTTTAAACAATTTTTCAGCTCTGTTATTCGATTTCTGAAGCGTATGACACGTCAAATCAAGCGTTGTCTAATATATATCTGTACGACCCAACTTAGGTAAAATTATGAGTATTTTAACGTTAAATTGAAATACAATGTATCCAGAACGCATGCGATGAACTTACATATCCTTAACGGTTCCGAAATTATTATTACTTTCTCGCCTTACGAATATTTTGTAAGAAGAGAAAGTTATGTAATCGTGCGCCGGAAAATGGGGAATTTTCGCCAGAAAAACTCTTATAGCTTGGTTTTGGTAACGAAAAAGTGGATAAAACCTGTCACTAAAGTTTAAAAAAATAATGGTGCTATAGATTGTCAGAGACTTTATCGAAGATCTTAGTTTTCTAATCTCTAAATTGAACTTGTTTTTCTGTTATGAATCATGATTTTCCCAGATACCTTCCCTGAGCGCGTAAAGAACATTTTTTTTACATACTGTGAATATTTTGGTTTTCTAAAGCGAGAAATGAAACCACAATACTCTGTTACTGTTTTATAAGTGTATTTCATGCCTATCCATTGTGGTCGCAGCGGTTAATCAGCGAGGATCGGTACAGGTCTTCCGAGGGAGGCTCCGGCGGTTCGTGTGCTGGTCGCGGAATATTATTTGTCAGAATTCCCTGTTGTCATAGGAAATAATTGAGAACTTAATTTAAAACCATGTAAAACCATTTGAATAACAAATATTGATAATTACGATAATGTACTGGAAATGTCTGTATATATTTGTTCAAATTTGTAACTTTTAACAATTTTTTTCCATCTCTTCTTTGTAAAGCGTATGTACCATCGTATCAATTGTTCCTTTATCATGCATTTACCATTTTATAGGTCGATTCGATTCTTTCATGGCTCTGTTCGACCCATGCAGTGCTAGTGTTGCGTAGTGGTAGAAGTGCCAGTTCGTTAACTTCGAGTATCGGGTTTCGGGTCTCAGAACGGAAAACGTTTGCTGGTAGAATACACGTTTGTTGGTTTATGAAGTAGTGGAATAGTATTAAGAACCATATAGAAGCAGAGCAAGAACGTATGTGTATTGGAAGCACCACTAGTTCCTTAATGAAATATGATCATCAAAAAGATTTTCAAATAAGGTGTTGTTGAATGTTTTGAAAATATGAGTATATTTTGTGTAATTTGCCGACAGTCTCCCGCTCCCAATTTACTGTACTTTGTGAACGTAAAATGATCGAGCATGTTAGGTAGTTGAATGCTACGTAAATTAGAATTTGTAAATTATTTCTGTGTATGTTTCTTACTTTCAAGCCTTTGCTACACGTTTAAAAATTAATCTCTTAAAAACGATTAAAAGCTATTTTAAATTGCGTCCTTAATTGAGTTAAATGTGAAAACGAATAGATGTTTTCGCATTGCTTGATAAGATTTGCGAATGAAGAGAATTGCGTGTCAAACCGAATCATTTTGATGAATTTAAAAATATTATATTCAATTATTATATTTTTCTCTCCATTTTCATTTTCTTGCTAGCGGTATCAAGAATGCTAATTGCCAACATGTGTATCCCACGGGCATTAGCGGTCATTGTTGCTTGTTGAAACCCGTTGTTAAAACGCCGCTCTCTTGACAGAGGTGATGATGACGGCTGCCTTTCGTTGGCGTAAATATAAACTAATATTTTATTTACGGCTAAATTCACATCGTGAATTCTGATATTTGCGTAATTTTGTGTGATTTGCGTACATTTGCGTACTTTTAGCGTAATTTTGCGGTGATAAAATACGTGCTGTTTTTACCACCACTGGTTTATAATGTATACTATGAGTAGCGGGCTATTAAGTGTTTCCAGAATATAATTTTTAAAGCCGTTCGTCACATTGTAAGTTCTTTCGTTTTCAATTCTTCAATATCTATATATCTATATCTCTTCAATCAATAATATTAATAGTTGGCCGAGAACCAAATCTAAACAAATAACAGTTTTATCAAGTAATTTATTACTATATAAAAACGGTAGATCAGAAAATCAGAAAAGAAGACATCAAGAAAGAACAGCACATTACGTACAAAAACATTTGAAGAGCTGCAGCACACAAGATCGGAAAACTAATAAGATATTAATTGTATATGTAGAAAGTGAGAAATGGCAAATGAAATTTTGGAAGGTTATCTTAAATTATTGATTAATATTGACCAAAGGAAAGAGAAATTTTATGATTTAAATACTACAAGAGACAGTAATAAACGAAGATGAGAGCGATTATAGAGAAAAATGGAAAAAATTAATCTACTATATTATTATTATTAGGAAATGTATTTTAAATTGTATTATAATTGCTATTGAGTAATTATTGGGAAACCGAGATGTGAATCAGTTTAAAACACGGAAATATATATAATTTAAATACTTCTTCGCAAAGGATGTTAAATAACACCAAATTAAAAACAAATTAGAAAAAGAATACGTGACCACAGCCTGTTACCCTTCCAAACAATAACTCAGACCTAAAATATACAGTGTGTGAGTCCCGCTACGATTCAAACCACCGTTAGTATTATGAAAACAACCGTTCAAAGCCTTGTGGACACAGAGTGAGCCTTGCTCTCCGTCCTCTCGACAAGATTCCCCTTCTATGTTTTCCTATCTTCCAAGTCCACTCCCCGGACAAGAAGTTGGCTCGGTCTTAAAGGCGCCCTCGCAGGGGATGGAGGCGAGAGCGCAAAAGTTTCGGAACGACGCCCTCGCCCCCGTCGGATACCCGCGCCGCGAAAGCTCAAACGCACTGGCAGATAACCCGAGCGGACGCCTCGCCTCGCCCACCCCCCGGCCGCGCGCGGGAACGCCAAAAATGGAGCATAATTCTCGATGCGATGCTGCAATGCGGCGATACGCAACCGAGAATCGGGGCGAGGATGGCGTCGCGAAAGAAAATGTCGCCTGATCTTGCAGCGAAAAGAATACCATATTTTTTTCTACTCCCATTGTATAATGTCATCTGATGGCTGCAACCAGTTGCATAATGATACACGTTTCGATACAGTTTCTATTATGATACAGGTTCTTGACCAGTCACAGAGAAGTTTACAATCCAAATGTTGACACTTACTTAATCATCGAGAATCGTTCTGGGAAATGTTTCGTTCTATTGTGTACTTTAAAATTAAATTTGATATTCTATCTTCTTTTTCTACTTTTGTACTTTCTTTTATTGCTAGTAATTTTTCTTTGCATATTATTTGAAATAAATTGAATCGTAATTTCACTTTGCTTCCATTTGACTAGTGCAGTACTCCCTCGCAGGCAGACCGATAATCACAGCCCCCTGCGACAGCATGTGAGGATAGAGTTAGGGAGCAGTCCGCTAGGTGGCCTTGGTTGAATCCTGCTTAGCAACTGTCATAAAACTATTCAATATAAAAGTTTAAGTTATAAAAGTTGTAGAAAAAGTACCGTAAGAAATTTAATTTAATGAGTATTAATACACTCGTGTGAAGTTTATGATGCTCGTAACGAAATATCACACTCTTGTATTAACACCCATCTTTACATCATTGTTTCATAATGTACTATTATTCTATCTACTTGGCTGATCGGGAGTCGCCGCGTCCTAGGCACAGATGTCAACGTGTCGGCCATCATTCTGCGACCTTTCTCAGGGTGAAATGTCTGGGCATTTCTCTATAATTTCGCACTGAGGAATGTCGCAGTGTGATAGCTAAAGTTTGGCACCTGTCCGTAAGATGCGGCATGCCACGCCCAGCCAATTAGATACTGACTGCGAACACGGAAGTCTGCGCATTAATTTATATTGATTGTGGTTCCGTTTCCTGAACCTTTGTGGACTTCCTGGAATGAAGTACGAATTAATTGAGAAATGATAATGGTGGGTTAATAGGGAAGTGGCATTGGGTTGAAGCTGAAGAATCTGGAGACTACCAAGGATGAATCGTATCTGTCAACTTCAAATGATTCATGAAGTACATAGGGTAAAACAGAGCGTGCTATGATAGTGGTTGCTCCCGGTATGGAGTCGTAACTAGATTATCATTTTGGCCCCTGACTCTATGTGACCTTCCAGGGATGGCGAAAAAATATATGATAATGGTGAAGCATTGCGATGAACAATACAGCAATGGTTAAAAAATAGTTAATGAATAGAGTATATGTGCAAAGAATCTTACTGTGACTTCGCATTATCCTCCACAAATTCCAGAAGGAAGGACTGAGATGTCAACGTATCGTACGACAAATGAAGGGGCTATCCCACACAGACTTAGTTCTGAGGTAATGAAGGTTTTTACCTGAACGTCCCCAATAACGCAATGCATTTTTTAACTTTTAAACACAGTACACTTGCATATATGTCCATACTGGATTTAAATAACATATTAAACTAAAAATATAATATTTGAGGTTTACTTTAATGCTATTAACTCAATTTCACAAAAAATTAGGGGTAGACCCCTGTTCTACTGAGCCCTTTAAATGGACTGGTAGCTCTATTACAAGCCATTCCTAGTGGTGAGACATTAACTTCATCATAGGTGAATTACCTGAAAGTGATTGATCTCCTTGGAATGAATGAACTCATGTCTAGATGATGATGTATCAATGAGAGAAACAAAGAGAAAATAGTAGAATTCCGAATAGAGAACCTGCCGAAAACTCTAATTGTTCACCAGCAGTTTCATATCGAGTGACCGAGATTTGAAACCTAGAACCTACGCAGATGGAGTATCTACAGTATGAACCAGTGATTAAAACAAACAGTAAAAAAAACGAACAGTGAAAAAATGAACGAAATGATGTATTCGAACTATATATCTCTTGTTGTAGCATTCGTGTTGAAAACTATCTTTAGGGCTGACTCATCTCGAAGTGCTACTTTTTAAGCCCCCCGAGTGGAAAGATTTGTCCTGCACGTTTATAGAAGGGGGATATTTTGGACGAAAATTTCCCCAATGTTCCGGATGAAACTCAGAGACTAACGGATTTGTAAGGGACATTCAAAATATCAAAATACTGTAAAATAAAAAGTACAAAGCAATTTCAATATAGATGAATTTGGTATACAAATAGAGAAAACGTCATTCATTAGCCGAATGTACTGAACTCATTACGGCAAGCCGTTTGGCATTTTTAAACGTCTATCTTGGAAAGCAAAACCAGTTCGCAAATGTGATACGCCAAGAACTTGTCGTTAAATACACTCTGATAGATGTTTCCACCGCGCAATATAAATATAATTCAGTCTTCATGTTCCAGAAAATGACCTTCAGTAAAACAGCAACCTATTTATAATGACAAACAAAACCACTCGATTATAATAGGCTTGATATTCTCCTCACTGATATATCTAAAAAAGTGGCCTAAATAATTAATATTGGAGTTCATCTGGTTCGTATTATCAGGAAAATATAGATAAAATGAGGAAGAATGAGAGTTTACAACGCAATGGAAAAATATCTATAGTATTATTCCTGAAGATGAGTCTAACAGTCACAGCCATAGACAGTCATATTCGAAAGTTCCAAACACACGCCCCAAGTGGTATGAACACTCACCAAAACCGGTGACGTCTGTTGGACTACATACAGTATTGTACGCAGTGTACAATATTGTACTGGTTGCAGGGACGCGGCTAACAAACCGGATATTGTTATCCGGAATTTGGAGAAAAAAATCGTATCTACTTGTAGATGTTCCTGTGCTTTGCGATCAAAATGTAATCAAGGAGGCAAAGAAACGTCTTAAGTACAAGAGTTTGGAAATCGAGATCAGCCAAATGTGGGACGTAAAAGCACAGGTCGACCCGATAGTTATCGGAGCTCTGGGTTTACACATATCTCACGTGCACTACACAACCATACATGTCGGAAGATCGGTCGAGAACTTGGAGCTGCATAGCTAATGGGTGGTATCTGGTGGAGGGAAATCTCCGCTAGCCGGATCTCGCCATCCAGCGTGAGAAGATCACAGCCGCCTCTCGCGATAAATAGAATACACTATACTCACGGTACTAATGACCTTTGCAATTGATGTTCCCGGAAATACTAATCAGTTAATCAAATATACAAACGGAACAATAGCTGCTGGGTGCTCGGAGGACGAAAATTCAGAGCAAAGAGCACGAAACAGCAGGCGCGAAGTAAATGATTGCGATCACAAGATATACAAGAATCCGCCCTAGAATGAGCTAAAATGACAGTTCCCTAAACAAGTGGCTATCTCATGTCATTCAGAGAAGTAGCAACAGCTGTTCAGCCACGCCTCTTCGCAAAGGGTTTGTTTGCTTATGGCTCCCATTAAGACATCACGGCGTCTCGTGGTTCACAACCGTGTAATTATATAAAAGAATAAATTGATAAATCGCAAAGCACGGAACCACGGAACGCTTTCAATCCATTCGCTTATCTTACCACACTGGAGCGTGCACCAATAAGCATCTTATATACTTCTCACACAACAAGTAAATTCAATGTAATGTTTATAAAAAACATTTAAAAATTATTTATTTATATATATATATATATATATATATATATATATATATATATAATTTTTACAGGAGAGCACGTAGCACTGCACTACCTTATTTCAATTATTTCTCCTGACCCACTGGCACAAAAGGAAGCTTAGAAAGCATTTACAAGTTAGCCAACTGCAAACGAACGAATGGAGGAAGGTGAGTCTAATGTGCTCAAGGACACAACCTTCAGTTATGTTGCCAGCAATAGCTGTCAACACAGTCATTTCTTATAAAAATCGCTCTATATTGCGTTCTGGCCTTTCCACGCAGCTTGGGCGCACGGCAACGGGCTTGCGCGGCCCGCCGTGCTTATATTAGATCTATATTCAAAGACACTTAAAATTCCATCTGCGGACGTCTGTTGAATCAGAGTGTTGTCATTCAATCAAATCCCCATTTCCTCTCCGCCCCCCTTCTCCAGGAGAAAAGCGGATTTTTCCGCGCCGACTGCTCGCGGGACGTGTGGCGGCGGCCGGTTCATATGCGCGCAACGCGCCACTCTCTTTAAAACCGCTCCGCACCGCCTGGGCGGAGACGGAGGTCGAGTCGGCCTTAAAGCGCCGCCAGAGTGCAGGGCGGGCGGGCGGTCGACCGTGTCGCCACGCCCGCGCCGCTCGCAGGAACGGAACAAATAACGGCAGAGAGTGGAATATCCAGCCGCCCTGAGAGAATAGTTAAAGGGGGGAAGAAGCCCGTTGGATAAAAGCTTGACTCGACCAGACAGCCGTAAGGCGAGCGAGCGGCAGGGCGGGGCGGGGGGGGTGTAGCGCACTGGAAGAGGCGGAGGGGCTGGGTGAGGCGGCGCTCGGGTAGGGCAAGGGGGTATCGGGTAGGCATAGGAATGGAGGGAGTGGGGAGCACAGGGGGCACGGGAGGGGGCAAGGTAGGGGGGCACGGGAAGGGGGCACGGGAAGGGGGCACGGCAGGGGGCACGAGAGGGGGAACGGGAGGGGTCATGGGAATGGGGCACTGGAGGGGAGAACGGGGAACGGAGGGCATGGGAGCGGGGGGAATGGGGAGCAGGGGTAGGGGGAGAAGGGACAGGGTCCATAAGGGTAGGGTGGGGGGCAGGACGGATGGGGGCAAGACCAGGGGCAGGATGGCTCGGGGCAGGGGCGGGGGTTGAGTGGGCAAGGGGAACGGGGGCGGTGGGCAGGGGGAGCGGGGGACAGGGGAGCTGGGGCAGGGGAGCAGGGGGCCGGGGGAGCCGTGGCAGGGGAGGAGGAGGGGGGACGAGAGGCGGAGGGCAGGGGAACGGGGGCGTGAGGCATGGGGAGCGCGGGGACAGGGGGAGGGGGGCCGAGCTGCTTGGCGACGAGCGAGGGCGACGACGGGAGCGCCGACGAGCGCGGAAAGTTGGAATGTATCACAAAGGAGAGGTAAAATCAAGGAAAACAATACAATACAAAGAGCTTTCGGCGGCGGCGGTAGTTCTATGAAAGGGGTCGCCGGAGAGGGGCGAAGTTCAAAGATTCATACACTTTGCCGTAATTACGCTTAATGAGGCCGTGGGAAAGGCGGGGGAGGGGGCTGGCGGGAGTTAAGTAATGGCCGCGGAGAGGTAGACGGCGGCGGTGCGAACGCGAGGGGCCAATGGACAGCAGCGGAGGGCGTTGGACAACCGCAGGGGGGGGAGGGACGTTGCGTGTGAAGAGTAGGCGATGGGTCACGCAGTGGCACGCAAAGGTGCTAGTTAATTGCATCTTTGCAAGAACTATATTGGGATATTTCCGATATTACGTTGTTCGTTTCCACGGTCCTTAAGAAATGCTCGTCACGAGTCTTTTGAAAAACTGAAAAGGTGTTAGGACGAAAATTTGATCACGGCTGTGAAATACCCAACTGGACATTTTAATACTTCATTCTTTAAAGTATGACTAACTCACACCACAGTGAAAAGTGGCATTCCAATACACTCAATTCCAGTGAAAAGTGGCATTCCAATAGGTCAACAATACACTCAAGAGTTCTTCTTACCCAATAGTTTTGCTTAAGAAAGGAGTCACTGTTGCATTTTTTATGACCGTCGTTATTAGAACCTCTCTGAACCCTTAATAAGATTTTCGCCTTTTGACAGTTGTGGGTTGTTTACAACAGAATTAGAAATCGTCACCATTAGTAATCCCTTCCTTGAAATCGTTTTTTAGAAATTGCTGAGAAAGATATCAGTTGTACAATCGGGCAACAGTAAATGTTAGGGCTTGGTATTTATCACAAGGATATTGCCGTATTATGTGCGCGGGAAGTACAGAAAATGTTCAATATATAAATGCTCTTGCGATAACTCAAAAACTGAAAATATGATTTACACCTATGCAAAAATGATTGTAGTGTATTGATAAATAAATTAATTATTAGTTCTTTATTATTAAAAATGCTTTGAGTTACATACAATTTATTCATGGATGTGCTCTGACCACCTCCTTCACTGCGATTGGTTTTCTCCTGGTACCGGAATGAAATTGGCATGCGACATTTAAAATCTAGATTTCCATTTCAATCCTGACTCTCGAGTTTAGAAGCGCGAAAAACCGACGTCGCTATATATTGATCGAGAGGCGTGCAAAGGAACTGAGTTTTAACAAGGTCTGTTCTTATCAGATATTTTCACTCTCATTGAATGACCGGCAGTGGGCCAACCAATTAACAGTTTTGTAACGGGGAAGGTGAAAGTAACGCCTTGTGGCTCGAGAGCAGCAGTAATTCCAGGTCATGGCTTCTACCCGAGATGCATCAGGTCTCGGATTCGATCCCGGTGAGGGGCATGAGTTTGTGATGAATTACGTAATAAAATGCCTAGACCGACTGCTCTCAAAAGAGGTTCCCTGATCATTACTGGTGAATGTATTCAAAGGTCACGGACCAAGCGATCTTTACTTGATCAATCTCTTATCATCATCATCGTAATGATTATCATTATTTCATTGGCTCCTCCAATCCACCCGGAAAGGGGGATGAGGGAGTACAATCTGTCGTCACCCATACCGCCATGACCTGCAAATGCCGGCAAGATGGTCTTGCTGGCCTTGAAATTGCCCAGATTTAACGATAGAAAAAGAAAGGAACGTTCAAACTGTCCGTCAAGGACATAACACAATGTAAGGATGTATTCCGTAGCAATATGTTGTCAACGTACAATTATTATCTCCTCTGGAACGTGTTGGAGAGTGCAGAGGTGGTAAGAGCTTCTGAAAGACATAATTCCGTCAATCCATCTCGACTTCCCCACTTATCTTTCCTTTTACCGAGTATTCTTCCTCAATAAGTCATGTCTCATTATGTAGAGAAAGTACTTTATTTTAACACTTGATATCTGTTGCTGTAAGCAACTTGTCAAACGTCCGCTCGAGCTACTTTCTCGTCTGGGAAGCACAACCCTCCTAAGGGCATGGGACTCCTCTCTGATTTCTCCTTCCGACTCCTTTCTGATTTCTCCTTCCAAAAACAGAAAAACGGTAAGTAGAGCTTGACTTAATGAGAAGACCTTTGCAGATAACAAGACTGAACAAGATAAGAAACGAAGTGGTATGGGAAAGAGTTGGGGTTCGAACAACCATAACCAGAAGACTAGAAAATAAAGCTCTTCAATGGTACGGACATGTCCAGAGGATGCAAAATAGGAGGTGGCCAAATCAAATTTTAAACTGGATGGAAGAGGCAGACTTGTTTTTGACCTGGAAGGCCTATGTATAGAAAGTAATGGAGGATAAAGGACTAGAACAAGGTCAATGGAAGGATCAAAAAATATAGAAATCGAAAACGGTAAACTCTTAGGGGTAGAAACCGTGGAAGAAGAAGAGAACAGAAAGACATATGTGTACACGCGCATGCTGAAGCGTCGCGATGTCTCGAAGAGTGGCTTTATCCGAAAGTGTTCTTGACAGATTTGTTTTATCAAACAACCAAGATTTGTCTTACGATTCAATTAATTAATACTTATTATTATTCCATGTTTATTTTCTTTTTAAATTCTTACGTAAACATTTCTACTCAATGGCAGGCATATGTTTGAATGACGAATTTTTTAACGTTCAGTTATTTGTTTTATACACCAAAAATGTGATATACATAAAGAAGTTTCTATTAATTAAAAATTATCGCTCAGGAACGGACAGCTCCTAACTGTCAAAAATCTTTGTCTGTTAAACTTCCTATTTTGATCGAAGGAAATTAATGCAATTATTGCAGTCTTCGGAAAACAAATTACGTAATCAAGATACTTTGGA
Source organism: Acheta domesticus (assembly GCA_031308135.1). Lineage (NCBI taxonomy): Eukaryota > Metazoa > Arthropoda > Insecta > Orthoptera > Gryllidae > Acheta > Acheta domesticus. Next base: position 57,517,382 of record JAHLJT010002406.1, read on the forward strand.
TTCAAAATGTTAAATTTACTCTCATTTCACAATTTGAAATTTGATTGATGTATTATTTTAATAATAGAAACGTCTTGATGAAAACGAATTGATACTTTCCTAAAATTGAAGGACAGTAACTATGTCATTTAATTAATATTTATATTTAATTTCAATTTTCTAGTTAATATTTTCTTTGTTATATTTCTGCGATTTATAGAGTGTATTCACATTACATGAATTGTTGTGTTTTTATTCTACGTTCTCCAATTAAATAACAGAAGTTTTGAGGGTGCAAAGGACTGTTTTCTCGAGGCAGCATAGAGTGCTCCTAGGCGCCCGCTTTTTTTTAGTAAAATAGGCGCGCCCACCAGAAGGTTAACTGTAATGTAAGAGAAACGGGACCAATGACTTGAGTTCATTATAACCGAGCGTTTACTATATCCGAGTTTACTACAACCGGACTCAACTACATTCACAAAAGCGTCGATATCCCTATCGCATCCGAGCGCGGCGTGTGTCGTGAGGTCGTTAGTGCCGCGTCCTGGCCACGCCCTTCGGCCGCGGAGGGGACGCGACCTGTGCTGTTTGCAGGCGACTATCGCGTCGCCCTGCTACGGGTGCTTGCGCGCGGCGCGACGCTGTGAAAAAGTGCGAGCACGCTACCTGGGGGCTGCCACGATGCACGCACCCCCCGGCCTGATAAACGCCCGACGCCATCGGCTTCAAATTGTATTATACTTTTGTGCGACGCATTTCGTATTGTGTTGTTTGTGATAGATCTGACTTGTAATATTTCTGGAAAATTATGGTGGCATTACATAGCATACTCAAGAGTGAAAAAAAAATAACGGGTAAAGTGAGAAATAGCCACAACAGTATTTACATTGTTGTGATGACACAGTGTGAATTCAATTGCCCGATAATCTTTTAATGTGATATTGTTTCATACAGAATTTAAAATGAAAAACATGCATGATTAAACGCAAAAAATGTACAAACATACAGTTAGATAAACATAAGTATTTGAAAAGTCTCAATTCATCTTATCACTAATATCACTCAATCTATCTGAATATTCATCTGAATCTTTATCATTATATGTTAAGTACTTAAGTCTCATAAGACCGATGTACTAGAACATCAAATAACCCTTATCATTTTAATCGTTAATAATTCTCTCTTACATTTTAAAATTGTGTGCATTAATCAACTCTCAAGACGCTTGCAGATCAGTGTTCATGATCATTAAATTGAGTACATCACAACAAAAATTATCGGGATTAAATCACTTTAACTCTTGAGTATATTGTTCAAACATCTCTTATACATTTAGACAATTAAGCGAAAAGAAAGTATTCATATTAATCACTTTCATTTTGATGCTTTACTGATAAACAAAAAGAAATAATTCGTCACTCAAAACATATCAAAAATCAAACCAAGGAAAATTTTATATCTCCATGTAGAGGCATACGGTACGTTAGAATTATAACGTATGATGGCAATTCCAAACTTAATTGAGCGTTTTTCGTTAATTTTTTAACAAAACAAACCCAAGTCTTAAGTTTTCTAATAACTCATGCACGTTTACTCACTCTTACTCACTATTACTAACTCTTCTCATGCAGTTTTAAGTTTACTAGACTCTTCTCATGTACTACTTATGTATCTCTGAAATTCTGAGGTCCTTGTTTAGTAACAGAAATCAGACTAATAGCAATCGCTACTATTTACTTAATGCCCTCAGTAACAACAATAGTAATAATAAAAAAATAATTAATATTCAATTAATATTAGATGACTATCGACGAATTTTTTCTCGAAAATATTAATGAATGAAGGAAATTATGATGGCATAAAACTATCCAATGTTATATGTACGTATTAACCCGGGAGTGCTTGCCAATAGTGAGATCGGAATGTGAGATCCAAGCCAGGGCAATTTTGTGTTCCTGAATTATTGAGATGCATTACGCCGCTGATATTTCATATACTCCTTCATTGTACTTTTCTCAGAACGGCTGAACTTCTATTCTTATTTTTTCGATGGGTCATTTCCCGTGAGCATGCTGAAACTTGATCACTGCGCTGCGCGATACCTGTCAGATACGTTGTGTACACTGGCGCCAGTGCATTGTGAGCTCCTGGCGTAAGTGATATGTATCATGATATTATTTTCAGGCATGTCTATGACACGTGTACGATTTGTTAATAATTGCATTGAGAGACATGTACAAACCAAATAAAATACATATTTCAGTAAATAAAGCTTCAGATCATTCCCATTCACGAAAAGTTTCAGCTATATCTGAGAGATACATTGCGGGCACTGGCGTGAGTCTACCTATTGCGGGCACTCCCGGGTTAAATATATTTCATCAAAATATCAAATCGGTATACATAATATTCAAGTTTTACTTCATTAGTTCACTACGTTTCAAATTACATAAAGAATACGTGAGAGGAGAATAAAATGTGCAATGATTGGAATTAAAAGAATACTGACTAGTTCTAAAGATCATTAAAGCAGATCGAAACAGAAATACAGTCTCCTTTTACAACTAAATCGCCTCAAAACCTGATTTGCATGATAACGAGTTGTTTTATATTTTACGTAATGTTCTATTCGATAATCATATTTCTGTCCCCTCAGGTGTATCATTTGTGTGAGCAACATAATATCTACTGTGAAATTGTATGTAATATTTCAGAAAGACCACATTTTAAATGTCATTTTCAATATAACGTCACTTTAAATATAATGTCAACTATAATTTTTAGTCTCGTATCTTGAGATCCAGATCCAATCAGCCTCGACTTTTCTTAGCGTTAGGTCTGAAACAGGATGCTCTTTTGATTAAAAACTGCAAACATAATTTAATACGCCTGTATATCGTAGGTAGCAAAACTCGGGGCCTCGACAATCCATCCTCAGGAAATAATTATACACCAATTATATTACATCAATTACGAAATTATATCTTTACAATACTGAGTGATTCCTGATTGCAAAGAATCAATGTATATTGTCTCTAAAAATAAATGAGTGTAGTCGTTTCATTACACAAATTTATTGATATCTGTGTAAATGATTGTGTAAAACGAGATAATTGTGATGTTTGGGGTTGCTTATGACTGTGAAGTTTAAAAGAAACCTTAAATAAATAAAATGCAAAAAAGCTTGAGACAATGGGTTGAAGGGCATGTGTTACTTATGTGCTGATTTATAAAGCAGAGAAAGAAGAATAACTTGAAATTTCATGATTACATTTACATTTTTGCGCCAATATTAATATCCTCCATCATTTTTACAGTCTAGCGTCAGCCATCATTTCACCTTTGGGACGATTTTATTTCTGCCCAAGTTACGAATTCCGCCATTGTATACTTCGTTACTTATTTATAAATCTTAAAAGGTGATAGAGATATGTATGTTTTGGAAATTGCTTTTTTGTCTTTTGATTTTTAAGTTTTACAGTGTAGTAAATATTTAAAGACTGTTTGCCCTTATAGAATATCTTGTAATCTTTGTTGGTGTTTTATCATTTTTTTAAAAAATATTATGATTCGAAAATTTTAGAATTATACTAATTATTAATATATTAGTTAGAACGTTAATTAGTTTCGTTGTGCCATGAATAAAACAAAGGTGGCGATGTGATTTTTGACTTCCGCTGCACACTACAACGATTTGCAAATTCATTTACAGAAAATATCTACATTTATATCTGTTCCAGCCGCAAACCATTTCTTGAAGTTTGCACATATAGGTGCAAACTACACGTTCAGAAATCTGTATTAAAGTATAATGGTTCTACTTACCAAGTCGGGCTGTTAGCCTGAATATTAAATGTGTTTGTGTATGTGTGTGTGGGGGGAGGTAATTGTGTATTTGTGCATACTACATGAAGGTCGAGTTTGTGAACATCTATCAAAGTTGTGAATGATGAAAATTTTGTGAATTCGAGAATTTGTGTACTGAATAAGAATGGGAGTGTGAATATGAATGATTGATTGGGGATTCCCACCACGTCAGCTGATAAGGTCATTATTCCTGTAAGAGTAGTACGCGCTTGGTGTTATTTTCCTCCGCTTAATGGCAAGATACGGCGTCGATCTACGACGATTTGCAAGGATTTTCCCCAGCCAGGTATCTGCCACCAGCGGGGCACCGTTCCCGGCCGGGACTAGCTCAAGAAGAGCAAGAAATATTCCCCGTGGTCCGTGGCCCATATGTTACGGCACTACTCCGCCATTCGCCTGGTGTTGATCGGAGAAACCACGTAACACTCCCGATTACAGCAGCCGGCCACATCAATTCTCTTCTAGACAGCGACAGAATTCGACCTAGCCATGTAGCTAGTGACGAAAATTCTGCTAGCGTCGAACACGAACCCTAGGATTTCCCCGTCAGAGGCACTGCAGTGACATCATTTTACGCTCTGAGTCATCTTTCGGGTCATTACATGTCTGTATGTGCATGTGAATGTACAGATATGGACATTCGTGCTTGCGAAGTGTAAGTGAATGTGTGTATGTCATATGAATGTGTGTGTGTGAGCGCGAATCTATTTACGTGAGTGTGGGACCGCATAGTATGTGGAGGTGAATGTGTGTATGAACATGTGCGAGCGTTCATATGAAAGGGCCCGTGTGTCGCCCTGAGCGCCGCATCAGATGCGGAGGGGCGGGGCCGCGCGGCGAAGGCGTGCGCTGGCGGGCGGACGGGCGCCGCTGTTTGCGCAGCCATTAGCGCCGCCGCGAGTCGTCGACGCCGGCGACTTCTCGCCTTCGCTCCGGTGGCCAGGGGGGCGTCACTAGATAGGCCTTTCGTTCTCACTATTCCAGCGTGTGGTGGGGGCAGTGAGTGGGGGCGGGGGGCCGAGTGTAGGGTTGGGGGGGTCCGCCATCTCGGACCCAGGTTCAGCGATAGACCACGAAGTTGTTATAGCGACCCATAGATAGCGACACGGGAGTTCTCCAAAAAGGACCCTGAAAGTACTGCTATCTGGTGATAATTTTCTGAACGGTCTCCCAAGTTTGAAAATCCCGTTACAAACGTTAAAAATCTGGTTATAAGAAGTGGTGGTGTGTTTTGCCTTTTGTTGGAATCAGAAGGTAAATTGCCTAATAATAGGAGTTGTTGGGTTCCCAATTGCCATAACAACCAAACAGAAGACGTGGAATGTACAATGCTGATTACTTTTCCGTGCGATCCTGAAAAAGTGAGTAATATTTAATGTTTTGCATGATTCGTTAAAGAACGGTTTCATAGTATGATAACGAATGTTATTCTCTGTATATTTTGTTTATAATTATTAATGTATATATTACGGATTTTATTATAGGTATAGAGAATGTCTGCTACCTATTAGAACTTCAGGAAATGTGGAGAATGCTGTCCACAGTGGTTTCATTTTGTGTATTATTCAATTTGGCTTCCTCGCAAGACCTGGTGAGTGCAAAATCCTGGTTTTATTACAAGAAGTACAGCACTATACATCTTGAATTCCAATAACATCTCTTTTTTTGTATTTCAGACACTTCTCCGCCTACTGGAAAAGAAGTTACGAGTGCGATTCATTCCTGCGGTGCTATGCAGTACAATACCATCTTTTTTTTTATTTATTTAGCGTCAAAAACAGTTAAAAACTGCGTGTGACGAGCTATGGGGAGTCATTTTTTGTTATCTCTTAATATTGCTGGGTAGTAATTTTGAAGTGAAGTGTCCTAGTGTGGTGTGGTGTTCATTGTCTGTTCAGATTTATCATGGTCTGATCAGGACTGCTTTTTTTGCTGTTTGATGATAGAACTAGTTAATTATCACTCTGTGAAGTGCATTTTTTCACCAGATACTTGAATGGGAATACTAGCTTTTACTGCTTCTTCAGTGTGATTTAAGTGTGTGTAGTTGAAGGTTAGAATTGTTTTCATGAGTGATTTACAGTGTTCTAATATCACTATAAAGAATATAGTAAGAATGGATACAATTCATGTCAAAAAGAAGGAAATGATTAAGCGTGTGTATTAGCTTATGGATGTAAATGGACAGGCCATGAATTCTGAATTTCAGAGAGCCTCTTGTTTACTTTCATTGTTTTTAATGAAGCTTGCAATAAACTAAATTTTCATCACAATATATGCGTATAAATAGTATTCCTGAAAAGGAAGTTTTGAAGTGTACTTTTCTTGCCTTCTAGTTGTACAAATATTTCTGCACCATTATATCACATGCACAAGAGAAGTGAAATCTCAAAAATATTAATTTTAGAATTGTGAAGAAATATGTTTAGAACATTGTAAACATTTCTAACAAGTGTCATGCAATTGTACAAAGCTGTTCATAGTCAATGCCAGTGGAGAAAAATATTTTCTTTGGATTAAAAATTAACGACACCATATGTGAATGTTCTCCAGTTGGCACAGTTACAAAAATAATAGGGAGTAAAATGACTTAAGCACAAGTTAGCCAATGTTTGTGAAATTAATAGAAATCATTTGTACTTTGTTATTCACCAATAATGTTTCAATTCAGTTTCGCATCAGTCAAAAATCATTCATATGACAGAACAGACAATACATGTAAGTACTTTCTTAATTGAAAATTTATTCAGAATGTCTTACTAGCTGAGCTTTCGGACAATAAATATATTGCATGTAATAACTGAATGTAAGTGAAAACTACTAAGTCCAAAAATCATCCAACTTGGATATAAGTTTTACTTTTATACAGATGATATGTACTAGTGGTGGTATATTGGGGATGGTTTTGTGTTACATATTCTGATTTTGATATTTACATAATGTTGGTGTCCAAGAAAATTATATGAAATATGTAAAACATAAGAATCTTTAAAAAAAATTGCAATTTAAAGAATATCTGTTTCTTTATAAATGGTGCTGTTCATTTTTAATCCAAAGAGAAAATATTTTTCTCTACTGGTATTGACTATGAACAGCTCTTTGTACAATTGCGCAACACTTATTGGAAATGTATATAATGTTCTAAACATATTTCTTCACAATTCTAAAATTAAAATTTTTGAGATTTCACTTTTCTTGTGCATGTGATAAAATGGTGTGGAAATGTGTGGCCAATCTTCTGATATGAATAGTTTTTCTGATATGGTTTTTTAAGTTGAACATGAGTTTTACATTGGTCAGTCAAGTTCATCAGTTCTTCTAAATAATGAGGTTTTATTTAGTATATTCAAATATTGAAGTATACATTTTTAATCAAGAAATCTTAGAACATCAATTAATTCCAGAGCTATGACTGACACTTATTCAAGCTTCTTATTATGTTTTAATTTCTGCTTAATTATCTTGATTAAATAGTAAACATATTGAAAGTCGGTAATGTATATAGAAATGGATGTATTGATTCTCTTAATGTGGTAGTGGATGGATGGTTTTTGTAGACTTTTTGTGCAGATGCAAGTTTCTTCTTCATTTACAAAACTTTTCAATAATATTCATTGCTATTATAATACGTTATTTGCAGTTTTAATAAAGCTAAAATTTTAGCAGTGTTTAAAACAGGGATGTTATTTTCATTATACAATATTAAAGGAATAATGGCTACTTGTATTTTGACAATTTTCTAAATGCATGATTTCAATATTCAGTCGACAGCAAAGTGAATAATCTGAACGTATTATTGCTTGTATTGATTTTGGAAAAATTAAGCTGTTTATATTGTGAATGACCATGTTTATTTACATAATTTAGAAATAAATATTGTGTATATGAAATACCTTTTTATTTTACCCGTATCAGTTCCTTTATCCGACTCAGAATCCCAAATGTTAATAGTTATTGGCTTCTAAATTGCTTTGTGTGTTTTACATAAAATAAATTATATTCATATAATTTTTCACAATTTTGAAAAAATCCTTAGTGATGTAATTTTAAATGCCCCGGTCAACATCTTCACGCCATCTCTATTGGTAGATCGCCCTTCGACGCTATTGGCTGCTGAAGGCTGGGTCCAAGATGGATGCTTCCCCCTCCATGAAAATAAGAACCGTTAAGATCGTTGGAAATAGCATTGAGTGCCGTCTCTGATATATACTCTCTGCCGGTGGCGCCACTCACAGCGCTGCCCTCCCCTCCCCCGCCCTCCTCCCCTTCCTCTCCCTCCCCCTTCCCCCGTACTCCCCCTCCCCTCTTCCCCGTCCTCACCTCTCCCTGCTTCCTCCCAGTTCTCTCCTTCCATTCCCGTCCTCCCCTTCCTCTTCCCCTACCTCTTCCTCTCCTCCCCTTTCCTTTCTCCTTTCCTCTCCTCCCCCTTTCCTTCCTCCCTTCTTCTCCCCCCCCTTTCCCCTACCATACCTCCTCCTCCACTCCGTTCCTCTCCTCCTCTTCCCTACCCTACCCTCCTCCTCCCCTCTCTCCTCTTTCTACTCCTTTCCACTCCTCCTCCCCGTCCCCTCCTCCTTCCCCTTCCCCTCCTCCTCTCCCTTCCCCTCCTCCCCCTTCCCCTCCTCCTCCCCTTCCCCTCCTCCCCCTGCCCCTCCTCTTCCCCCTTCCCTCTCCTTCCATCCAACTCCGCCTACTCCCTTCCCATTCTCCTCCCTCTTCCCCTCACCCTACCCTACCCTACCCAACCCTTCCCCTTCCCCTTCCCCTTTCCCCTTCCCTCCTCCCCTCCCCTCCTCCTTTCATCCTTCTCATGCACTTCAACAGACTTGCTACATCACGAACAAACAATTTCTAGTTACGAGTACAGAATGTGTCACAGAATAAATGTTACAAACGTAGAAGATAAGACATCGAAGATGATTAATTTTGCCAATGAATATACTGTGAATTCAGATTAAATTGTATTGCAAATTACGAAGTTGCCCAAGGTACTGATAGGTAAGCAACTCACCCTGCAGTGGCATCGGTGAATGTCTGCATGCGTTTCCACACAATGACAGTTTGTCTTGTCAAAACCAGAGCACGTCGATTTGGCATCCAATCTGGAGCACCATGTTAAAAATATGACTTCTGTTTCTTCGTTGTATGCTATGCGATTTCTCCTCACGTGTTCATTATCAAAACAATATCATTCTTAACCCCTTCATGCTCAAGGCGTTTATAACATTTATTCTAAACCATCCTGAAAAGGTGTATGTTTAACTTTGTTGTTAATATACACAGTAAGTACAAGAGGATGTTAATTGAATATTCGTGAAACGTAGAGTTGAACAAAAATTTCTACATTTCTAAAAATTACAACATAATTCTTTTCAAAAACGACAATAATTTTTTATTTGTTTCTCCTAATGGTTTTTAATAAAATTCCAGAAGTAGAATTTTGGTAGGAATATTAGAGTTTTGTAAAATTGTTTTAATGCCAAAAACTAGGCGTTTTCGTCTAAATATATAATCTTAACGTATAAATGCTACAGTACCCACAATAGAAATTGTTGAGTTGTACGGATAGATAAAATCTTTATGGTTACGGGTGCTGACACAACCGAGTTACAAAGATGTCCGAGTAATTTTGAAACGAATATTTTAAAACAATTCTATGATGTTCACATTAATCAAAAATAATATGAAGCGATATTTCCCGCTCAAATTCAGATCATCTCATGAAGTATGTTCCAAAACAAAGTAGAAATTAACATGAGACTGTTGTACATGCGCAACCTTTGTTCCCGTTGATATATTAGAAATCGCGGTGTAAATAATAAGAATGATATTTCGTAATTAGGACGATCTTGTTGCCTCAAAAATACCACGAATACCTTTTCAAGAACCAGATGCTTGCTTTTTCAGTACTGATACTGAATTTTCTAGAATATACTATCTAAATTCTAGAATGCTGAAGAGAAGAAGTTATAAACTATTCCCTTCTAGGACCCGTCCGCGATAGTCCTCTTCTCATTTCATCCTTACGACTCCTACTCGCATGCCTCCCTATTACTTTTAATTGAGACTCAAAGCCGGAGCTTACTTGGCTGTCACTAGGACATTAGAAGCTTCGTGCAGTGGAAGAGGTATGGGACTGCACAGCGGGAAACAGCTGTTCTTGGGTTACCCAAGGAGACTGAAACATCAATTTTTCAAACGTTGAATTTAAGTCAAGATTAAACAGATCTAAGTCTGCGATCTAAGTCTATGATTGCGAGCTTCAAATTATATGATGGAAAAATGCAATGTTTATGAATTGATTGTAAGACTGACGTTTTCATACTTTTTGTTCACCACCGAAAACCACACTACGGTCAAGAGTAAATAAGACACCAATGCTGGTCAACCAAACGAAAAAGAAGTATGGAGCTGAATAGAACTTAAAAACACGTAAGTAGTTTGGTCGAATATGACGATTTTATGAAACTTTTTTGTATAATCTTTTTTAATTCTAATAAATTAAGGTCTTATTTACTATAATTATTGAGACATTTCTTAAAAGACCCCTTTATCTCACAATATTTTAATCATTACACTATTTGAACAAAAAAAAATAATAATTAATGTTATTTCGGAGAGCAATGAAAAACGCCTGAGCTTGGATACACAGAAGTTGAAAAGAAGCGTATAATTAAAGCTAGGTTTCATTATAAGAACGGAAAGTCTCAACTCAGTACAATTTGAACGAGTTTATTAAACGTAGAAACTATCTTCCACTCAAAACGGTATTTACATAAAGCAGCACTCTGTCGAATAATATTTAGGAAGGGTAGAGAAGTTGAAGAAAAGAGTTTGGGAAACGCACGTACACTTAAAACGAACTCTACTAAATCTATAGGATTTTCTTAAAATCCCAATACACACAAAACAATACGAAATCTCAAAAACAATACGAACACGTAGACAATGTGATCATACATCATTGTAACACGGGTGATTCGAACAGTTCGGATAGCAACCACTGGATTAATATTACACGGCATTAAAATTTTATGCAAGCGCTAAGAACTTCGCGTACAGCGCAATTTAACAAAGAGAAATAAACATTGAACGCGGGGAACCAGTAAAAGCCTACCAATACCATTATCATCGCATATTAACATAATTACATCTGGTTGCACACTCGGCGCACGGGGATATCCCCATAATGACACCCCGCCATTAATCACACCTGCCCTAATTGTGAAGCGCACATCCCGATGTAGTGCGCTCACCGTTCTCGCCGATTACTTCGAATCGTACGATTAATCCTTCGCTGATCCTGCAGTTACGCTGCAACACCGCGTTGATATCAATCATCTGGGGTGCAACGCTGTTCGCCGCCCAATTTCGTGCTTTTATCCGTGTTCCCCCCCCTCCCCGCAGGCCAGCCGCGCGGGCGAATAACAGAAATTAATATGTTTTGTGTCCGTTTGCGTCATCAAATAGAGAACGCATTAAATTCCAGCAAATAGCTCGAACAACGAAGAATTGTGCAGAGCGGTGTTTCCGTCCGCCGCTAATAGACAGCGCCGCGAAACACAGTCCACGCTTCCGGGAACCGGCGCTTCGGAACAGCAGCTGCCGCTCGTAGCGCCCCTGGCGGATGCGCGATGATACGTTCTGAGCGGCAATTGTTTCCGCTGAACGTTTAATTCAGTCTTTTGTTGACCCGCTAGAAATTCTCACCTTTTCACTTCAACGGTATAATAGAAACCTCACGTTTCTAGTAGTATTCATTTTAGTTTGCTCTTGTTAGAAAACATTAATGTTAGTGTTAATCCCGTCAGTATTTAGACGTAATTAAATATTGATTTTATTGTATTATGCAAGTATAGTATATTGCAATTAGAAAGGTTCATGGGTAATTTTCTTCTTAGTTTTCATTTTCGTCTCGCATTTTAGATTCATTACAATTCTCCAAATTCATGTTCTTATGTTTTAGCTTAACGCAGAGTTTATTTGTATTCATTGATAAGTAAAAGTCATCGCAATTTAAACAAAAAATGAAGTACCCCTTTCTACTTTACATCAGTTTAGGTTTTACACATTTTCCCACATATTCAACAAATTCTACAAAATTGGAATATTGAGCAAATTATTTGAACAAGATAAATCTCTGAAAGTTCTAAAATAATACTTGGAATAGAAACTTTACTGAAGCAACAAAGTTAAAGATGATTTTATTAGCAACGATCAGAATATAAAACGAACTGATAAACTGGCAGTGTGTATGAACATGCAGTTTAAAGACACAGGAGACAATTTTCTGATGAACAATTCTTCAGCAGAGCTTGGGAAACAATTGATAGATTTTCAACATTATTTTTCTAATGAATGTTGAGGACAAGAAACACGTTTACAGTTACAATATTTTGTATAAAGCGGAAATATAAATAACAATATTTACAAGTTGAAAAATTCTATGCATATTTCAATGAAAATTACATATATTATTTCGTATCAAGTCTCCATCAAAAACAATAACATTTGTTCCTACCCATTTGAATTAATGTAGGCCCAATAATTGTCTGTACGAGTGCCACTTTCACCCTCGACACCTTTATCACCACTGAAAAGAGGTCAGCGGTCCAACTCCGTATCCAATACCAGGTTCTCTGTGCGGCTACAGGGACCTGAAGCCCGAACTCCATGGAACCTCAATTGAAATTCCGACGGTGCCCTCCACTGGCCCTCTCCACCCCGCTCCGCCCCGCTCCGCCCGTCCTATCTCGTCCCGCTTCCACCCGCCTCGCTCCGTCCCGTCTCGCTCCACCCGCCCCTATTCCACTCTGGCGAACCCTACTCGACCGGCGCCCTGGCCCTCCCTACCCTGCCCTCTAGCGGCCGTGTCGCTCATTACCGCGGGCGGCGAACAACCGCGCCATCGGATTTTTCCTCGCCATCATTTCGCCGCGCCAGCCTCCTCGGGGCCCCCTTTATTTTAAACTATCGCGGAACACTGGGGATTCGATTAAGTCCCATTGTTCGCGCCCGATAGGGTGGGACGACGACGGCCCGCAGAAGGGAAAAAAAGGAAGCGCGGCCGCCGAGGACAAGGCGGTGACGATGAGGAAGAGACAGCTTCCGCCGCACAGCGCTGTCGTCGGCCTTCGCTCGAGAAGTCCCCCCCCTCCCCCGCATTAACTCCCGTTGTGGCCGCCGACTTCGGGTCAGCGCTCCCGTCCCGGTGACAATCAACCCTCTTCTTCGCCTCCTGCCGATGCCCTCCTCTTTTTTCCGCTTCTTTGTTCTCGACGCATTATTGCACAGGCTAGGAGGTTTTCACGGGAATTAAGTTGTGTGAGAAAAAATTAAAATTATTTAGCGGTAATGTCGGGGTGAAAAGGTTCAAAGCTTTGGATAATTTTTGACAAATGGTGGAAGACGAGATATCTGAGACAAAGATGTCTGAGAACAGCTTCTAAGAAAACAGCATTTTTAAAATATCGAAATGCGAGGTGGAGAGATATAGAATAATATTCGACAAAATACTTCTATGTCTCACGTAAGCAACTAATTTTTGGCTTGTCTCTCAGGACGTAGATAAATCGTCCTCTCTCTCCCAGAGCTGGAGTGTGTGGGCATCATGGTCGAAACTCGTGAGGAATCGTGGTCGAGGAGTATCAGTTGTTACCGGCAGAGAACGCGAGCGAATGGTTGAGCGACGGTGCCTATCTGGCGACAGTCTGCTCTTTCGAAAACACCTCTCTTGGCACTACCATAATCGGTTGTCACAAAAACAAATATCCCAACGTTTAGAATGATTTAATTGTTAAACACAAATTATGATTTAATCGTTATTATGAATGATTTAATTGTTACACAAAATTTTTTTTGTATCCAAATCACTGTGTAATTATGGTGAACTTAAGATTGAAAGATTAAGATTGAGAGCTTAAGATTGAGTTGACACCATCACAACCGGTTGCCACAATAGCTAATTCGCCACTTTGTAGAACAACTTAATTGCTAATTAATTGCATGAAAATAATTTAATTGTTCTTCTCGTTTGAAAGTAATATACTGAACTAGTCCTTAAGATGGCACCAGCACAATCGGTTACCTCAAAACAAAATATGCTTTTTTCTTGTTGTGGTAACCGATTGAGGTGGTGTTGGCTTAATTTTAATCCAGCTCACTATCAACTACGCAAAAGTTTAAAGATGCAAAAAATGTTACCTAATTAATTAGCAATTAAATAGTTCGAAATGATGTCATATTTGTTTTTGTGGTAACCAATTACCGCAGTACCAGCTTAAGAGAGTTTAAGGAACCTGTACAACTACCACATTCATGTTTAGCGCAAGCCCAGTGTAAGTTTTCTCTCCGTGTGGTTTGCCTTTATTAATAAGTCATTATTCTTATAGAAGAAAAGAAGAAAAGAAGAAAAAGAATGTCCACAAGTAAGATTTTAGCTCATAATATAGCGATTTTGGAAACGGTAAAAACGCGCAGTTACCTATAAAAAGAGAAGAAATTTATTCAGGTGGTGCTTAATTATAATGGTGCTTATTTAGTTCCTCGAAACCACTGGTGGCCCTACGTCCTCGAAACATTAAACTGAATGAATGGCACCGCAAGAAGATTCCTTGCGCCGGACAGGTTGTTGTAGAGTGCGCTGTGGTGCCCAGGTATGCAACGTCCTGCAAATGTAATTACGTGCATGTGAGACTCTGTAGTTTCCTTTTACAGTATAAACCCGTTCCGTCCGGGAATGTGTAGGAAGGAGAGAGATGATGAAATGAGAAATGGTATTATTTAATACAAGAAATGCATCATAAAAAGCGTGCTCATAAAAAAACAACGATAAACACGTACTAATGTTCATTTCTCTGGTACTTCCGGAAGTTTCGCAACTACGAGTATGTCGTTTGAAGTGAAGTGACGATCTATATACAGAGTGTCCGGGGACGAAACGTCGAAAATTCGAAAACATGCTCTTAAGACAATTCTAAGCATATTTTGTCTAATAAACTACGCAATAGGCACTCAAAAGCTGGTTTGAAAAAATGATTTCTAGGCAAACATTTGCACCATGAAAGCATTGAAACACTCCAGAAACATGTGAATTGTTTATTATTTACAAAATAAATGAATAAATTTGTTCAGACAGAAAAATTAAGCGAGAAATAAAAAAGGAGTCGAATTGTGTAAATTGGGTACTTTTTTATTTCTCCCTTAATTTTTCTTTCTAAACAAATATATTCATTTCTTTCGTAAATAATAAACAATTTACATGTTTCTGGAATGTTTCTATGCTTCTATAATGCAAATTTTTGCCTAGAAATCAATTTTTCAAACCAACCTTTGAGTGCTTATTGCGGCTCAACCATTCGGAATATCCACGTAGTTTATTAGACAAAATATGTTTCGAATTGTCTTGAAGAGCTTATTTTCGAATTTTCGACGTTTCCTCCCCAGACACCCTGTGTAGTTGGTCTTCTCATAGATATTATAAAATTCCAAATCTTCTTTTAGTCGGGATAGATACTACATTGTTTCACATGTTGTTGCTTTATTAAATTATTGTCTAAAGTAAAAGCCTATTCTATTCGAATATTGTTGTTTACTTTAATCGTTTTCTAAAATAAACTTCAGCGCTTTTTAAGGTGCACAAAATTTGTTTTTCTGGAAATTTAATTTTCTAGTTATTTCTTAAAAAGAGTCGTCTAATTTTCTTTTAAGGTCGCATTTCAAGAAATTTGTCATATAGCGACCACTGTGATTTTTAACAGTAGGGGGGACTGTAGAAAGAACACATGAGAACAACACAAACACACACAAGCATCCGTGCGCGAGGCGGGATTCTAACCCACGACCCTTCAGCCTTAGCGACCTCATCTGTCCAGGCCGGCTTTCTCACTTTTGTTGATATGTTCATAGTATTTGCTCTTAAAAATAACGTTTTATTACTTTTTTCATGATGTGCACCAATACTCACTACAATTTACCCTCTTGTGGGAACATCTACATGACAGGCTACCACAGTTCTTATGTTATCAATAGGAGCGCTCTGAGCATTTCAAGTATCTTCACCCCCCTCAAGTGTTTCAGTTCGCTTATAATCAAAAGAGAGGTAAGGAGAGAGACTCAGAGGTTTGATAATAGAGGTTTGACCCACCTGCTATTAAACGGTTTTCTAGTTTTCATACGGTATGGCCAATGGTATTAAATGCTGAAACTAAACTTGGTCCAAGGTCAGTTTGTTTGTGTACTTGCTGGGTTCATGGAAAGGAAGTTAAAACTATTTTAATGTTTAGAATGAAAAAAATGTGTTTATTCGGTATTCTCCGTGAGGATAAAGTCAAAACAATTTTGTGTGATATGAAGTATTGAAGTGATATAATATTAAGAGCGGAGTAATACGAAAATATGCAGTAAATCAGAGCATTTTAACGTACCAAAAACTAGTTTGTCTAAACATAATGTAAAGAAGTATGGTAGGGAGTCTTATGTTGAAGGAGGTTTGACCAATTACATAGCCATATTGCGAACACAATTTTGATAAATTTTTGCATTTAACCAGTAGAGGCAAAAATATTTTTTCATTGAAATATATGCCACTTTTCTAGAAACCAAAACTCAATGAGAAGTCCCGAAGCTAAAAAACTACCAATAACTACAGAACTACCAAAACCTCCTCGGTGCTCTGAAACCGCAAGATTAACATCGATGTTGTAATTTAATTTCTATTTTTCTTAATTCGATATGCGTTATCAAAAATTTATCTTTCCTAAAATCTAAATTTCTGGTTTCATTTATTAGATCTTCTAATAAATTAAATCAAGCCTTGGACCTCAGGTCCGTTGCGCAGTCACTGATCCTTCCACCGGTCGTCCTTCCTTCCTTCGGTCGTCCCACAGGCCGAATTTATTCGATTTGAACTATTATTACTCGAGATATTTTTTTCATCATAAACAAATCTTAGTGTGCATTTTAATAACAGACTATTATTACCGCCATCTCATTGAGATTGCTCGTTGAGAGCGGATTCGCTCTCAGCCTCTGACAACTAGCAAATTAAGCTTTCAGGTTTGTACAATACATTGTAAGTTTCGTATAATTACAGCTAAAGGTATTCATCACATGTATTCAGAATACACCACATTAATTGTACTGTCTGCAAAATTACGTATTAATAATCAATTACTAAATAATTAATCACACACACTTACATAGGTTTACATATTGAGTTATAGAAGACGGCAACTTGTTTAATTTGTACTTATTTGAGCACTTCCAGAATATATATCTTTGGAAATAAGACTTACTTTGGTTTGTAAAAAGTCAAATTTCATAATCCATCCTAATTAGTAAACATTATTTTGCAAATCACGTGCTTATCAACAGTTCTTTGTACTAAACGAAATGTTAAGTTTGTTCAAAGCACGTGTTTCTAATGATTCATTAACGTTTTCACACTGGTTTCCAACATCAAAATTGAGAAGAACAGTTTCCAAAACTCAGGTTTTCTCAAAAGAATTTCGATTCATACCAGCGGAAAACTTAATACGCGGTAATAACTACAACAAATACTTACACTTACTTCAATAAAATTCGTAATTTATTATTCCTCTTTATTGAACAGATATACTGAATAGAAAAAAACACGGATTTTGACTGCACCACGAGGTTGGGGATTTTCTCCCCTAAATTTAGAAACAGGTCTTATCGAATTTTTCCTCACCAGACTCCATCTTCAAGAGATTTTCTTTCGAAAATTAGCCGTTTTCTGGCGCACGATAACATAACTTTCTCGTCTTACGAAGTATTCGTAAGGCGAGAAAGAAAAAAAAAGATGTTAATTTCTAT
This sequence comes from Acheta domesticus, assembly GCA_031308135.1. Lineage (NCBI taxonomy): Eukaryota > Metazoa > Arthropoda > Insecta > Orthoptera > Gryllidae > Acheta > Acheta domesticus. Next base: position 57,535,064 of record JAHLJT010002406.1, read on the forward strand.
GTTTCATTGTCTCAATTACTCACATCGCGTCGCCCGTGACATCACTAGAGTCGGAATTCGTTATGCAAATGAATCGAATGGACAAATTGTTTCCTCTCTCCTCGCACCAACAGAACACTCCAGCAGCGCCGCGCCGCGCCGCGCCAGTCGCTTCCTGCCATCGCGCGGAGGCACGCATGAGAGCGCGCCCATCGCAACGCAATAACCATTACGCTGCGCGCGAATATCCAGCGCCCAATTAGATAAATTCGGAGCAGATTGAACACCGCGCTGCTGCACAAGTAATATCGATGAAAATCTAAATTATTTTTATCAACACGCCCAATTATCCCGATTGCGTTGCCATGCCAGGATCAAACCCAGAACGATGTTCTACGGGGAACATAATCTCGCGACAAGTTGCAGTCTTGCAACGTTTCTCTGACAAAGTGATAATTATGCCTTCTCCACAATAAATAATAATAATAATAATAATAATAATCCGCAAACAAATCTGATATATTTATTCCAGATTTGGAGAAAAATATTTGTCAATGTTGCTGTGCGATGTTATCAAACCGTCGTAAACAAGGAGGCAGAGAAACGTCTTAAATACAAGAGTTTGGAAATCGAGATAAGCCGAATGTGGAGCGTAAAAGCACGGGTCGTACCGATAGTCATCGGAGCTCTGGGATTTGTTCCACAACATTTGTGTAAAAACTTGGCTAAACTATCAGGTAATGCAAAAGACTGGGAAGTGCAAGAAATTGCTTTATTTGGAACAGCTCACATTTTGCGCAAAGTATTGTAGAGGCACTGACAGCCCCTTGATCCACTCCTTAGGTAGCTGGTTGCAACTTGCAGTAGGTTTTATTTAGCTAACTCATAACAGCTTTAGTCGTGATTTAGTGGAATCATAATCATCATCGACAACAAAGATTAGACCGTTTAATCTGTTCCGTCTCATTGCTCATGCCATCTCTTTAAGGGTCTTCCTACACTTCTTTTTCCTTTTGGTGCATATTGAAGGATTATTTTACTTAACCTTTGTTGTGGCATTCTCAGGACATGATATTTCCATTATATATATATATATATATATATATATATATATATATATATATTTGTGGAGAGACTAGCTGTAAGGTCTGCTCTTCCATCTAACCAAATAAATGATTTTTAAATTTACGTAATTACAATTGAGAGGCGTTCGGGCCAAAATAATGATAACTGACATTTCACGTTACTAATGATAGTTTGATGATTACCAACAAAAATGTACTAACGGAAATGTGCTGCACATAATGTATGAATGTATTTTCATAGTCAGGTTTTCTATACGATATAGGCCAATATGATACAAAGAAAGTTTTGTATTTAATTTACAATAAAGTAGCAATAAATTAATAATTTTACTTTCACAAAATATCAGAAGGCATCTCCTACACCCAAATGGCTCAATTGTGAACAAATTGAAAACAAAATGAGGGGAAATATTACATTTATATCTGGGATGCGGAGTCTAGGGACCATCTTGACTTACGCCTTAAGCGATTAAATTTATAAGTGAAGTATTATGGATTACCTGTTTTTTTATGATGTCAAGCTAATAAGTTGAAATGTAAAGAAGTCTGTAGATAAGAGACATTGGAAATATTAATTTTGAAGAAAAATATCAACAATTTATTACAGGTACTACAGAGTGGCACAGACTTTCCCGTATTAGTTTTCTATTTCCTGCGGTCTCGGCCAGCTATTTGGACGTGCCACATTCTCCTGACAGCTGCCATCTATCGCCGCACAAAGTACATTTTATAAGCTTATTTAGAATTGTACGTCAAATATATATATATATATATATATATATATATATATATATATATATTGCGACTACCCTTCGTCTTCGGTTGGGCGCCTCGGACGGGTAGCCGGCTCGCTCAGTCGATAGACAGTCTGGCCTGAAATGGCGATGATGGAGGAAGCTGGAGGTCGGGGTCAAATGAGAAGCATTGCATTCATATAACAACATAGGGGATTTATTCAGTAAGAAATCACGAATGAACTGGTACCAATCATGTCGGCGAGCATGCTCCCCTTTACCCAAATCAAAAAAAAACATGTCATGCACACACACAAGTTAAAATTAAGAAATACAAATTAATACAATTACAATGCCAATGATTTTCTCTTTGCGCAAATTCCCTCTTGGCGGCCAAGCGCGGCCGGGGAATCTCTCTTCGTCGCCCGGTCGAAAGGTAATTAGCAAAAATTGTTCGCCACGCAGTTTATGACTTTCGACCACGGGCGCACCACAAAAGCAAAATAAATACTGCCTCCGCAAGGCGGCTTGCACAACCCACCAAAGTTGAATAACCTCAGGCCGTCAGCTGGCTGCGAGGGTCGTCACGGGCGGTGTGTCGCCGCCCCGGGTGGGGTGCACAGGACTGAACCAGGTATACAGCGAGGGGGCTGCTGGGGCTGGCCCAACACACAGCGCCGTCCGCTCACTGTTGTGAATGATTAGGTAATGTTTGCTCGAACGAATGATCTCCTCACTCTCGATCTATCACACGGTATATTGGAGATCGAAGCGAGTTCGTGAATCATCTGATAATCTCACAAAAAAATCCCGAATTCGAGCACAAGTCGGATATTAACACAGCACAATTCACTGTCAATTGTCCGTCACACACCCCCGCGGTCTACAATTGTTAAAGGGGACTTGCACAAATTCTCCCAAGAAAACCCAATGTTTTTTTTATAAGTCCATCCAACACGAACCGAACTCTGTCTCCGGCGCCTAGTGCCACCACAAAGGCAACTTGTCCCCCCTTGACCGCAACTCGCGTCCTACCCCGAACGCAACTCGTTCGCTTCCCCTCGCGTCACCTGCTCGAAGTCCCTCGAAGCTTCTTTCCCCCACCAAAATTATCCCCAAGATTCTGGAACCTTCCAGAACATTGCCTAATTCCGGCGGCTATTGGCGCAAGGGTAGTGCGTCTCAAACTATTTCTGCCCAATCATCGGGTGTTTCTGAGGCCGAGAAATGAGAGAGAAGCTGGCTATCGCTCCCTCTCGCTTCAATTTTGCGTCAAATAGGGGCAGTTATTAATGACTGGGGGTGTGAGGGGCTGGAAATCTCAAGGGAGGCTGGGGGGGCTCTGAGCGTCGCGGAAAAATACCGGGGGGTGCCGTGCGCACGAAACGACCACCCAAGCTCCGGGACACGTGGCCGTGACAGATTCAAAGGGTAAGGGGGCGGCGAGTGGCCGCCGCCCTGGCGCCGTCGGCTGACCCTCGCTGTCGTGCGACGCGAAGTAATTCTTAGGCGCGCAATTAACTGTAATATATTCGGTATCACTACAATACATATATATATATTTATTGAGACGAACCGGACGAAGTCCGGTCGTCCCATGAGGAATTCATGCTGTGACCGCACGCAATGAGGACCAACGCGATTTTGAAACCCGCGCGCCGTCAACGTCAGAGAGTGACGCAGGCGACGGTTGATTTCAAAACCCGCGACCAGAACGACGTTTGCTAATGATGTGAGAGCAGATAAGCCCCAAACTAGCCATTGGCCGGTGCAGGTCACGCCAGGGGGGGGGAAAGGGCATCCTGAAAATGAGCGGGGAGAAACATTCTTGTAAAAATTTCCAACGGAGCAAGACTTTCGAAAGTGCGCGGAAGTGAAGTTACGCGAGTAGAATTTCAAGAGAGTCTGAGATTCTTCAGTGAGCTACTAATCGAAGTTCGTATATGAGCAAAATTCCGGCCAGGAGCAAAATCGGACTGTGAGACTGAAGTTGTGCCCGACAGGGAATTTATATAGTCCCCGAGGCATCGAAAGCGTGGAAGCAGACGCCCCACGCCACTTCCTCTTTGTCGACCAGGCTGCCGAGAACGAGTCGCCCGCCACCGGAAAACCTCCAAAATGAATATCAGCTCCAAAGAATAACCACATCCAAATTCCTGGAATTCACAAACAATCTGCACGTGTGTGAAAAAAAGACCTGATTCGCATCCGAGAAGCTAGTCCGATAAACACGAAAACCTGCGAAGAGGAAAGACGCTGCGGAGAAACTCGACGGTCGCATCGCGAGGTCGCCGCCGGCACCGCTGCTACCCTGCGAACGCGCGGAGCCCAGCCCTTCGCTCGGCCGTGAAATCGGAGAGGTCATCAACCCCGCCCAGCTCCGACTGCTAGTCTGCGAGCCGACGCCCGCCGGAGCGCGAGAGGGAAGGTCACTAGAGGTATTACACCGCCCTGTGGAGGACGAGCATGAGTACCCGTGAAATTCAATAAATTGATGAAAAGGTAGAACATTCTGATGAACTCAGGAGAGACTATTATGAACAATCCTAGTTTGCAGATATCTTTTGTTTCAAAGTGGTTTTTGTAAATTTAATTTAATGTGGAAGGCGCTGCTAGCCGACCACAAAGCAGAATAACAATTAATGTTAAAGGAAACAGTGCGAAATCTAAATGTTTAAAAAGGGTAAACGTGAGGTTAGAGCGCTGAATGTTCTAATGTATTATTCAGGTAGCTCCAGCTGGAAGCAAGATTTACGTAATTAATTTGTGCATTGATAAGAATGATAATCGCGTCAGGTATTGAACGCGAATCACTAAAGTCATTTCTAGGAAGTAGAACGGATACAAACTTGTTTCGTAGGAAGTATTTGCATGTATTGTGTAACGCCAGAACGAGGCAAAGCAGTGGTTTGCCCGCTGTAATTTGGTAAATGGTGTATGATTTATTTTGGTTAATGAATGAATTTGCAAATCACTTGTGAATCGTGTGATTCCCCCTATCACTAACCAAGTAGGATTTCCTGGAGGGAGAATACCTTAGATAATTAATAAACAACCGGCAGGGCCTGGTGACGGAGCGGCGACAGAAGCGCTGCACGGTACCGGTGACACCCACGCCAGAAAGACTTCTCGTGGGGTATAAACGCCCTGACCCTACATAGGTTGATTGATGCCGGCGCGTCGCACAGAGACGACGTGTTCCGTCGCAATATATATATATATATATATATATATATATATATATATATGTGTGTGTGTGTGTGTGTGTGTGTGTGTGTATGTAAAATACAGCATTACAGTAATATCTCTTCTTTACATTAACCCTGACCATCCTTCCCATTTAATCAATTTCACTACCTAAGAAAAAATGTTACTCTCATAGGAATACAGCCTGCAAATATTTGGAAGCACGCTCAAGTGTACTCAGATCCTTTTCTGAGAATAGGTCGAAATGACCAAACAAGTGTCATTAAAATCCGGTAGTGTGCAGGTACAGGATCATAAATAAGAGTTTAAAGGAAAGTGGAGAAACAATTTCGTGTGGTCATTGAAAAGCAGAAAATTTTTCGAAAAAAATAAATTCACTATATTTTAATTGTGTATATTTAAAATTGGTTGTAGAATTTGTCAACAACTTAAGCCATTTTTGTAAAGGAGGAATTATGCAGCTTATCTCTACACAAACGCGACCGAAACAATTCTGGCCCGTCCACACCTGCTACTTAGGTTTTATTCATTTCTCATGTTCTTACTACTTCAATAATCTTCATAAATTCTAGATAAAGTAATGAATTGAAATTCCGCCGTAATAAACTGAGTTTATCAATTTCCTTTCGTAAGGTTTATTATGATTTGTATAAAATAAGAAACATAAACTATTACTGCCATTAATATATTGGTATGCAAATAACGCGTCCTTATTATTCCCCTGTTTTTACTGTAATGACGCGTTCCTTCTATTCTCTTTGAGCCATATTCTCCAACACCAGCTTGAATCCATAAACCATTATCATGTGCCTTGCTCGTAGCTACGGTAGGACAAACGACTCCCTTCGCCTACATTTTTAATTTGCACTTTACAGGCTGAGTTTAGCTCAGAAGCATTGGGCTGTTCTGCAGAGACCCGAACCTCGAGGTTCTAGGGTTCGAGATTCGATGGTGGCTAATTTTCAATACTGCCTAGTTAGCTAGGCCAAATTTACCTGCTGTCTGCTGAATTCTACAGACAGTTGGTGATCGTTAGTTTTCCGTGGTTTCTTTGAACAATAGCAAATGGATGCCGGAGCAGTTCCCCTACAAAATGGGTTACCAAACACCATCATTCCTGCATCTTCTTTGTCCAATCATCTCCCCTTACTTGCTCACGCGTACCATACATTAATAAATAACAATTGTATTACTTGTATGGTAGTGTTTACTTTCAAAATTCTGAATTGTTTAAAAACTGGGAGTACTGTTGTATTATTAATTATTGTATTATTAATGTTATTGTTTATTATTATAATAATCATATTTTACTATTGTATTACATTTTTAATATGGTCGAAGATTATTGTATTTGTAACTTGCCACCGGACAACAGTCTATTTGCAAGATAAAAAAATTATTATTATTATTATTATTATTATTTAGAAACGAGAGGTTAGAGAAAGAACTCCGGCAATGACCCGCTCAGGGAGGTCATGGAAAAGAAATTTGCCCAAAAGCCGACGCTGTTGTTGGCACCGAATCTCTCCCTCAATAAGGAAGGATCAGGATTACGTTCAGGTACGAAAATAAACAATTGCTACACTGACAGGAATAATGATTATGGCAGTTGACGTGACCGGAAACAACCAATCAATCAATAGTAGAACTTGCAGATGAAAAGCAAACTTTGTGATTGTCAGTAATATTTATATTACAGAGAAAGAAAGACAGAAGCTTATCATATTTGCCTTTACGTTTCGGTTAGAATCGTTCATTGGTTGAAGAAATATTTTAAACATAGATCGACAGACTTGCCCATATGCTATTTCAAGTTGTGAACGTTTACATATGATTTTATCAATTTTGAACTACTTGAATAAAAACACTTTAATCGTTCCGAGATATTATAATTTTGCCTTTAACATTACACATTACACCTAATATTTCTGTCTTAAGGAGAAAATGGGAATTAATCTAGATAAATTTGTGACAACTGTCAAATAACTTCTCTCACCAGCGGGACACCGCCCCAACCAGGGCAAGCTCTAAGCTCCCGACTGATCTCCCGGCATATGTGGTAATGTTGTGCATGTAAATATAACTGTCAGTAAGGAATAAGCTAAGACTAGGAAGAGGAAGGAAAGATCGCGCGCGGTCCGTGGCCCGTTTGTTAGGGTACTGCTCCCGCATTTCCATGGTGTTGATCGGAGAAACAACGGAAAATTTCCGATCAAAATTACCATCAGGCCGCTAGCATTCTTCTCCGGTCAGAGGCTGAATTCCACCTAAGTATCTAGCGTCGAAAATCCAGCCACCGTCTGGAATCGAACCTAAGACCTCCTAGTCAGAGGCCCTGTTGATGACAACTGATGCCCGGAGCCATCTCCTCTGAACTCTTCACTGAAAATATCCTGGGAGGAGCGACAGAGTCCGTGCGAGGACCTGGTAGGTATTTTCATGCACAGATGGGAAACGGAGCGAAACCGTGAAGCTACCATTGGTCGAAGAAAACATGAAACTAACTTATTCCAGAAAGTCTCTATTTTCAAGCGCTATAGTCTAATTTGTCCCCACATCACATCTTCGCTACATTTCCATCTTGTCTACAGTTGGCGTAAGTAATTTACTTCTATTTTCAATTGTTCGCTGCTCGAACAATGGCGTTTTAGTACTATAAAGGCGCGTCGAACCAATTCATTTGTCTGGTGATTCTGTGGTTTTAACCCAAAACACAATACGTTGCATGTATTGGGCAACAATTAAACGATATAAAATAGCTAATATAGAGGATAATTTAAATGATATGAACTGTTCCCAACCTCATTTAGAATTTATGTTGAGAATATTAATGTTTAATGTTGAAACGCGAAATTCTGTATTATATTACTTTTGGGTTTATTGTGACATCACAAATATCACGGGATACAAATCCAAAACATTTGAATTATTATTGTTATGAGAAAAATGTCACCAAATTCAATGCATTAAAATGTATCAGAATAATTAGTTTATCGTCAATGTGATATAAAGAAAGATAGAAAATACTGTGAATATCTATGCCGAAATTTTGACAGGAGGATACTTGATATGGAAAAAGGTTTTTTAATGTCCGTCCGTTCGTTCGTCTGTCCATAACTCCAATTGTCTGTCCCACCGTACGTGTGCACGTCAGTCTGTCTGTTTTTTGTGCATCTCTGCGAACGACACAAACACGAAGACAGCAACCAGAATTTTCACCATTTTCCCCGACTACGTGTACTTTCAAACAGAGCCTCCAAAGCGTTTTAAAAATTTCCTCAAGAAATGTCTTCAAATGTATATCTTGATTTTAAAGGGATTGTAATAATGAGACTGTAGATGAATTTATTTTAAACTTAAATCTTTCCTTGCTACCTCACAAAAATAACTTCCAACAAAAGTAGAAATGACACTTCAATGTGCCATCAGTGGAAAGAATCCCGCACTAATCTTATGGAAATGAGGTTTTGTTCAAATTGCCTTAAAAACTATGTTGTTCCTTAGATCATACTGATCAAAAGTCATTATGGCCATTAAGTAAAAATAAAGTTCTTTCTGATTTAATGAACATTTTAATAAGGAGATCGGATGTCGATTTGTCGGATGATAGAAAGGCACATATGTGCATTCAAAGCATATTCAAATGAAACAACCTTACTTGTTTAGGTTTGTGAATTGTGTTATTTCATTTTCCGTGATTCACTGTGATTAATTACCGAGAGCCCCCTTGCCTTCCACGTTGAGATACTGTATCACCGGAGGTCTCCTTGCCTTACACGATAGGGTGAATCATCACCTTAAGTCCAGTTGCCTCTCACTATCGGGGTGCTTGATTATCGTGAGTCCCTTTGCCTCTCACGTTCATCGAACTTCTTTTACATTTTGCTGGAGCTGGTGTGTGTGCTGCATCTAAAACTATAAGAGCAATAGTTGTATATCGAATATTTTGCTGATGTCTAGCATTTCGTAAGTATTATAAGACACTAGCAACATGAGGACAAAACTCCCAAGTGTTCTGGTTCCTGATTTACAAGTGCAACATTAGCAATTAATGAATTCCCGGTCGAGATATTCAACTCCTTACAGATTTTCGTAGTCGTTGTTGCAAAATATAAATATCTAGTACTTTGTTTTTTGCAAAAACTAGAGAAACCCTCTTCCAGTCTCATCGTTTATCTTAAATATTAACTTTTACAATGCAACAACAGTACATTTTAAGTCTGTTACTTCTCGGAAAATAAAATGTTATAATTCACAAGTCTAAATAAGTGATGTTATTTCATTTGAAAATCTCTGAGAACACGTGCCTTTCTATCATCCGACAAATCGACATGATCACCGTATTAAAATGAACCTAATACCAAAATGTTTTCAAATGAAACTACAGAATTTTTGCTTCATGGCCATATCGATGTTTCATCAGAATGATCTACGGAAATACATTCTAATTTTTCAGACAATTTGACCAAAACTTCATTTCCATAAGATTTGCACGAAGTTCTTTAATTAATTTGTTACCTCTATGAGTCTGAATAAGTTAAGTGGCCATCTATATCACCTGAAACTACCTTTAAGGAAATTACATTTTGTAATTGTTGTTTGATGCCACACGGGCATTTATACCATTCACCGAATTAAAAAGAATGGTTGAACTGAATGTTCAGACAAAATTGGAGCACGTACATTGAAATACTAATGAAGGATTTACGCACTAGTGATTAACTTGATGAAATGTGCTTCGAATTTCATATTTACAACTGTTTTGGGGAAATGAACGGGAAATAGAATTAATTTGCCAATACCCATAGTGCAACACCCATAGTGAATTATAAAGCACTTTTAGATTACACATTTGTATTCATTGATCAACGGCAACAATACGTAAAATGGAATTCATACGTGTGAATGTGATTTTGAGTCTCCCAAATGGGGAATTATTCCCCATTTCACTACCAATTTTTTTTTCATTAACGAAAAATTAACAATAAATAATTAATACAAATTTATTTTAACTAGTAGGTATCTAATATTAAAAAAATATTTAATTAAAGAAATGCGTGGATATTTTTGAAGTAAAATAAACTTTACACATATGGTACGAAGATACACTTAGAGAATTATTTAATCTAGAGACATCGAAATAAATATATTTCATGTCCGATACTCGGAAAATGTTTAATAAAATACTTGGAAAGATATTATTTTTCAAAGAGTTATTTTATGTTGGAATTGCGTTATATTACATATTTTACATATTTTGCAAAACTTCAATTTTCTTGAAATTACCAATTTTCTTGAAAACTACCAATTTTCTTGAAATTTTCACTTTGCAAAAAATATTAAATTATATTTCAAAAACCTTTTTTTAATTTCAAAAATCGGAATTGTTTTTCTGACACATTCAAAATTCCGAGGAGACGACCTGAGGTCCCCTGACTGTCAGATATACGCCATCAATTGGGCTTAACCACCTTCAGCACTGCATGCATGTCGCGACATATTCGCAGGAGCGCTGAGAACGTTGTTTTTACGTGTAGGAAGTATAAGTGACGTCGTGTTTTACCTTTAATCCCAATGTACAAGACATATTGTTTGTTACAAATGAGTTGCTCCACGAAGACAAAACTACAGTGACTGTCGGTCATTGGGTTCCTAGGTTTGTACGATGGACGTCATTCTTCTGAAATATAAAAACAATTAACCCAACAATACAAGCAATATATATTTTCAAAAATAGATAATAAATATTTTATTAATGCAATTTAAAATTGCGTAAATTTTTTTCAAAATGTTTGCTAATTTAGGCCGGTTTTGATATTACACATTATATCTCTGTGTGTATAATTGTTACATATTCTTATAATTTTCTTTGCATATTTATGAACACATCTTGTCATTTCATATGACATTTTCCCGGACTCTTTATGTATGATCGCACGCAGCTTAGACGTCTAAAAGGCGTATTTTCAACCAGCCAAATAAAACAAGATAATTCGAAATATGCATTAGTCTCAATGTTTTTATACCATTCATTCAACAAAACATTTCACTGTCAAATAAAGTTTAAAGCAACCTTGTTTTGTAGGAGTATATGCATTGCTGGCATGAATACACAGCAGTCGAATTACGTAAAAAACACACAACAATACAATAGCAATTTTGTAATGAGTTATAAAAACTACCTTCTTGTTTTTTAAAGATCGAACATGCTTTATAGTTCTGAATTCATGTCTTAATTCGTTTTAGAATTCTTGATACTTTGTAGGATTTGATTGGTGTTCATATTTTGACATTTGTAAATTTTATTTTATTGTAATTATGATTACGTTGAAAATTGGGAATAAATTATTATTTTAAATATGCATCAATATAATTTCAAACATTTATTCACTTGAAGGTAAAACATTTAATTTTATTGATAAATAACAGCATATAACAAGTCTTTTATGAAAGGTAAAGTATGCCTCATGGAAAAACCTTTTTTCCTCCAAAACCTGTATCCTTCGTTTAATCTGAGGTTCGCAACGCGTAACGGAACGGTGGAAGATTCACCGATTGATAGCGGCACTCGCGTGCGCGAGAGCAATCCGATAAAGCTGCCGTTCGATCGCTCCGAAAGGAAATTGCTCCAAGTGACGAGAGCTTAATTGCAGTCTTTTCACGGCGAGCGACCATCGCGCGCCGTGACAGCACGGAGCGGCGGTCACCAGTTACGATCCACCAGTTGACGTCGCAAACGACTCCTTGCCCCCCCCCCCGCTCACCCGGCCCTCGCGAGATCATCGTGCGCCCGGCGTTAATTGCGAATTCATGGGCAGACCGGGCGGAATTTCAAAATCAAATTACAGGGTTTTTATAAAACCTATATCCCGGGATGGCCGCGAAAAAAAAAGAAGGGGGAAAAAAACGAGTCGCGTTTCGCCAACCTCACGGGTCAGTGTCTGCACCGCGGAATGCACATTCACGCCCGGAGGTTGAGGAGAGAGGGGTAGAGGATGGGGAGGTCCAGGATGCAGGGTATAGTGATGGAGGAGGAGGTGATGAAAGGGAGAGGAGACGATGAGTTCAGGAAAATGACGTAGAGGGCTGATGGAAAGAGAGGTAAAGTAGGGAACTGTGTGGGGGAGTGGTAACGGAAGCGGAGCTGACGGAAGAAGAAATGATGGAGGAAGGAGGGCTAGAGGAAGAGTTGATGGAAGGGGAGGGGAGATGATGAGCGGAGAAGAATGATTGAGACAGATGTGATGCAGAGAACGCTGATGGAGAGAGCGATGACGGAGAAAATGGTAATGACGGGACAGATGATGGAGAAGGAGCTGATGAAGGAAGAGGTGAAGGGAAAAGGTGACAGGAAAGAGATGGAGGAAGTCTGGATGGAAGGGCAGGGGAGGTGATGTAAAGTGCAGAGGACCACGATGGAAAGAGGTGATGGATGGAGGGTGAGGTGATGGAGGAAGAGGTTATTCAGGAAACGGAAATGGAGGGAACGGAGATGGAGGCGGAAGTGATGGAGGAAGTGGTGATGAAGAAGGTATAATGGAACAGGAGATGAGCTAATGTGCGTAAAACAGTGATGGAGAGAGCAGATAGAGGGAGAGTTAATGCAAGAAACGGTGGTGGAGGGAGGGTTGAGAAGGAGAAAGATGACGGAAATAAAGGAGACGGAGGGAGAGAGGCAGGGGTTGGCGGTGGGAATAGGAGGAGAGTGCAAGAGTGGGAGGAGCGACAGGCGGGTGGAGGGAGGGAAGTGGAGAGGGTGAGGCCGGAGAGGGCGGTGGGAGGAGCGGAAATTGAATTCGCTGGATTAGAGCGCCCCTCCCGCTTTAATAAAAGATGCGCCGCCGAGAGGAAACGGGCGCCGGCCACCCTGCCTGCGTGCGACGGATTTCATCTTTGTCGCATCGCGTGTGTCAATTAAACTTCGCTCTCTGTGCGTGATACGTGTCGCGGCGGCGGCGGCGGCTGCGTCGGGTGTGTTCCGGCTCTCTGCCGTTTAGAGAGTGGCGGTGCGGGGGTGGGGTAGGACGGAACGGGGGGAGGTGTGGGGAGGGGCGGGGTAGCGTGGCGCGACGAAGCGCGGCGCGATGGTCGGAAGAAAAGAGATTGGTTTGATTGATTAGCGATTCCTGTTGTCAACTACTAATCCCGTAAGGCAGTTGTCAACAGCTAGTCCCGTAAGTGTAGTGCATGTCCCCCTCAGGATATGGCGGTGATATTCCCCCGCTGGATGGTGAAATCTTGATCTGACCTACCCGTCGGCTAGCAGGAGTTTCGCCAACCAGGTATCTTCCCTCAGAGGGGCATCGTCCCAGCCCTAAGCAAGCTCTAATCTTCGGATCGCTCTCCCTGGTGTGTGGTAGCGTACTGCCAGTAAATTTATCTGTGTGTGTAAGGGAAGAGGAAGCGGCAAGATTGAGGAAAGGAAGATTACGCGCGGTCTGTTGCCGTTTGTTAGCTCCAGTATTCGCACTCCGTTTTGAACGAAGAAACCACGGAAAACTACGGATCAGAACAGCTGGCCGCTAAACTTATCATCCAGACAGCATCTGAACTCGATCTAGCTATCCGGCTAGTGTCCTGCCACCGTCAGGACTCGAACCTAGGACCTCCCGGTCGGAGGCACTGCGGTGACATCAGTTGATGACCTGATGTTGAGGCAACCGTAGGTGGAGTGAAGGGGGGGGAGTGATGGCCAATGGTTACCAGAGGGAGGGCAACTCAGAATTTGCTCGCGGAGACAGTGGTGGTCCTTATATTGGGTGCGGTGTTGGTAAAGAAGTTTGGAAATACCAGCAATTTCTTGATGTTTAAAGATTAGCGCGCATTGTCGTAAGTGAAAGATGCTAGTCGTATTAATGATTTTATTTACTGTCAGTACAGAGCAATCTGTAGAAGTTAACGGAATTCCTAAGTGAATAATGTTAGCACGAGCTTTTACAATAGCGACTAATCTGCCGGAGACATAACTACGTCGCTGCCTTCATGACGGTTCTAAAATTTGTAAGTCCATTATTTCCTTGGAATTACTTAGAGCACATGTAGTTGCCCTTTCCTTGATACGAAATCACGACCTATGAGCGATCTTTGGAGATTAACTTCATTATGTTTCTAGCATCTCTAGAAAGATGACGACTTGCAACATCATGTACCTAATTCTAATCATAGTTATTGTGGCTCCGAGACGCACGCGGGGTATGAGTATCAGTGGCAGAAGAAGACGGCTTCACAGAGTATATTTGTGAAATAGCGGGAATCAAAATAGAAATTAAAAGAAACACGTTGAAAAAAATTTTGACAAAGTTATATTTTCTGCATAAAAATACGTAAAGGAGTAAAAGGAACATATTCAAATGCAAAAGTCCTGTACTAGTTAAAAAACGTCCCTCCAAGATACAAAAATCCCAATCTAGGGTACAGCAAGCAAATCTAATAAGCGGCTTGACGAAGATCTCAAAATAAAATTGTAAGAAAGATTGCATTCGCACCTAGTATAGTATGTCAAACGCAGCATTTCGTCAGACTTCATCGCAAGAGAGAATTAACAAAATCAAGTCAAAATTCCAACATTGAACAACAAATAGACCCCTCATATGTAGTCATTTTCACGCAGATTTCGCTGCTTGGAGTTGGCTGGCCATGTTACGGAAGGGGAGAGCACTGGCATGTCCAGGGGGGGGGGCATGGGGGCCATGTACCCCCCAAAAAGGCCTAAAGTTTTCGTTTACCTTCCTTTATTTGGCAAAATTAATTAAAATTTTATTTGGCAAAAATAATTTAAATTATGTAAATATTTATATTCTTGGCTGTCCGGGATGAGCCGCGTCTCAGTAGGTTTTACTGACGTTTCGGCCATCTTGCTGTGGCCTTCTTCAGAGCTAAACTGCTGCCGAGAGGCTAGCGTGTCGCATAGATATAGGACGGGGTGCAGGAGCTGATAGGTCGCAGCGGCGACCAATGGGAGGAGGGCAGGTGGCCCGCGATTGGCGGAGAGGGAAAGGAGCGATACTGGGAGACCTGATAATGTGGGGGGAGGGAGGGTGGTTGGAAAGGGAAGAGGATAGAAAAATGAACAGGATAGACACCTGGAAATTGCAACTGCGTGGTCGGAGACGGGAGAAAAGGCCGGAAGAAACCGGGCGAATAAGCAGCCACGTCATTGGTCGACCGCGGGGGTGTGTCTCCGTGGGGCGCGACCGTATTGGCGGGGAGCGCCGACCCGCCTCCAGGTGTTGCTAAGGCGGAGCCCATCATCTCTGTTGAGGTTTTCGGGCCTCCTGGAGATTTCCAAAGCCTCCTTGATCACACGAGGCCACCACCGGTCTTCAATAGATAGAGTGCGAGTCTCGTGGTAATTGACGAGGTGACCGGTTTCGGCGGCATGTTGGGCTAAGGCCGATTTGTGGATGTTATGTAGCCGGTCATGTCGCATGTGTTCCCGCATCCGCTCTTCTACCGTGCGCCCGGTTTGGCCTATGTAGACAAGCCCACAACTGCATGGGATTTCATATACGCCGGCGTCTTGAAGTGGGTCCGGGCGGTCCTTCACCTGGACCAGGCTCCCTCCGATTTTATTGCGCGCATGAAAAACGGGGCGGATATCAGCCCTGCGCAGCAGTCTACCAATCTTGTCCGTGACCCCTTTGATATAGGGTAACCGGGCTGTCTTGCGGGGTGGACTGGAGGGCTCGTTCCGTTCACTCGATGTAGAAGAATCGAACCTCGATAGCGCACGATGCACTGCGGAACCGCTGTAACCATTGGCCAGGAAGGTCTCTCTGAGGAATGCTTTTTCCGACTCTAGGCTATTGTGGTCACATATCAGGGAGGCGCGGTGAGCAAGGGTGGAAAGGACACCCCGTTTCGTGGCAGGGTGGTGGTGTGAATCGGCATGTAGGTAACGATTGGTGTGGGTGGGTTTCCGGTAGACAGAATGGCCGAGAGTTCCATCAGGACGCCTGGTTACTAAGACATCCAGGAAAGGGAGCTGTCCGTTCTGTTCCGTTTCCATGGTGAACTTGATGCGCGGGTGGATGTTGTTGAGGTGCGCGAGGAAGGTACCGAGGGAATCGGTGCCATGGGGCCAGATGACGAATGTGTCGTCGACGTAGCGCAGCCAGAGCGACGGTTTTAAGTGCGCATTTTCTAAGGCCTGCTCTTCAAATGCTCCCATGAAAAGATTCGCTACCACAGGGGATAACGGTGAGCCCATAGCGGTGCCTTCTGTTTGGGCGTAGTACTCTTGCCTGTATTGGAAAAAGGTTGTCGATAGGCAGATCTCGGTGAGTTTGGCCCACTCCCTCGGAAGATGATGTCGTAAGAGGTTGTCTTCCACGATCTTGATGGCGTCACCGACGGGAACCATGGTGAAGAGGGAGGTGACATCGAAGCTGACCAGGATGTCATCAGGGCCTATTCTAGTGGAGCGGATAAGTTCGATGAAATGTTTGGAGTTGAGGACGGAAGAGGGCATATGGTCGGTGAGAGGTTTCAGTTTTCTGGCCAGGAAACGAGCTAAATGTTGGGTAGGTGAGTTGATAGCACTTACTATTGGGCGCAGAGGCACTTCGGGTTTATGGATTTTGGGTAGGCCATAGATGCGGGGTGTGCGATGGTTGTTGGTGAACTTCAGAGTTTTCTTGTCTTCGTCGCTGATGGAAGAAGCTTGATTTAAGCTGGACAAGACTTGTTGCCTCACCTTCCGCAAAGGGTTGTGGTCCAGTTTCCTGTAGGTGTTACTATCGCTAAGTAAGCTGGTCATCTTGGCGTGGTATTCGGCGCTCTCCATGATCACGGTGGCATTTCCTTTATCAGCAGGAAGAATGATGATGTCATCTCGCTGCTTAAGGTGTTTCAAGGCCAATCTTTCATCACGTGAGATATTGCAAGTTGGGGGAGTGGCGCGGGTTAGAATTGCGCTCGTATCCCGTCTAATATCTTCGGCAAGATCTTCAGGCAAGCCAAGCCTTCTGAAGAAGGCCACAGCAAGATGGCCGAAACGTCAGTAAAACCTACTGAGACGCGGCTCATCCCGGACAGCCAAGAATATAATGACTCCGGCCGCGGAAGCCTACGAATCTATGTAAATATTTAAATTATAATATTATGTAATATCATTTCAATAAGACTTAAATATTTATACAAATAAAACAAAGTCGGGTTAGTCACACTATTTGTAACTCAAGAACGGCTGGACCTATTTAAATTATCCTTGTTTTGCTTGATTTATGTCCACCCCGAATGGTAGAATAACTATTAAAATATCGGGAAAATGGATCTAGAAAGCGCTGGAAAATAAAAAAATTAAATATTCATGTCAAATGCAACCCGCTACACTTTTAATCTACATCATTAAATACCTCTTACACAATGCGATATAGAGTATTAAAATATAAAGTTTTGAGGCTCAAGGCCTCACGTTTCTCACACCGTAATCTACATCAGGGGTGGCCAACAAGTGGATTAGGATCAACCGGTCGATCGTGAGGCCAGTTTTGGTCGATCGTCAATAGGTCACCACGTCTGGGGTGGAACTCCGTGTACTATGGACTTTGAAGCCATTATAGAAAACAAAACTTTCTAGCAATAGTTTAATGCATTTTGGGAATTGGCCAAGGTCGTAAATTCCTAGAATTCTGACTCTCTGACCCTGATATTCGATCAGCGTATTAGAGTAAGCTTGAATATTTGGTAGTGTCATACGGGAGCTTCTAAAGTATTTTAAAAATAGCAATATGGTGTACTCAGAGAGATATTGATAGATTAGCAAAAAAGCAAGTCATATTATTCATTCATGATAAACTTACCTGCCCCCAAAAAAACACGCAAAACTGAAATATGAAAATCAAATTATCGGCCATACTATGCATTTTTATCACAATTTTTTCATATTTACGAACAAATAGTACAACTTATACATTGCAATTGATAAAAAAATTAAATTGCATTTTCAGTTAGTAATAATCTATCTTGAAAAAGGTGTTGGAAAATCGAATTTTTTAGGTTACGCATATACGGAATGTCGCTATCAAAAATTGGGTCTAGAAATTTATTTTCATCATGAGTCTATATCTCGAAAACTTAATAAGTGATTTAAAATATAAAAAAAATGTTTTCAACATAGATTTTACTTATCTACCCATATCTCGCTGAAATACACCTTACACTGAAACTTACAGTGTATAAACGGTGTGTATTTTACATCCCTTTCACCCCCTTAGACTACGTCTACGACAAGTCAATCGCGACACACTTAAGATAAAGTAGATCTTGTATACAGAAAAATTGGCCACCCCTGATCTACAGGACGAAATCTTCTTGAACGTTCTATTACATTTTTGCTGGTACGGCGCTTCTCAATAGTACCCCACCTGCTCAAAGACGTGCAGAATTTGGAACTAAATGGGAATGAGAGGGACATAGAGAGGCAGAGATAGAGACAACGACAGACAAACAGAGACAGACAAACAGAGACAGACAAACAGAGACAGACAAACAGAGACAGACAAACAGAGACAGACAAACAGAGACAGACAAACAGAGACAGACAAACAGAGACAGACAAACAGAGACAGAGAAATAGAGACAGAGAAATAGAGACAGACAAACAGAGACAGACAAACAGAGACAGACAGACAGAGACAGACAGACAGAGAGTGGAAGAGAGAGACGGAGAGAGATACGCGGGGTGAGATACGAAGAGAGAGACGGAGAGAGACGGTGAGAGGGAAGGAGAAAGAGGGAAGAAGAAAGAGGGAGATAAAAGGCAGAACAACGTTAGTGTACAATATAATAACAAAACATGTTTATTATTTAACAAAAATCTACGATGCCCTCGTGCCTCTCCCAAATGATCGGCTGGGGGTGAGGCGTGGACGGGGCGCGGTTATGCCCCGTGCATCGCGCGCGTAAAGTGCCCGGGTTTCATTTAGGGGCTGCTGCACGGGGCAGGGCGACCGTGCGGAGCTGAACGGCGGGGGCGCGTCGTATTAATTTTCCTTCTCCTTCTCATTACGCGCGCGCGTGCGTGCGTGGGCGGGCGGGCACCTTGCTCCTCCGAATGCGCGGCACGGCCGCCTGTTATGCCGAGGGGCGTTGAAGGGGGCCGTGACCCCCCTCCGCCGGCGCCGACGCCGGCGCCGCGTCGAGAGGCGATCGCTTGTAATTGCCTCCTCAGAGAGCGCCCTCGAGTGGCCGTGCTTAGCCCTAGGAGGGCCTTTGCCCTCTGCAACTGCGAGCGCCCCACGGCACAATGCACAAGAACACCCCTCGTGGATGGTAGGCCCTTGGAATGGAGGTGAGTGGGGAAGGAATTCTAGCTGCTTGGCTGTGAATTGGAATGTTGCACAACATGTAATTTTCAATGTTCCTTAACTATTTTCATTCCATTGCAAAAGAATTGCTCAGAGGAGCTTTCAATCTGTTTTCGTTTGATCTTCTTTTATACAGAATAACGGCACTGTTTAATAGAGACGTGGAAAACTAACGCTTGCAATTGCACAATCGTTTCTTTTAGTTGAATTATTTTTATCAATTGTTTTGTGTGACTGAAGTGAAAATAGTTCTTAATTGAAATATTCACTGTGAAGCAACTTACATATTTTTCTTAGAATAATTTTAACAATTTTCTACCTCTTCCAATACGTTTCATACTTATTTAATTCAACTTTCTTTTGATAAAAATTTCAAATAAACAAGAAATGAATTTGAATATATTTTAATAAAAAGTACACATTTGAATACTAAATACTATACGATTTTCCTCAACGTTTACTTTTCATATATTCCGAAAATTTTATAATTTATTAATAGTAAGTAGCTCTTGACTTTTTGAAACAGAAAATAAATACAATTATACAATGCAGTATCACTTAACCATTTTCTAGTGGATGAATTGTTACTTAAAAGAATTTTTAATTTAATTTTTTTAGAAATGTTTAATTACAAACCGTTCTTTACTTGGGTATATAGAGGGGATACCACTAACCACTGGATAAAACACTTCAGTTCTATACTACGACTCTCCTAATCTAGTCTTCCTAGCGACAACAGCTCATGACGCGTTTTTAAAGAAACAGCTCAAAAGAATTCTAACGGTATAGGTACAAAGCCACAGATTTTCTGCCACCTATTCACAATCTTTATTTTAACTAATGCCGATGTGTACATCAAGCAAATTGAATTTCCTTATTCGTGAAGTGTAGAACACTGTGGGATGCGCCAACATTGTTAAGTTTTTCAATTTAAACAATCTTTAGCTAATCTAGCTAGGCTAAACAATCTTTAGATAATTACTGTATATACTTTCAAATTCGACAGAAAAAATAGCTGAGAGATCATTAGATTTTTATATTTTATTTATTATGATCTACAGTTTCTAGCCTTTACAAACGTAGCTGGGGAGAATGGTTTCTAACGGACTGATGAAAACGATGATGATGATTTGAATTCTGATTGAGCTGTGGTGGAATGAGAAGCGGGGAAAATCGGAGAACCTCGTGAAACCCGTAGAAAGACCGCATTGTCCACCTCAAATGCAACACGAGTCGAGAGAGATCTAAACCTGAGTACCCAGAGGGGCAGATCCAGCCGATCATTTTGAGGGAGGGGGCATCATAGATTTATGTTAAATAAACATTTATTACATTGTATATTATTTTTGTAGCATATAAATGACACTATACAATATTATTATTTAAATAATTACAGAATTTTAACATAAATATTTAAATCAATTTTGCCAAATGAAGGAAGGTAACAAACGAAAACTCTAGGCCTTGGGGGGGGGGGCAAAGGCCTGCTCCATGAATCCACCACTGGGTACCCGAGGGGGGGGAGGAGAGCAGTGTGACCGCCACAACACGGATCGCCCTTCCCGTCCCCAACGGCGAACGGGCGTGGGTTCGAGCTCTGACGCGCAGGCACCTCCAGACCTCACCGTCCAAGTGCCTCTCATTTCACACTGAGGGGACGGCATTTGAGCAGCAGGAGACGGAGGAAGGAAGCTGGAACGCTGGCCTTTGCAGGTCTGTTACAGAACACCGAGTTCTAGCAAAGTATTATTTTCCAACATATTTTAATTCCATCAACGTCACAGAAGATTGACCCGCACCTCCCACAATTTTTTTTATTCTTAGTTCTGAGCTTTTTCTGTTGTTTCTGAGACTAATGAAAATTTGAATTTTGATGAATCTGAAAATGTGAGATTTGAAAGAAGAAAATGATATGATTTGACTGAGGATTGATCCATGGTGGAATAGAGTGGTAGGGGGAAGCAAAAAAACATCCAGAATAGATAGAGTGAGTCCATTTTGCCTATCACAAACTTCACATGCGTCGACCAGGTTTGGACCCCTGTGACTGAAGTATTGAATGTGAGCAGGGTGATCACGATATCACGGTTTACCTAATTTTTTCACAATTTATTCCATTTTCATCGCTTGAGACCTACCTGAGTCACCCTATTTCTACCTTTAGTAACAGCTTCACTTGATGCTTTGATACTAATTACACTTTGTCTTAAGAAACATTACTATTCAATTCACAAGCAATTTTTGATGTCTTAGTCATCATCGTTAGTTATCTTCCGTTTAGATGCCAGAAAACGACTATGCTTAATAATTTATTCAACCCGATAGGTAGTCGTTTTCTGGCTTCTGTACGGAGGTAACAGAGAGTGATGGACTATCAAAAAATGCTCTTGTGTTGAATAATATTGTTGGCCAAGACAACGTCTTTAATTATTTTATTTCCAATGCTGCCAACAACAAATCACCATAAACCCATACCAATAGAAACCAGTTGGCGCCTTTGCTGATATAAATCGCGCTCCTTATTGTCAACAAAACCCGACTACTCCCGCCAATCGTACAATTTTCCTATGATGAGCACCGAAGCTCCCACTCCAAAATCTTTCATCGACTGTCCGTACCCTTCCCGATGCTTTGCCATCACATCTGTTCCGCTGCCGCAAAGCCACGCACTGCCACTGCCGTGACATGGAAACTGAGTCGAACGGTCATCGCGGCCAAGCCCGACTGCGGGCCCGCGACCGCCTCTGTCGATGTTTGGCTCTTTTATGGATAATTCAGCGCCGCTCCCAATCAAAGCCCCATTTGGCAGACAAACAGCGCCTCGCCCTCCCTCCCCTGCCGTCCTCCCCGCCACCCCGCCACTCCCCGCTTCCGCCCTGTCGCAGCCTCCTCCATTGCACCTTCCGCGTCCCGACCGCGCCCTTTGTTCTGCACGGTGGACATAATTCACTACACGGTCGTAGTGACGTACGGACCGGTATGGACTGAAGTTATGCAAAAGATAGATTCATATCGCCGATATTTTAAGTTACATGCCGAAGCCTAAAAAGAAAAATTGATTGTGGGGGAATATGTATGGCACATTGTTAAATATAAATTACAGAACTAGCAAATGAATGTTTGAATACACACACTTCACGACTCAATTAGTGCGCCACCCAGCAAGAAGTGTGAAATTAGTGAAAAGTGGTGTTCCTCTTGAGGATGGAGAGATGACTGGTTCGATTTACGATCGCGGCGAAAATGCAACTGGCGGTGGCCCAGATCGCTAAAACAGTAGTGTCGTAGCGATCTGGGCCATGTCTTCTTCGGTGAAATACAAAAGTGATCGCTAATGACCTTGATGTTAATTGCTTTTGTAGAATTGCTTTTGTATTATTTCATTGGTATTATTATTATTATCAAATTCTGTCATTAGTTTTTGTAACTATTTGCAGAATAAATTTATCTTTCTATCTATACTCGTTGCTTCCTTTATTCATAATTCAATATATTGACTGATGGGAAGGATTTCGGAGAATAAGCAAACCTGCAAAGATTCTACTTTTTTTTCATACGTCACAAAGGTCCCTGAATATTTATCTTTTTACTTTTTAATATTGCAATGAAATTAATGATTTAATCATTCATGACTCATCTTCATTCATCCTTCACTTTCATGTGGGCAATAGCAAACCACCCCTGTGATCATGAGCCCAGGAAATGTGCTTAGCGGTATAGCTTTCTCTCTCGCAACTCACAGAAATGCGTGTGCCACTCAACTGCACCACCACCGTTTCGAACTTCTAATGAGCACTCCACACAGAGAGAAATGTTTAGTTCATACAATTAATCACGTAGTAGATTTAACAATACGGTATGTAACAGATTGTAACCCATGAATTGCATTTACTGGAGATAACTAAACGAATCGTTGCGTTGACTACTACATCTAGTAATGAATACTAATAGTTGCTTTTCATAAAGTTCAAAACGCTGCTGAGAAAGGCCTGTTAAGCAGAAAGGGAATATTGTCTTTCTATGCCTTCAGCCGGCTAGCAACTGGGATTCCTGATTGGTCACCCAACAACGGGCTCGTACTTACCTAACCTTGGTTACCTGAGACTCTTTATCCATGCAGAACAGTTACGGACGCAGATTGGCTACTGACGAGATTTCTACCATTAGTTTAGTTACAACATATAATTATTTATAATCAATATAATTCTAAATGTCGTTTATACAACGTATAGTACTAGGTACAGCGTTCATTTCTTACAGTTCACATAGGTTCCGTAACCATTCGAACTGATCAGACTTTTGAGAACGTACTCTTACTAAACAGTGTTTAGTAAGTGTGACAACATGAAACGTAGGGTCACCGAAATATTTTATCTACAAAACAGATATGGTACCACTAACAATTCTATTTGTTCATTCATTTATAATTCTCAATTGTCTGGTTTACTAAATGAAACTAAATCATGTTTAGTGAATCTTACCACACAAATCACGAATAATTGTGCTTACTATGTGATCGCTTACTAAACATGTATAGAACATTGTACTACAAAGTTTCTCTCAGTGTATCTTACAAAGTTCCTAATTTACGCTTTATAACACTACTAATACATCCAACGCGTATGTCCTTCTGTTTTCCTTATTTTTAAGTGATTCCATCTCTAGAATGTGCTCGTTCCCAGGCTTGCCCACCATAAGTCAGTAGTTGCTGTACCCCAACCTCGCGCCTCTGCTATAATTTAGAGCGAGTTGCGAGTAGTAGTCCGCGGCAATACGTTAAAAAGCCTGTGCTCTATTACTGCGCTTCCATTAAGCCATGCGTGGCGTTTATCTCAGGCCCATCGGGAGCCGGGTCGCCGAATTATTATTACAGGTAGACATCGCACGGGCGGGCGCCATTGCAGCATGCATTTAGTTTAACGAGAAAACCTTTCATTGGGTTTCAGATCATCCCTAGATTAAATTCACTGGCAATGCAAATGATACGCCTGTAAAGATGTATTGCGCGTACAAAACTTTTTATTTGATCATTTAACTCGATCGCCTGTTTTCATAAACATAATCATAAATCATGTAAAACTAGTACAATTAAATTTTACTCAACTGTAGAAACAAGAAACACTTCAATAAATGAGAAATAATTACTCATTAATAAGATTGAGATAAAACCGCATGACAGGACATGTTCTTGGTATTGAAATACAATTTAAAATACATGCAAATTTGTTGGTAAATAGAAGAACACAGAAATATGTAATGTTCTTTTTACAATTATTGACAGACTATTACTAATTAAAATTGTATTATTCATGCGTTAAACTCCACAACGTATTAAAAATTTACTTTTTAATTATTGTTCAATTTACTCAGAAAGAAGTTCTGTATGTTGCAAATAAAAAATGAAATGTGCAATGGAGTTTGGAGAGAGGTTTAATCAATAGACACAGACATTTCTAAGAAATGGATTCAAATTCAGGTTTCAAAAAATTGTGTATCTTCCAGGAAGTTTCTTGAAAATGCCTACGTAACTTCCGTGATGCTACTACAAGAAAGTTGCAGAGGTTTTTCTCGCAGTCACGGAGGAAAACTGCACCCCACGGAAAGACTCTGAACTAAAATATGAATGGGAGTGCAAGGAGGAAAACTGCGAACACGTAGGACGCACCGCGAACACGTAGGACGCACCGCGAACACGTAGGACGCACCGCGAACACGTAGGACGCACCGCGAACACGTAGGACGCACCGCGAACACGTAGGACGCACCGCGAACACGTAGGACGCACCGCGAACACGTAGGACGCACCGCGAACACGTAGGACGCACCGCGAACACGTAGGACGCACCGCGAACACGTAGGACGCACCGCGAACACGTAGTTTCGCATTTCGTACGTCATTTTTCTAATTCCCTTAATCTATTTGAATTATTATCTTTCATATCTGTTAATAGATACAAAAGGCTTAAATATATTCAAGAATTAAGGTCTTGGTGCGGGAAATAATGATAAAAGTAGAAATACATTTTGACGCGTCATTTCTATTCATGGTTTTCACGTGTGCCGCGAGGTTTACATTGCTTTCTCTGACAATATTCAAGACGGTGATTAGAACAATGTTTGAGAGTATATAGAAGAATAAAAATACATATGCCAAGGTTTTCAAAAAAATGGGAAGTAAATGCAAGAGAATAAAAAAGGAGCCTAAAAGCAGCATTAAAAATGAAAAAATAAGTAACAAAAGAAAAATAGGAAATTCAAAATTAACAGGAGTTCAAACCAACTTTTTAACGCAATCACAATGCCCTGTCAGAAACTACACTTACTGATGGAATAAAATTAAACTTAGAAGTTTAAAAAAACAATGTTGAAATAATTGTTGGTAGTAGTATCGTACAAAAATAAATAAAATACCAAAGAATGTTCAAATATCAGAAACATCCATGAAAGAGTAAAAATATGCGCAGGGAAGGTCATAAAAGGTGAAAAGATTTATCAAACCTTGCGCCTGAAAGATGTCCACAGGTTCATTTCTGTACGTGGTTTTGGTGCGTACTGAGAGACCTACATAGCTGTTTCTGACAATATTCATGAAGGTGATTACAATTCATGACGGTAATTCATGAAGGTGATGACAATATTCATGAAGGTAATTTTTTGAGAGTGTGTGGCAGAATTAAATATATCAAGTTTTGCAAATAATTGGGGTAAGAAAAGCAACAGATAATGAAAAAGAGGATTTAAAAATACATAAAATGGAAAAAAATAAGTTGGGAAAGAAAAATATGAAATTCACAATTAACAGAAGTTCAAACCGACATTCTGAAGCAATCACAATACCCTGTCAAAACCTGCGCTTGCTTATGTAATAAAAAAGTGTAAATTACGTTTAATAAAAATTGAAATATTTGTTCGTAGAATTATTTAGAAATAAATCAAATACCAAAGAATGTTCAGTCCAGTCCTGGCTCGACAGCTCTTTACGGGCCTTGGCCGACCAGCAGTGACCCAGCCTCTCGGCGACGGGATAAGGGGTTCGTTTCCTTAGCACGAACGTTTCCTTAGCACATCCCTCCACCTTATACTCTGGTCTTCATAAACATAGGTTGGTCTTTCTCAACGTCACATAGCAATATATTCTCAGACACTTTTAAAGAAAGGACACAGTTGTGATTTACTTTTTCATGAGCCACATCATTTTTGTTTTCTCCTACTTGCAAAAACAAAAATGATGTGGCTCATGAAATAAAATAAAGCTTACATACGTCTCGAGACTCCCTTCCTTCAAGTTCAAATACAATGCAAAACAGGCTGATTTCTATTTTACAAGTTATTATTCACCCGGCCGGAAATAGAACCCTGGGTTACGCCGTGGAAAGCGACCACGCTCACCAACGAGCCATGTTGTCAAGAAAAAAGAATGTTCAAAGATCAAAACCACCCAGAAAAGAGTAAAAATTCACGCAGGGAAGGTCCCAAAAGGAGAAAAGATTTATCAACTGCCTGGAGCTGTCCGCGGGCGCGTGCGAAGCGGCTGAAAAGCGCGCTAACCCGTGCGAGGGCGGGAGGGCGGCTATTGACGCGGGCGGCCGCCGGGGGCGTGCGTGGGCGCTTTGTGCCGCTCAATGCGCGCGCGTACAATTAGCGAAGAAGAGCCGTCGCGGCGCCCGCCCGCCGCCCACGCTGCCCCCGACCAGCGCTCCGCGCGGCCAAAACGCTCTTCGGCTTCATTTCATTGCGTTTATTCGGTCAAAAAACAGTCAAAACTGTATGTGACATATGGCGGAGGAAATTATTTGCGCACATTTTCTAGAGGTCTAGAATGAAAAAAACAAAAGCGCGAGATAAGCAATTTGAAAAACATTTTCTTTCCCGAGTTATAGGAAACATTATTGCTACGGTAAACGAACTGCTGTTTGATTGTTCTGCATTGCTAACAAAATAGTAACGCACCCTCAGTTCTACTCCTAACCATCACATGCAAAAGGAGCGCTCAACAAAACGTTAAACCTTTATTGCATGATTTGTTATTTTTACTTCCAATAATTGTACATCGTTACATTTATTTATTTTTAATTTATGGAAAAATATTTTAAAAATTTAGAAGTAAATATTGCTTGAAACAAATACAAAATAAATTTATGCGTATCCTCGATGTTACATTTGATTTAAGTAACATAGTATTTAAATTTGATACAAGTGATAAAGTATGGATCAAACAAAATCATTTGTATTTTAATTTGATTATTGTCATAAAAGTTTCGTTTCTGATGTACAGAAACAGAGTGTGCAGTTTTTGAGTTGTGTTGTAGTTTGAGTGTGAAATTTCCATCCACGACGCCACTAGACTACTATCTCATCAACTCGTTATCTTGTAGCGTTAATCCCCTAAGAACGCATTGGGGTGAGATGATCGCGTTATGTACAACGCACGTAATGTAAAGTAGTTCATAATTAAATCGTTAGAAGGCGTTTATGACTTAAAAAACATTATGTTACAGCTGAGTTACACTATGCAATAAAGGGCGCGGGAGTCAGGGAGGGTTGATTTCGCTCGTGGCAGCTGCTCGATTAATTATTTACGTTGGAGTGTTGCATGTCGTAGCCCCAGTGGTAGTCGTATGCCCCCGCTGGTAGGCCGGGTCCGGCGCCGACCTGCTTGTTGGCCGCCAGGTGTCTACCACGGAGGGACACCACCCCATGCTCCGGTATAACTTTCCGCGGCTGCCACCAATTTTCTATTGTAACATTCGTTGCTGCTAGCTATTTTCATGTAGCAACGTTTCAGTTCAATTTATTAATTTTATAGTATTTATTTTCAATGTCTTGCAGATTTTCTTTTCAAAATATTTATTATAATGTAATTCAGCACTTTAACATGTCATAATCTTTATACATTTCATTATATTAGCATATTGCAATTTTCATTGAAAGAACATTGAATTACGACCAATTCGAGAGAGAGAGAGAGAGAGAGAGAGAGAGAGAGATTGCTATCCTAATTCAAAAACATGTGAAGAACATGTAATGCATCACGTGCCTCTATTACCTGTTTTTGATCGGAGAAATTTCGGGACGCAAACAGTCAAGTTTGGTAAGTTTGGCAAGTTACATTACATTTGATATTATCTCTTAGTGACTTGCAAGAAATTTACAAGAAAAATAGTTTATAGTTTGCACTCTTAAAGATGTTTAAATTTTGTTAAGCGTTTCCTAATTTATGAATTATTCAGGACTTTGGTGTTGGAAGCTTAAATGACAATAACGGAAAGTGTAATAAAGGAAAGTTGTTAGTAGCAGCTATATACCGATTGGTTTCTGGTTCGCTTAGAAATTTGAGATATTTTAATTTTTATGAAGCGTAGTATTTCAGAAAGGATATATTTCAAGTAATATAGGTTAGATACCCAATGTTTTCAAATTTTAAATATATTTTCATTTTTATAAAATAAGTCAATAAAGAAGTACTGACCAAAAGACCTGAGTTTAGATAATCTAACAACATTGAAAATGAACTCAATTCTAAAATAATAATAATAATAATAATAATAATAATAATAATAATAATAATAATAATAATAATACGACAGAAAAAATCTCTATCATAACATCACGCACCATGAAAGTTGTTAGCATTTCCAAATGGGTAATTGTGATTACTAATAGGGAAAAAATAAATAAAACGAACTCCACATGTCCTTGGAAAAGTAAACCAGCTTACCTACAATGGAAAACTACAAAGCTTTTTCTTTACAATGATGTTAATTCAGAACTACGTAAGTATAAAAGGGTTTCTTATGAATTATAACTTATGTTATTAAGAATGAAATCTGTCCCTTACCGAATGCATACTATACATATCAGTCGAATTGAAATTGAAAGATAACATCCAAAACTTCATAAACATATAATGCAATTTTCGTTATATTTTCATCACACGTCTGGCCCAGTATTACTATTACTATTACAAAAAACGTACGCCTTTCTTTGGCCACCTTTTTTATGAAATGACAATACGAGGTATGTTATGAAACGTATAAGACCTTATTTTTTCGTAAACCTGTCGGATTTGCATCACATACGCTTGCATGAGCCGACCCTGAACTTTCGAGAGTATGAGTGAATTTCTTTCTGCCGTCCATTGCATCCGTTGCTGCAAGCAGCATTTGAATGACGTATTGTGTAATGCTCTCGTCAGTTTTTCATCGCACGGCGCAGCAAAAGCAACTTCGTGTTGAGGTCTCACAGGATGTCCTGAACTCCAAAGTGACCCCGGCTCCACGAAGGTCGCAAATGTCTGGAGGAAGATAGAGTGACTTTATATGATTATATTATATATATTGAGACCCGGCAGTTCCGCCGAGAGTATCTCCACGTGCCCACTGCGCTGTGCGCGGGAAGGGGCGGGGCGCGAGTGTCGAAGCGCTGAATGGGCGGCGCGGGCAGCGCTCGGGGCAGGTGAGGCGGCGTTTGACGGCGGACAAGCCGCGCGCTCATACATCACCACGCGCCGTCCGCCGCGCAACGGAGCGCTTCGCCACCGCCCCCCGCATCCCCACCCCGCCTCACCGCTGCCAGCGTCGCCGGCGTCGGCCCGCTCCGCCCCGCCCCGCCCCGTCCCGTCCCCTCCGCGCTTCACCGCTGGCAGCGTCGCCGGCGCCGGCCTTCCCAGCCCCGCCTCTCTCCGTCCCCTCCGCGCCTCACCGCTGATAGCACCGCCGGCGCCGGACCTCCCTGCCCCACCACGCTACGCCCTGCCACACCCTGCCCTGCCCCGCCCTGCCTCACCCTATCCCGCTCTATCCCGCCCCGCCCTGCCCCGCACCTCTCTGCCCCGCACCGCTTCGCCCTATTTCGCTACGTTCCACCCCCGCCCAGTCACTCCCCTCCCCACCCAGCCTCGTCACGCCCCGCGCTGTCACCGCTGCCAGCGTCGTCGGCGCCGGCCCACCCCATCCCACCCCACCCTGCACCACCTCGCGCCTCACCGTCGTCAGCGTCGCCGGGGCCGGCCGCCCCCGTCCCGGGCCATTCATAAGGGCGGCCATAACCGCGCCCATTGTGGCGCACGCGGGAGGTGAACGAAGCGCAGGGGCGACGCGACGCGACGCGACGCGACGTGACGCCCAGCTGCTCACCCCCTGCCCCACCCCCCGTCTTCCACCCGCGTCCACATCGACTCTTCCGTTCCCTTCGCCGAGCATTATTCCCGTTTCTCTCCCCCTAGCATCGCCACTGGCCCACGATACTCGTTGCTTCATCACAACACATCCTTTCTTATCATGCCTCTCCGCTGCCCGCCTCCCGCTTTCAGGAAGTTCCGTTTTCCACGTAGACTCCTCCATTCTCTTCGCCGTTGCCCGCGTCTTGGCCCTCTTCTTGTTACCCTTGCCCTGACAACATTTCGTCTACTTCCGTCACGCATGCTTACCCACCACCATCTCCGTTAGTCGCTACGGTCATCAACACTACACCATATTTTCACACCATGCCAATGTCCCTCTTCCCTCTTCCACGTGCGCTCTCGTCCACCCGTGTTCGTCGTCCACGCTACATTCCCCTGGCCCTCTTGTCCTGGTTCTTGTCCTGGCATCGTCTAACCTCTTCCCATCACCCACGCTTACACGCCATCTCCGGTCTTCACTCGTTGCGTCCTCATCACCATAAGACATCGTTCCTCTTTGGGGAGTTTCTGCACGACTTAGCGGGCAGCGATCGACTGCATTCTCGATCTTCTGCGCATGCGCAGATGCTTGAAAGAAGAGGTTTTGCCACCTCCAACGGTAAGCACTATCGATCTTCTGCGCATGCGCAGATGCACTACAGAGATGGGAAACTTGAACTGCGCATGAGCAGAAGATCGATAGTGCTTAATATTCGAGGTGACAAAAATTCTCTAGTGATCACCCATGTCCACCGTTCAGGAGGATTCATTCGATCTCTCCACCACGTCTCCCATACCTCTCTTCCCGAAGCTCTTGCATCGTCTCTCATCTCTTCTTCATCCGAGCTGCTTCGCTAGCAGTCCACATAACTCTCGCGGCTCTCATTACCGCTCGACATTCCAAACCACGCCACGCCACTCCACTCCACTGACTGACCCCTTTTCCCACACCACTCACACATTCCAGCACCTCTTCCGTTCCCTTTCCCGACATCCTCGCCGAAGATATCTTTCACTCATTCTACCCGTACCGGGAGAGATGCCTCAGTGCATCTACCTGATGTCACTGCAGTCCCTCTGACCGGGAGGTCCTAGGTTCGAGTCCCGACGGCGGCACGATGTTTCGACACTAGCTTTTCAGCTAGATCGAATTCATTCGCTGTCTGGAGGAGAATTCTAGCGCCCGGCTACTCTGATCGGTAATTTTCCGTGGTTTTCTCCGATCATTATCAGGCGAATGGCGGAGCAGTCCCTAATAAACGGGCCACGGACCGCGCAATCATTCCTTCCTTTCCCTTGTCCTATTCTTATCACCTACACACACACACAAACATGCACTACACTACCACACATGCCGGGAGACCGGTCGGGAGCATACAGCTGGTCCCGGCTGGGGCGGTGCCCCACTGGTGGGAGATACCTGGTTCAGGGGAAAACCCCGCTAGTCGACGGTAGGTCGGTGCAGATCTCGCCATCCAGCGGAGAAAAGATAATCGCCAACGCCCGAGAAAACACTCACTACACTTACGGGACTAATGACCTAAGTAGTTGACGCGCCCGGAAACACGAATGAATCAAATCAACCTTCTACCCGCTACCTTAGCTCTGATATCGTTTGGTACATCGCCTTCAGCCACGCATATGTGCTACGTCACCTGCAACTTCGTCTCATCTCCTCACCACGTCACTACGCAGTTTTACCTCCCAATTCCACGACCCTCACTACCTCCTCCACCTTCCCTTCCATCATCGGCGTCCGTCTCCCACCCCGACCTCGTCGTTTTCTCCACCAATCCTTCTTCCCGGCCTTGATGTTCTCTCCCCATCTTCATCACTGTGCTTCTTTGTCATCTGTAGTAATTTCCCTCGCCGTCCTGAGCTCCACTATTCCGTTGTCCTCACTATGCGATTCTGCTTATCAGTTTTCCTTAACTTCTCTGCTCCGGCTTTCCAGCAATTCTCCGTTTGCCCTCGTCCGACATTTGCACCGTCGTTCTCTCCATCGATCCCGGTTTCCTGCCCTCGGCCTGGTACATCTCCTCTGTCCTCAACCGTGCTGTTCTACCCCTTTTCCAATTGCCAACCGCCGTCCTCATTCTCCAGCCGCCGTTCAACATGCAATTCTTCTGCTCCACTGGCTTTCCCGCATTCTCCCGACCTTTCCAGCAGCTCTTGCAACATCCACCTCCGTCAACCATGCCACACAAATCTCTTTTTTTACCCCTGCATTGTTTCCCGAATCTTCTGTTCTCGCGCTGTCAGTCTATCTATTTGCAATCTAACACTCATGTTTCTGATTCCTATGAGTATTTTACCATACTCATCGCACCTCAACACGCCAGTCTGGAACCTGGCTCTCTTTCAACCTAGGGCTGCTTCCGCATCCAGCAGGTGCATTTGCATCTCCTCTCTGTCACCCATGCCACCTCCATGCCTATCACCATTCTCTTGACAAGACCTATGCTCCTTTCATCACCTCTGCCTCCGCCACTCCTCAAATACATCATCACCCTCCATTTTTCATCAACAACTCCCGCCTTTCATCCGCCCTTACACATATGGTCCTAGGTTCACGTTCTCTTCTCCTCCTCTCCCCGATTCTCCAAATTCCATCGCTCTCGCTGTCTTCACCTCCCCCACTGCCATGTCCCTCTTCTTGTTTCTCGCCACACTACTCCCTGGCCTTGCCTCTCTCCATCGCCCACGTCCCGGCCCCGGCTGCCGCGGCACCGGGCAGCATCAGTTGCCAGTGCAGAGACTCTGACCGCGATGCCCTAGGGTAGGGCTGTCCAATTCAGAAGGACGTATGGGCCACACATCAAACTCTAGTTAAGCTGCTCAGATAAGCTTACACACACACCCTTCCGAGGCTTTTCACCCCACGTGTGTTTCGCCGTCATCATTGCCACGAAAACGTCTCTATGACTTTCCGAATCGCTAATGCTCTCACCGCCTGATTTATCCTTTTTTTAATTACTTTATTTTTAGTCGCATCAACAGCTAAGGTTATTAGCGACTACAATTACACAATTATAATTTTATCCATAATTATATTAACAAAAATGTCATAACATATATATAATTAACATTGTATGGCAACATATATTTTATGTAATACATAACTTAATTGTACAATATCATCATATGTCATTAAATATATTATCTTTTTTTGATCCAGTTCATTTTCCCTTTTGATTTGGGAATACATATTCATTTACATTAAAATGGTAATGCCCATAGTACTTCCTCCGAAGACTATTTAAAACCTTGCCAGATACCTTCTTAATCGTCTATTCATATCCAACGTTCCTACCTTAAATTCCCTTAGATTTTCTGCCCACGAGAAGAAAGCAGATCGTTTTTAAAATTTCTCATAAGGATTTATTGATTTGTACGCCCTTTGGATCTGTTTCCTTCAACTTATTCTTCCTATTCTTGCAGAAATGTCCTACAGTTATTAAAATTTTGAATTCTTATTCAATTAATTTATTTATCCCCCTCATAAGAACTCAATTTCACATCAAATGTTAGTGCATAATAACAACAGTTTCAATGTTTTTCGCATTACTCGTTACCATCTCAATACCATTATCTCCCTCTAGAATACTGTCATAAAAGCCATTGCTTTTAATTTTTACACGTCGATAGTTTACCATTTTGGTTTGTGATTTTCAATTCTTGAACTATCGCTTCATAAGAAATATATTTTGCGATAAACAGTATATTTTAATATGCCTTTTGTAATGGAAGAACAAGAAAATACTACCCAGTAACAGTTCAATTTTGCATTAAAATTCATTCTTTCATTCTCATAAATCTCATATTTTTTTCATTTATAAAATTTTAACTTGTTTTTCCTGCAAATGCTTTATTTATTTGAATGTTCTGAAAAACAGTTCTCAAAAAATTCATCTTACGTTTTAAAGAAAGTAAATGCATTTGCAAAAATTTCATTTCAAAGTATCGTCTTTTCTTGAATTCTTCTAAGTAAGAAGATGAAGAATATTCACTGTCTTGGAAATCATAGAAATTAAATGGGGAACTTCATGCATATTGTATTGTAACCAAGTTATAGTCGTGAACTGGAACAATGTCTAAATGATGAACTTTTTTCGAACCACCAACAGAAAATCAATACAATTAATGGAGCCATACGCAACGTCCAGTAGAAAAAAAGTCTTGAAAAATTAATGATTTTAAAGTACGAGAATATTGTAATTAATGTCTTATTCCCGTGCTTCTCCTCCTACGCAGGAACATCGCATCTCGCTTTTCCTGCGCATTCATTCGCTTGCCTCCCAAGCGTCGTGTCGTCCACCCGCCACCTCACTGCCCATCGTCTCCTTTCTGCGCGAGGCACTGCCAGTCGCTAAACAACTGCCAACGTTCCGGTCAACACAATCTCATCTATTCTCTCCGTCTCCGTCTCTGTCGCTCCCGGACACTCCGCGTCGCCGTTCCACCCATTGTTGCTTCAGTTATTGTTTTCATTGCCTACTCCACTCCACCTGGCGCGGCGGAGTTGCAACTCCGTCGCTTTCATTTGACTGTCCTTTAGAATGACACTCTTCCCTCTTCATCGTGTTACCTCCGCCGTTGCCATGGCTACACAATGCGTTCCTGTCATCACAAACTCTCTCCCTCCATGAAGCCGCTATGTGCTTGCCAGCAACTCGTGTCTCTGGCGCCTGTACTGTCGCTTGGAAACATCTGCCATCGCGAAATCAAGTCGACTCGAATCGACTCTTTGCAGTCAAGGTCGACCTCACCCACAACGCTGTGCTGCTCTGGCATTCACCGGGTCATTCTGTATACCGCGCACTCTCTTCCGATCCTGCCATCTACTCATGCCCGCAACACCCCCACTACGTCCCCACTTTTCAACCCTCCTTCTTCGCCTCACCCTCTCCACCTGCCATCTCCATCACCTCGTCCCCAGGTCGGTCCGTCCTCCACCTCTGCACCTTTCGCCCTGCCCCACATCCTCTCCGCTCCAGCTGCCACGCCCCCCTCCATCATCCTCCCCGATTGTCCTCCTCTTGCTCATCCCGACCCTCTCTTAAACCCGAAGTGCGACGACGCGACGCGGCGCTCGCTCGCGATGGCTTGTCACGTGAAGGGACTTCCAGAGTGCCCCAGTGCCCGCGCGTGGTGCTCTGGGACAAAACGCCGGGGCGCCACGGTCGCACTCCCCTGACGCCCTTCTGCGGGAAGCTTATTCACGGCCGCACGCGCGGACAGCGCAAGAAAGAGCGACAGCGTTTCTATGATGACGTCAATCTATCGAGAACACACACGTGCCTGGGGAGAGCTCTCAGAGAAACGCGATGTCAGGCGGTGGTATCGGCCGCAGGTACTGGAGCAGAGGGTCAGAGAGGTGAAACAGGACCTCAGAGCTTTGATTGCACTTCGATGTGAATGTCTTTCTTGCACCGTGGTCAATTAACCAAACATGAAGTATATATTACTTCAAACAAGTGGCTCATCAAGGAGATTCTATGTCAAATGGTTTGTTCGGCTCCGTGTTCACAATTCCGTTTCGACTGTTGCTCTGCTTTTCAGATATTTAATTATTACTGGAGAGGAAAATAGAAGGGTTATATAGTCACGTGCGATTTATTCGGTTTTACTTCATTGCTTCCTGCGTACTTACGCAGTAAATACAAAGTATTGTAATGTTGCAACGGAAAGTGGCGAATTTTTGTCGAAAAAGCTCGTATTTTGGATCATTGATATCGAAAAAGAATATAACTCTTGTTTCTACACGTAGTAAATTCCATCATCTATTATATGTTGATTAATGTATATTATGTAGTCAGAATCCACATTTTGTGTGTCCTTGACATTGAAAAATCTGTTTATGGTACAACGTCTGACCTTCTGCCCGTCCGTCCGCCCATCCTTCGTCCGTCTTTCTGGATGTCCGTCTGTGGTAAACGTTAAACCTTTGGAGACGTTGATATTCCGGAATCGATATGGTCGAAATTGAGGCCCTGCAAAGTTGATATGGTTATTTTACTTTTCAGGTACTGTACATTAAGCCACAACATGTTTTTCTCAAAAAATGGTTCCACATTCTTTTTCCTTAAAATTTTCTCGAATAAATTTCAGAACAATTTTAAAAAATGACGCAGTTTTTGTTTTCATTGAACTCTGAATTTGTGAAAATTTGTAAGATTTCTATTTCTTCGGCATCTTCCTAAATCAACAATATTGATGGTGGACATTTTGCTGATTAAAATTTAGTTTTTACAGACATGTTTAAAAGGTCATGTACATTTTTTTAAAAAAATAAGTGGCTTTGGCGTAATAATGTATGCATTGTAGACACTAAAATTAATATTATTGATATTAATAAACAAATCTCAAAAACGATTCCAACATTTTTTAAATTGTTTTTCTTTTAATGGAGAAAAGGGCGATTACAAAATGATGGAGGTTGTACTTTTGGAAAATAGCAAAATTAATGTATAGAACAAAAATGATACATTTGCTTAATAATTATTAACAGTTGATTACACGCTTTTAAAGTAATATTTTGTAGAATTTTGTGTAAAAGGTATGAAACCTAGAAGAAAACAATATAGTTTGTTTGTTACCATTGAGTCAACATTTTAACTGAAATGGTGCAATTGGTATGTGGGTTAAATAAATAGAAAAAAAATATAGGACTTCTAGCAGTGCTGATTAAACATTCTTCATATTATTTGTAAATGCTAATATGTTGAGAACGTTTTTCATTCTCATTTTTCTTTCTCACTTCTATTGAGAACGTTCTATTATTTAACCATTATTAATGGTAACTAATATTACTCATTCGGGTCTGATACTCATGATACTTTGTAAGTATATTCCAAAATCAAAACTTTATTGGGTGCTACAACAATGTATACAAATATATAATAAACACTAAAATAAATGCACAGAACCGTTGCAGTCATTTTCAAACTATATTGGAAGTCCAGATGTTTTAAAGGCGGGAAATGGTTTTTATTTTTTAACTGCAGCTCAGCAATCGAAAAAAATCTGAAAAAAATACGCAACAATTTATGTTTTAAGAGGAAACTTTGATATTTTTTTCGAGCCTGTTTCAGGCTTCTAAGACACAGTAAAAATATTTCTTGATTTTTTTTTCGAAAACATTTTTGTGTTTGAATTTGGGTCTGAGAAAAAATTGAAAAATGTTTTTCTGGTAGTCCAAGATGTGTTCTTATTTATCATATTTTTTCAGAGTGATAAAATAGTGTTAAGTTGTCGAAAAAAATTGAAATTAAAAAAACACGTTTTTGGCTGTATAGGGGTGTGGGTGGTGGGACGGAGGCTAAGAAACCTTTCAAAAATATTATTTTTATGTTAGAATTACAGTGTAACCACTCATATGTAATTTGGATGAGGGGAACTTTTTACCATCTTATCGGGGGGACCCTTTATTCTCACGAGCCTCAACAAGGGAACTACCAAGTAAAGATGCTGAACTCAGATCCTCAAAGAACTTTTGTTTGATTCTCGGACTAAAATTGGGTGAGGAACCTTATTCAAAGTCCTCGTATAATAACTTGTGATGAGATTAAATCCATTCCAAACAGCGGCATATTAACCGCACACGTGAACAGTTATGCTCCCCCTTCCCTGGCTTTAAAAAGCACCCCGTCCTCGGCAAACAATGGCCCACAATGGAAACACGTAAAGCCGGAAAGCGAACGGCCAGGGGGCGGCCGCCGAAGCAATGGCCGGCGAGCCGTGAAATGAAAGGGGAGAGTGAAAAGGAAGCGACTTAAACGCGGGCTTTCAGCGAGGGGGCGCCGCGGACGCCCCTGGAAATGAGAAAAGGCGGAAGCTGCACGAAAATGTCGATGATCAGCGGCTCGTGAAGATGGATGAGGCCCCACGCACAACACGAGGTTTTCGTCGAGGTGGAATAATGAGGGGGGGGGTCGAGGGGGATACAATTGGAACCGCCCGTTTTGATACGCAGATTTGTTATCTACGATCTCTGCATATTTTATACAGAAACAAAAGTCATGGCCTTTGAAGGGATGAAACCGATAGAGTGAGTTTCAATTTCTAGGGATACAAAATGGCATACAGAAGGGACATAGATATACAAGTGAAAATTGAAAGACTAAATTCCATGAACAGAACAATCCTGAGAACCCTGAAAAAACGTCTGAAAGGAAACTTATGATTAAATTCTATACGGTATTAAGTATCCCAACATGTTTATATAGAAGTGAAAACTGGACAATGACCAAAAAAGATAGCACAAGCCTACAAAGTGCTGAAATGATATTTCTGAGATCAGTGGCTGGTTACAAGCTGATGGGCAAGAAAAGGAATTTGGAAATTCGTAAAGAACTTGGAGTATGTAATCTTCAAGAGAAAATTAGCTATTACCGAAATTCCTGGATACGGCACATTGAAAGAATGCAAGACAACCGCTTGCCGAAGAGGGTTTTACATTATGGCCCACAAGGACGAAGAAATCCTGGCCGCCCGAAGAAGAGATGTAGTGACCAGATGGGAATGGAGGCAATGCCTACAAACATGAAGGAGAAGAAGATTTGTTATTTACGTTGGATGCGTGAACTTGTTTCTGGGCTCGTCCAATACTCAGGTTATTAGTCGCATAGGTACAGAGCGTGTCAAATTCTCGGAGGTGGCGGTGTTCCTCTTCTATACCTTTTCAACTTCAAATTGACACCAAACAATTTCAAATTGGGAACAAACAATATCAAGTTGGAACCAAATAATTTCAAATTGGGAGTAAACACATTCAAGTTGAGACCAATCACTTCCTAATTGAGACTTAACAGGTTGAAACAGGCAAGTAAATAAAAATCATGTTACAACTATTTAGGGTATTATCTCCTTGATAATTTAAAAGATATAGTACAGATTCGTACCGTTTTCTTTTATCGCTTATCATTTTTTCGGGTTCTCTATTAATGTATTTTATCGTAAACTTTACACCATCCGAACGTTGACGCAAACATTCGTATGAAAAAATAGCTTGATGGTGATATTAAAATTTACGATTAAGTTCTTTTAATATAATTCTAGTTTTCTTCTCTATATACTGAACTATCGCCTTTGATTCAGCTATTTAACAAGTGTCAAATGTTCTGCAATTAAATGGATTTGAGCTAAGGGCCTGCCGATCTACGAAGCGTCAACTGCCAGCTCTAACTATAGACGTTATTACAACCGACTTTCATTGCATGCATTTATATTTTATTTCAAAACCGATGTTCATTTGTTACGATTTTATCGTTAACTTAACAACTCACCCTCGTCAGAAAAATGTATTAACATATACCTGACAAAATTGTGACAACTTACTACCAGAATATTTCTTTGGACATTTCATTTTGCTGCCATGTCTCAATCACGAAAAGAAACCATTTCTCTCCACAGAATCTCTTTCTGTGTGGATTCCAACCCCTCAACCCTGGCACAGAACGATTGCCACCTTACGTGTTTGCCACCTCAGGGCGTCTTCTTTTATAATAAACTAAACAGAATGTGCACATTTAACTGAATGCACTCAAACAGATAAATCTCTATTAAGTGACTGAAGTATTTAATAGGATCATTAAAACAACACGGCAAAATAGTGATTATTACCGAAAATTGTAGTATCATAAAACTGTATGAATGCATTTTGAAACCAAAATATAAATTGTAGCTTATAAGAGCATTGTGTCAGCTCCCCCAAAATCTAATATCTAGAAAATACATTGAATGAATAGACGAATAAACAAATAAATGAATAGAAAATGCCTACTAATTCAACTGAATGAGGCATCTGTATCAATAAATTGCGTTTACAGGACGCCGGATTACCATAAATGTGAATGTTTTCTCTATTAGGAATAAAACAGAAGCTAACGCAGCTAAATAGGAAACATGGAATGAAAACAGACCTCATCGTTCATACTCCGTCCCCATTTTATGATAATTTTGTTGGAAAAAGGCAGACCTCTGTGTCCCTTCGTGGGAGCAATGACTATGTGTTGGGTGGGTGTTTCCCTCACACTAAAGGATGTCAGTTACTAAAATGATACTTCTGAAATACCACTCAAAATCGTACGTCAAAAGGTGTACTTGCCGACCACCAACACACGATGAGTTCCTTTCCGAAAGAGGCAAACGTCACATGCGTTACTATGACAGAAACGTGTGTAAAATATTAAAATTTCAAAATTAATAGATTAATTACAAACATTAGTTTTATATTTCTATTTTTAAACATAGGAGATACAAAAATATTTTTCTATAGTTTTGACAATTATTTTAATATTGTATAAGTAACACCCATAATTCCAAATAAATAATAAATCTCTTATTCTTGTGAACGTGAATCTCAAAAAAATATATTTAAATTACAAAGAATAAAAACATTATTATTATTATATAAGCTATAAAATCGCTATCCAGGGCAAAAGCCTCTCACCCTCTGGTTGAGTAGGTCACAAATAAAAACTTACCAGATGAGCTAAAACCTGGCGAAGTAGAATTGTTTTTCTATTAAATCAATTAACATTCTGTCATATATACAGTTCACAAGTTCTTAACAATACATGTGATTTTGCTGTAGCACTATTTTTCACAGTTAAACAATAGTTTTGTTAGACACGCGGACACGTAGTTGTTCACTGTTGGACACGTGGTCTTGTTCGACACTGTTTCACACACAGCGTAAATAATAGATAAAAACATATAGATGATCATTTCATTATATGTCGTACCATTTCAACATCCCCGTTCGTCTGTCCCCCACTTTAATGGTCCTGCGCTCGTGTGCCCGGGCTAATTTCGAGCCATTTCTTCCCCGCGGTGCGGTCCATTCATTCTCGCCGCAGCAGCCGCTGTCGCCATCAGCCAGACACTATGCGCCACCGGGCCCCACCCGCTGCCCGTTCCCAGGGCCTTTCTGAACGAGCCGCTCCGCCACGGCTCCCTCCACGTGCTCCCGCAGCCCCCCCCCCCGAGCGCGCGAACGGCATGGGCCAACGAGGGACGGGGTTCCTTAACCCTCGTACCATATCTGGGGGCTTTTGGACTCCATCATCATTAATTTTTTAATAAGTGCCTAAAATTTTGCAGAATAATTTCAGTCTTCTAGATATGTCTTCGTGCACTTCTTAAGCACGTACCAAACCATTTTCACATATTTTCGAAATTTTATTAGAGAGTTATTATTTTTTTTCGTTACATGAGACTGCTTTGACCTAAGGTATACTCTGTTGTTTTCTCATTCTTATTGGAAATATCTTGCGATGAACTTCAAATAATGTGTCTGTTACAGTCAATATTTCATTCATCTCGAAATAACTTTTATAAACCATTAAAAATATTTCTGAAGCATTATGTATCGAAAATGGAGGTTACGTTCGGTAGAGGTTTTTCTTTTTATGAAATATTTAATTTAAGTAAATTTATATTTACTGTATTATTGAAAATAACACATAAAATGTATATTTATATAAAAACAATTATTTACTATCACTGTATTGCCGTACACATTTGTGTTTACCACTTTCAATTGACAGTAAAGCTTGGGGTCCAAAAAGATCCCAGGTTTAGTACTTTATTGTAAATTACAGATATGGTACGAGGGTTAATACACACATCAGGTGTTTCTAAAACGCTCTCTTAACTCTTCTATTCGGTTTCGAAATTACTAAATGCTGTTTGAGGCAGTTTTGGACCCACGCGCTTTACACAATATTTTACAAGTAGTTCGTTGCGGCATTGTTTCGAATTATTAACTGACAATACGAAGTAATTTCATATTTTATTTGCAATATCTTATTAAATTAAAAATATTTAAGTTAATAAAAATGATGTATATTCGTAAAACCAAAAGAATTAATTGAATGGAAATTCGTTTACAATGGAGATATAGCTAAATAATCCATTGGAATCCATTGGTATTTCAGTTAAACAAATTATATTGTTAAATTTGTTTTTATCCACGAACTGGAACGTACAAACTATACGAGCATAAATTAAGATAGGATTGTTTGACACGTTTGTATACAGGATAGAATAATCGAGATTAAATAATTATTGATGTAATGAACGAGGTCCAAAAGATTGGAGAAAAGTAGTGATGTAGGAAAGGACCTTGAGTGTTTTGGGAAGGAAAGTTATACACACCGTTTGCCCTCTGTGACGTTTGAGAATTTACATTTGTAAAATTTTGGTGAATTGGAAGTTCATGAGGGGTATCAGAAACAGATTGTAGTAAGGAGTTATTTCTAATTGCGTTAGCGCAAGAAAACGCGGGGGACCTTCCACGTTGTAATTCCTTTTGCCTTGCAATAAAGAATGGGCAATTTTGATCTTAGGTCACGTAATCATCGCAATTGATATATTTACGAGGCATCTTGCTAGGTTACAGAT
Source organism: Acheta domesticus (assembly GCA_031308135.1). Classification (NCBI taxonomy): domain Eukaryota; kingdom Metazoa; phylum Arthropoda; class Insecta; order Orthoptera; family Gryllidae; genus Acheta; species Acheta domesticus. Next base: position 57,577,947 of record JAHLJT010002406.1, read on the forward strand.
TCCTGTTACATGATTATTCTCGCATTATAAGCATTTAGATTAGATTAGATTAGATTTATTTAAACTGCAATTGGGCATAACCCGGTGGCAGCTAATTACAAAAACATAAATATACACAGCCTTTCTGTAATATAGAACTCCAAAACCACTAATAGTAATAATAATAATAATAATAATAATAATAACAACAACAACAACAACAACAATAATAATAATAATAAGAAGAAGAAGAAGAAGAAGAAGATGCAAATTATATACTAATTGTAGTAATAATAATGGTAAAATAATGATAATAATATTAAAAACTGACTGATTCATAAAACATTAAATTACATTAAGAGAGAAAACACACACACACACACACACACACACACACACACACACACACACACACACTGCATTAGTATTACACTGCACTTCACTGCACTTCACTTCACTAAGACCTGAAAACATTTCCTTCTTTATTTCTCTGCTATACACTGCACTACACCTCACTTCACAATAGAACACTTATGCATCGCTATATAACCCACTATTCTCCCTCATTTACTTAATAATACCCTAAATTAATTTCCTAAACTGTTGAACACTTTGAGGAAAGGGTTCAAAGGTTTTTGCAGGCAATCTATTCCATTCCGTAATCGTTCGATTTGTAAAAGAAAATTTCCCGACATCCGTTCTCTGCTGTCTTCAATTTATTTTGTGCCTGTGATCCACTCTACTGATGTATGTAGGAATACATAGCCGCCGATTAATTTCTTTCCAAGCTGGATGACCATTATAAGCTTTATACAAGGCGCAGAGTCTTGCTACTGATCGCCTGTTTTTGAGTGAATCCCACCCTGCCGTTTTCTTGTCCCTGAAAGTAAATTTAGCTGCCCTATGCTGAATCCTTTCCAAGTGTTTACACTGCATAATCTTGTGCGGATCCCAACAAATTGTTCCATATTCCATTATTGGACGAACAAGAGATAAATAAGCAATTTCCCTCGCGTTTGCCGTACTCTTTTTTAGGATGCGCATTACAAAGTGAAGAGATCGCCAGGCTTTCCCTACAACAAAATCTACGTGTTTTTTCCAACTTAATTTACTATCGAAATGAATTCCTAGGTACTTGCACGAGGAAACTCTCGGAATAATGTCATTATTTAAACGGTAATGTGTTTCACTGTAATTATGACCCCTGCCAAAAGTGATGGATTTACTTTTAGAGCTATTTATGGACATTCCGTTATTTTCCGCCCAGTAATGTAACGCATCAAGATCCTTTTGCAGTATTTCTTCATCTCTTTTCGAGTTAATACTACGATATATTATGCAATCGTCTGCAAATAGCCGAACATTTGAGGTTAATTGCGCCGGCAGATCATTGACGAAAGCTAGAAATAGAAGGGGTCCAATGACACTCCCCTGCGGTATTCCTGACGTAACGCTTGGCCCGGAGGATAACTCTTGTCCAATTCGGACTTTCTGTTTTCTATCTCGCAGAAACTCGCTAATCCACGCCACCACCCTGGGATCTATGCCTGAATTCATTAATTTCTGTACAAGCCGATCGTGTGGAACGACATCAAATGCTTTAGCAAAATCTATAACTACTGCATCTACTCTCCCGCCCGCGTCAATTTCATCTGCTAGATCCTGAAATAGCGTGACTACCTGACTTTCGCATGAATAACCACTCCTGAACCCGTGTTGCCCATCGTAGAGCCATTTTTTAATTTCCCATTCTTTCTTAATGTAACTCCCAACTAGATGCTCCATAAGCTTGCACACCACTGACGTAAGACTTACCGGCCTATAATTGCATAATTTAGTTTTGTCACCACTTTTAAAAATTGGTACGACAAAGGCTAATTTCCAATCTTCCGGTACTTTTGAATTATTCAAAATTATTTAAATGCTACTGTATAATAATTTATTTTGGGTCCCAATTCTTGACGTTTGCACCTAACTAAAGCACTATTTTTTCTATTAAGTTTTACTGAGACTATCGAGTTGAACAAATTTGGGAATTTTAAATACTTTTTCGAGTTTTATTGTTCCTTTAATTTCTATTGCGTAGAGCTACATTGGGGTTTTGTCTTGTTGTAGCAGACGCGTAACCTTCAAAATGTTAACCTTGTGAGTTGTAAGTTCCTCACCGACTTCACCTTCGGAATAGTCAAGGAGAATATTACGTACGATGGTACTTTTGGTATTAAAATTTGAATCACAAAATACGTGATGCTGGTAGTTATTTTCATTTTGCAATATTGTCTTCCTATAGTCATCTGGAGAAGTGATAGGCACACGAATCTGAAAGTTATTTAATAAAGTTGTTTTCACCAATAGCTTTGTGAATTCTACCGATCAGTTTTTTGTAATTGTCTACTTTGACATTTAAAATTGGGGTGGTTTCCTTCTGAATTGCGTTTTGTTGCTTATCACTTCTTCCACTGATTCACTGCCGTCAATTATATCTAATTCTGCGGAGCGGTTATGCATGCTTACAGGTGGAGGTGAGAACATACCTGTAATATTACACTGCGTGGCCATGTTCTTAGCGTCGCCATCCAACTCTTGGGAGTCAGGTCGTTGGCGAGGGTCGACACGAGAGCTTGAAGGCTGCGAAGAAATTCCTTGACGGATATTGTGAGCTGCCGCGTCGCTGGAGGAAGGAGGAAGATCGTTCTCCAGTGGTAGAGCTCGGCCGTAGTCAGAGATCGTAGCCCCTGCCCGGCCTCTTGACGCACTGACACACGATGTTCACTAGGAGGAACAACTTGGAACACTGCGAGTAACTGCAGAAAATTCCGCAAAGTTCAGGAGCGCTATAGTGCATAGTAGCCCGGTCCGTACTCAACGGTGTTTTGCGATGGAATCAATGTACCTGTAATTCAAATCAAAAAGGATCAATTAAACCAGTGTGACGTTGGAAAGATATCTTAATATTATATTATATTTTTAATGAATGATTAGTTAATTTTAGGATTTTTTTATTACAGAGTATAAGGATGAAATATTTTAATACTATACTGGGTTTTTACTTCTTTGCGCGTGGAGTCTTGACTTCACGATGTAATATCTCACGGAATTTGGCGACTTTCTCGGTCGTGCCGCGAGGTGTCACGTGATCGCCAGTACTGCACGGTACGATCGCGATCATGCGACATCTAGAGGGTCGACCGAAAAAGATGAGAAATACCGTGAGTTATTCTATGGTAAAGACAAGCGCCCACGCGCCAAGAAATAAAATCCCAAGTACAATGATTGATCCGAGCCTTGTTACGGCAAAGAATAGACGACCGTAATTCTGATTGCTGAAATTTTCTTAAGTGGTGGGTTTTACAAGATACAAGACACAGATACACGAAATTAAGCATGGTGTATTCTGTGTCAAACAGTTAGATAGAGATGCACACTTTAGCTGAAATATTAGAAGTAATGGTCAAGTATTATCATTTTCTATAACAGTGAGAAATAATACCGGAAAATCCGGAATTTGTTGTAACATAACTAGTTTTAGAATTCTGAAGAAGGAAACAAATAGTAAATTATCCCAAAGTTATTTTAGACCTTAAATAAGTTTCAGATAATTACTATTCAATTATTAATGAATCATAATAAAACTTAATTAACCATATAATAAATTAAAATGAGAAAAACAGTCATGGTCAGTTCTCAATATTTTTGAAGGTCAAATAATTCGAAATTTAATTTTGTAATTACAAAATTTACTTAAATATATTTGTAATCAATGGTATTATGTTTAGAATCAAACCCTTTTGTCCTCTTTATGGAAACACTCGAACGACACGGAAATTTTAAATTCTATAACCGATGTATCTCTCCACTAACTTATTTGGAAATAATTCAGATAATTGCATTGTTTTGAAATATGTTGTTTGGTGCAATCAGAATTAGAGTAAATAACAAATTTTAAAGGTAAAGCTATAACACGAAAAATTGATATTTTGATGAAAAATGATAAAATACTTTTTGGAGCTATTTCAGAGAGTTCGGTGGATGTAGTTTTCCTTAGCACAATAATAAAATTGTAGAAAATGGCATTTCTATCACAAATTCAGCGATAAAGATTTTTAAACTAATGAACTTTCTGTACACTGGATTTCTGTACAATTTTGTATGCAAGTGTGTTTCATTCAATATTTCAAAGAAATTTAATTCAAAGTTTTAGTTTTTATCATCAATACCTCCCAAAATGTAACATTTAAAAAAATAGATTCTTCTAGTTTTATTCTTGTACTTATTAAAATTTTGTAAACATCTAAACTTACGGAAACAAAATGTAAATATTTTTTTTAGAATAGTTAATATTTTCATATTTAATACTCTGTCATATGTTGTAAAATTATTGATTAATAATTTCAATTTTATTTGCTGTTCCAATCAATTAACAATTTACAGTTTTAAATAAATTGGAAATAAAAGCTCTGCCGTCATTAAATTAATTGATTTTCATCATAAAACATTAAGCTTTTGATTCAAAGAGATAGTATTACTGAAAAGAAATTCCAACTGCATGACCATAGTCCCTCAACAAGAGACCAGAGCCTTCAAAGGAGTCTTCATTTAGCTTGAACTATTCATTTATAATAAATGCTCGTAATATCAGAATTGACGAAATGACAATGTACAGAGTTTTAGATCTTTCAGGTTTGGTGTAATGAGATTTGGAAATGATAATACATCATTGTTGTATAGTTCTTTAAGCCATTATTGGACACTCACATAAAATATGTTCAGGTTTTCATCAGAATTAATTTTACAGAGCGAGCAGATTGAATTTGAGTATATTTTGTGCCACATATTTCTATTGACGTTGGTTTCTTTGTCACTGGACATCCTAATTTGAGCGACTACTCTACTAATGGAAGTGGGGAGAGCCGAAGTTGGGTATTTCTCTGTTTCTGTAGATTGCAAATCCCTAATTTCTCGATATATTTTACTGTATGATGAATTCATGATTCTACGGGTATCGTCCATAAAGATTTTACCTACTAATGTTGCAATAATCGAGGGAATACTATTTCTGATTCCATTCGGATTTTGTTGCTAAATAATTAAGTTATGAAAGCCAAAATCATTTATCAATCTGTCCAGAACAAACACCCAGTTGTATTTACTAGAATTTGGATATGCATTTCTTGATCATAAATTTTTGTTGAAAATTATACGTGGGTATCTACAAGGCGCAATACAGTAATCCCTCGACATTCCTGGATTCGCTGTTCGCGAGCTCCGAACATTCGCAATTAGAGAAATGCTACCGGTTTTAACATTCGCGACTTCGACATTCGCGAGTGGGTCTTTTGGTCGTACGTTTTCTTTAAAAGCGAGCACATTTCATTTCCTTTATCATCATCTGGTAAACGAACTCGGTAGACCTCGGATCTCGAAGTAAAAATTTCTTCAAAAATATCACAGATTAAATGTCAATTCACATTTATAAAGTTATACAATTGTAAATTAATTCAATTCAGTTCCGTCAAATTGGAGGTAAGGGTTTTGGCCAAATCAACAGAAATGCCATTCAGAATCTGTGCAACTCTCAAGATAATGAGCTCATTGTAGAGGAGCTTCGGGAAATTATCAGTGAAGAAAACCTCCTCGACGGTAATGATGAAGTAACGCAAGCGAAATTGCGTCCTGGAGCAACTTCAATGTCAAAACTGTTGATGGCGTTCTAACATCAACAAGCTTTGGTGAAACTGGCATTCGAATATGAACCTAACATGGAAATAACTTCGAAATGTAAAAGAGAATAGAAGAAGGAAGTCTTTCATATTTGAATATTAGAACAGCGAAAAAGATGAAACAAAAAAATTAGCAAATCCTATATCTAATCATTTTCAACTTCGAAATAAGTTTCAAACATTATTTTATTTCTTCATTTTGGAATGTTAATTCTGAATTCCGTTTGTAGTAGCGTTTAATCAGTTGTACTGTAATTGATTGTCAGATTTTTCTATCTTTTTTAAACAGTTTTTCGATATCCATGAACCTAACCCACCTTTCTTCATTAAAAGATAGACTTAACATTCGCGTGGTTTTTGGGAACCTAACTCTCACGAATGTTGAGGGACTACTGTACATAGCAAGTTTGTCATGTAAGTCAATGATCTTTAAATGAATTCTGATTCTATCTTAGTTCAGCTAGTTTCCTTTCTCATCATGTACCCATAAGTTTTTCTCAACAGTCCAAAAATACGTTTGTATAAATTCATTTGTATCTAATCCGGTAGATTAATGTATCTTAGACCCCAGATATCTGCAGCGTATAGCACAGTAGTTGCTACAATGGAACAGTAGTTGCTACAATGGAATCGAAAAGTTTCCTATCGGTCTGCCAGCTATCGTTTTGTCCTGTTGTTAAGATTTTCCAGACAGAACCCAATGCCGCTTTTCCTTTCGTCACGGTATTCGTAGCTGCGTAATTGAATAACCTTGTTGTTGTGAATTGGATTCCCTGAATAAGTGTACTGCTTGATCATTTCTATAGTTTCTCCTCCATATTTTACTGGCCTCTCTGAAATCCTGCCTAAGTTTTTGATTTTCATTAATTTATTACAATATTCATTTACTACAAATTTAAAACACATTTCTTATCATTAATTTAAAAACTGTCATCGTCTTTAGTTGATTTTTGTTTCCATACTTTCTTAAATATTTATACAAATCTTTACCCTTCCATTTACAATTACAATCGTCTATTGTTCCACAGCTTTTAAATAATGTTATTTTTGATTTCAATTACCATTCTCTTATCTTCTCCTAAACCGAACAAGCTTTAAATTTCCGATTTATTGACTTGGTTCATCACAAACTGAATCGCGGGCGGCCGGGAGAGCGAGGTGGCGAAGGCGGAAGAGCCGTGGCTGCCTTGGCTTCAAGGGTCGCTAGCTCGAATCCCGCACCTGCTACGAATGTTAAAGTGGGCCAGTTTTGCCAGACGTACCAGCATCCTGGTATTTTACCAGGATTTTAATAAAAATGCCGTGTACCAGGATGAAGACTCCTGGTACGTTTAAATACCAGGATTTTATGAGCACGGTAATTGATTTAAAATTTGAAATATATTTTTATTCAGTAATTTAAAACTAATATAACAAATAAATATGATGATAGTAAAAACACTGCCGTGAAACATTAAAGGTGATATAGGATGGCCTTTTCTAGCAAGTGCTTTAGTAGAAACGGATGGGACCATTCCACATAGAATCATCCATTTAGTTTATCGATATAATATTAATCAATTTCCATTCGAGTTTAACTTCCTGTGCGCGTTTAAAGCATAATAGAGTTCTAATAAGAAGAATTTCAGAATTTAAATAGTTATTGATACCAAGAATCTGAGTGACAGAACCAGGAGTTTTGATGGCTGGTACTGGGATATACATTTGATCGTCTGGCAACGCTGGAATGGGCCCGTAGGCGTGTTCCTCTACCGTTACCCTAAAGTTATAAAACGAATGTCTAATTACAGAGCCCACTATAAGACCGCAGCAGTTAAATAAGTAAAAAACAACAACAAATGAGCCGCGACTGGCGCCACGATGCAGTTGTGTCCGAGGCGCAGTGGCCTCGTCCCCACTGCGTGGGGGAGGGGGGAAAGGCGAGAAGCCGCCAGGGGCCGGTCCGTCGCCGGGCGACACAATGCGTTCACTTAAAACTTCACTCCTCTCGACAGGCGGCGGCGGGGCGCCCGGGGCGAACAACATTTTAAGGGGCCCGAAAAACGCCCGGGTCCGTGTCTATCAGAAAAATAGTTTTTTGCGCCGCCCCGTCCCATTGAGCCCCGCGCCCTTCCAGCGTCTCGTAGCGTCCGGGCGCCGGCGCCGCGCCGCCGGCAAGAAACCCAGCGCCGCGCCGCGCCGCGCCGCGCCTCTTCTCGCCACGCGGGCGGGCGGACGGCGACAGAGGGCGCCGGTGGGGGAGGGAGGGGGCGGTGATTGGAGAGGGGAGATGGCTGATGGTGAAGAGCAGTGAGAACGATAGAGGGAGGAAAGGCGGGAGATAGGAAGCTGGCAGAGAGGAGAGAAACCGAGACCGGTCTTCCGGCATGTGTGGTAGTGTAGTGCATGTTAGTGTAAGTGTGTGTGTGAGGATAAGTCAAGGATAGGGGTGTGGATAGGACAAGGAAAAGGAAGGATATATTGCCTGCCGTCCGTGGCCCGTTTGTTCGAGTACTGCTCCGGCATTCACCTGGTGTTGATCGGAGAAACCACGGAAAACCATCGATGAGAGCAGCCGGTCGTTCTCCTCCAGACAGCGACCGAATTCGACCTAGCTGACAAGCGAGAGTCGAAAATGCTGCCGCCGTGGGGAGTCAAGTCCTAGAGGCTCCCGGTCAGAGGGACTGCCGTGTTGATGCCCTGAGCCATCTCTCCAGGTCAAGGGCATCGTAAGATACGTCGGAGGAGAGGAGTGTCGGTGTCGTGGAGGGGGCGGCGATGGACGGCTCAGAGAGAGGGCTGGGGCTGGAGAGCAGTGAAAAGACAGGGATGAGAGGTGACAAGATATGGGAGGGGGAGATATGAAGATGCGAGAGAGAAGGCGAAAATGAAGAGGGAAAGGGAAGATGTGAGGAACGCAACGACAGCGCCCAACGAGAGCATCGGGAGATGGGCGGAGGATAGGGGGTAGTTGGCTGGAAGAGATGAGGAAATAGAGGGAGAGGGGTTGATAGGGAAGCCATTGTGTGGGGAAAAAGGGTGTGGAAACGCAGGGACACGGAGCGCTGGCGGAGAGAGAGGTGTGTGTGTGTGTGTGTGTGTGTGTGTGTGTATATACAGAAAGAGAGAGAGTGATAGAGAGATAGAGAGAGAGAGAGACAGAGATATGGATAAATAGATAAATAGAGTTAGAGGAAGAATTGAAGAGGGCTCAAGAGAATGTAGAGGGATGCGTGGACGCTGCCGTATGAGATTTGGGAGCTTCGGAAGAAACAGAAGTGAGGCGTGGTAGAGGAGATTCAAACAATCGGTAACGATAGAGATAATGCAAATATTCCGAGAAGAATCTCACCACGGCGGACTCCTATTGGCCACAAAGAAATGTTTTATTTATTTTTTTTGTAGGAGAGATTTAGCAAGTGATCGCAAATGATGTGAAGAAGGAACTATAGTCAACATGATGCTGTGGCATTATATTGAAAATACATTCTTAAATTAGGGAAATTAGGAGAATTCTGAGAAAATCACTTACGCTTTTGATTAATTCTTCGAAAAGTTCCCTTGAAGACACCGGTACTTAAATTTATTTCACATAGAAATTTTAAAATAGTGCGTATTTTTTTTTACATTTTGACCGCCTCTGGCAATGAAAGGAAACTTTTGTCGTTATGATACAAGGTGGCGATGAATGGATTTCGGTTTATTTGAACTGGCGATGAATTGAAAACGCTAGCAGCGTCGGCGAGATTACCAACTGATCGGGAAGCGCAGCGAAGAGGGGAGAGAGTAATTGAAACTTTGGTGGTGATGTGACGCGCGACGGGTGCCTGCAGCAGCAAATGAACGCCTAAGGCAACTTACCTGAGAGTCACTTTTGATCGGAGGATGTGCTGGCACTCCACGTCAGGCGAATCCGATCAAAACTTCAGCAAAGAGTTCGCCTCCTAAAACCTTTTTTTAAAGGAACCTTCACTCCCCTTGGATCTTCGTTTGGCACTCTATGAAACGTGGCGATGTGGTGGACTACAGCACAGAAGTACAACGACACACTTGAGGTAGTCCAGAAAAGAGTTCTGCCGTTCATTTCACCCCTCCGTTTCGGAAACGGCTGAAAGTGCTGAGGAAGGAACTTAATATCGAGTCCTTCACTCAATGCTTGAGACGGCCTATGAAACCTATCAAGCCTTTCAAACGAAGCTCCGGCAACGTTAAAACAATTCCAACGACATGTCCTTACTATAGGACGAAGACGACAAGCTGTCCCCTCGGATGTATTGAGGGCATAGAGCGAGCATACCTGCTTGAATGGCATAGTCACAACAATGACTTAACAAATCGTCAATCAGGCAAATGAATAAGGTCTGTCACGAAGTCACGAACCTACACTAACCACACACAGCAGTAAAACGCAATATGTGTGCGCACTGCAAAACGATCCAACGATCAAATTCACACTGACCTTCGGCTACGCCGAAAAAAAAAAACCTTGTGGCAGCATGAGAGTGTCATTAGAATGAAGTGAAGAGGGCAACACACTACTTAAGATCTGCTAAACGAAGGGGTTGCACCTTGCCAATCTCGACTCAAAGGGTTGCGGACTCAAGTGCAGCATTTTGCGTGTATGTTAGTTTGTGAAATGTGATATTATGAGGCTTTTCCAAGGCACTGCGGGTCACCTTTCGCCCCTCTCCCAGGCGTTGCCTACCGGCCTGGGTGGCCCCGGAGCTTACAGAATTAGGACCCAAATTTGCGCGTTACATTCGGGCTGGGGGTTCGAATCTTACTTAAGCCGTGGACTTTGTATGTTTTGGCATTACGTGCCTTCCCAGCACACAAAATATATTTGAATCTAAATCTACATCATTCTCAGTTCAGGGCCGACCAGAGAAAACTAGAGACTTGGAGCAACAGATCCACGGAGCTTTGTGTGGCTTCTATGGCGTAAGTGGCTTCGACGGTTTTGTGGCCGCGATGGTGAAACGGTTAACGTTTCTGAGTGTTGTAACAAACTACCTGCAAAAGCACTAGAGGCTCTTCCTTCTAATGTAGTCAAATTTAAAAATATACTTCATTCCATTTAGATCATCACCAACACACTGAAATTAACTAATTGCATTTAGTTTTTATTATTATTACTGTTATTATTATAAATATCATCATTACTAACACTGTTATTAACTTTGGTGTGATTTTTAAGTTATTACTTCTGCTTAAATTGCTTGTTATATTTATTATTATTGTCATGTCAGTTATATAGTGAAGTGAAGTGTAGTGTGTTGTAGTGAACGGAAGGGAGTGGAGTGGAGTGAGTGGAGTGGAGTAGAGTAGAATGCAGTGCAGTGTAGTGTAGTGAAGTGAGGTGTTAGATCAAGTAGAAGTCAATTTAGAGATAACTAGAAATTATTTAGAATTACGATATCATCCACTAATGCTAATGATAAATCTAAGCGTAAATGTTTGTAATTGCTCTAATTCTAATTGTTATCATGTTTTCATTAGCTCAAAGTGAACTGCAATAAATAGATCTATCTCTAATACCCAAGTTCACGAGTTCAAATCCGAACAAAACAATGGATTTTTACGAGAGAAAAAATCCTTTTTTGTATCTTCCTTCGGAGACGTGGTTAAGCCGGTTGTCCTATGTTGTATATTTACAGTACGTAAAAGATCCTCAAGCCTAAAATAAATCTTTGAGCAAAATTTTTTAAAAAAAATCACCAGTTTCGTCACCCGAGTGATCCCTCTGCCAGACGGTGAAAGGAGCGCAGCAGAATTTGCGTGGTCAGACGGGAGAACGGGCCTGATAGCCCCCAAAACACGTACAAAATTAGATTCACCATACCACAGCAACAACTATTAGTGAGAAAACTGAATTAAAAGTAAATACATTTTTAGATGTCGAACGAAAAATATCGGCGCCCCAATTATGTCGGGGCCCGGAGCGTGTTGCTTCAGTCGCTCCTCCTTCTGGCGCCCCTGTCCCGTAAGTTCGTTGAACGCGGGTTCAACCAGGCAAGCAATGCACGGACCGCAGTACAATCCAGGTGTGCCCTGGTTCCCTTCCCCAAATCCATACTCCAAGTGCTCAATGCGAGCAGAAAAACTACGCAGTCTAGGGCCATGTTAGAGGTGTACGTGGTTTCGCTGGATTCCTTGAACTCGGACAAATAAAAAAACAATGAAATGGTTGCTATTAAATGACTGAAAAATGCTGATATTTGATTGCGCTATTCCATCTCAGCTCATTCTCCGCGCACCCACCGACTAAATTCTCTCACTCATTACTTACAACACAGCTGACGTCATGCGAGAGCAAGCCTCCAAGGAAGAGGCCGCCCGCCATGAAATATCTCTATTCATGTGTGGCGTTATGGAACACCTTCTTGTTTAATATTCTTAACCCTGCAACTGCACCATTTTTTGTTGCATAAGCTGCGCACTGTGGTCTCACGGATCCCAAAGAGATTTATTTTTATAAATATTATAAATGGTTCAGAAAACTATGCATGTTTCAAAAGTGTTTTTATTTTCATTTAAGAATGCATGAGAACAACAAAACATTACAAACGTTTAATTTTAAAAGTAAAATATATCATACTTTTTAATTTTATTTCTTTAGATTTTAGCAGAATGATTATAAATACAGGTGGAAATCATCCTAGAACAATACTGATGGAACAAAAATGTCATTAATTGCCATTGATGCATCAAAAACAGTTATATGAAGAATAGTACTTCTATTTTATTATTTGTGTGTGGAACAGCCAAAAACTAACCATTGAGTCCAGTAGTCCCTAGATGCACCATTGACAAATAAGATTCTATTCTCAGCAAAGTATTGGCACCAACTGAGGCTGCAAGTATCATGAGAGCAAGCTAACGGCGTAATTCAAATTTACGTAAAGCGCTGTGCGGCTGTCGTCAGAAATTTCCATTCAATGTGAATTTGAAATATTGTTGGGGTCCAGTAGACCCCAGTGTGCAGTTCTACGGTTAATATCTAAAAATTGTTCTACATGTTCTACGTTGCGTTATTGCAGCTTTAGTGAAGCGTATTTTTTGTTAAAATATTTAATTTATTTCAATATTATTCGAAAGAACTTTATTTACTGTTGTTGAGCAGTGTGCGTGCAACATTTTGGAACACTACATTGTGTGGTTCTATTCAGCAGCGTTTCTGCTGCCGCAGGCCACTAGAAGAGAACGCGAGTGAAATAAGCGCGTTTGGCAGTCGAGCTGTGATTCAGTGTATTAGTGGGCATCGTGACCGACACGGCTTGAAGCGTCCTCTCAATGGAGGAAGGACTTTATGTGCCACAGAGGCTAACTAGGAGGATGACCGGGTGCACGTGTGTGGGCACAGAAAAGTTCAAAGATAGAGGCCAACACTGCGATTCCCATAGGCGGAATTGTTAAGACAGTAGTGTCGTGGTGATCTCGGACCGGAAGGTCGCGGGTTCGAGTCCCGCCTCGGCCATGATTGAATTTTGTGTTCGTCCTTTCTCCCCCTATCATCACCATATCATGTCATCTTTACAGTTACCACAACATTAATACACCATAAACCCAATAGTGGTCGCTAATGACCTTGATGTTGATGCGACCTTAAATAACAAAAAAAACTGCTTGAGTGACGGGTGTACCAGGACACAATTGTAAAATTTAACCTGACTTCAATATTGATTCATTTTGTCTATGACAAATATTCTAACGGAGTAAGTCGAAACTAAAACAGGCGCTCTCGTGTTTAAAGTATCTCTTTAAAACAACGCAAAAACAACACTAAACAACACTAAAACAACGCAAAAACAGTTGGCCCCGTGGCCGAGATCGCTAAAGCAGTAGTGGCGTAGTGATCTCGGACCGTGGGGTCGCGGGTTCGCGTCCCGCCTCGGCCATGGTTGTAGGTGCTCATCCTTTCACCCACTATCATCACCATAGCGTTTCATCATCATTCCATAACGTTAAATCCAATTGTAGTCGCTAATGTCCTAGGGGTTGATGCGACCTTAAAAAACGTGAAAACTGAAAATTTAAAGAATTATATAATGTGACTATATAAGCATTATTACAAAATAAAAAGAAATTCAAATTAATTCAGTCTTCAAGTCTTCAAATTAATAAGAACAGATTAAAAAAAGCTACTAAAAGTTCAGAGACTAAGGTTATCTTTGGTAAAAATTAAATCAATAGACGAAAAAATACCAATGAAATAAATGGTAAAGGAACTTTGAATATATATGGCACTGAATTGCGACACATTGTACGTATAATTTAGCTGATATCATTACCAACAATGATCGCATAGTGACAAGTAAATTAGTACACGAATCGACGAGTCCGTGTCAGAGGGCAGCAAATGCTGTTGAGCAAATGCACTCGGCTCTGCGAACTCGAAACATCAGCAAATACCAACACTTGTCCGTTTCACACACTAAACTGAGAAGACGGGGCACTGTTGGTATGGCAAGCAACACTTGCTAAACCCAACGAACACTATTAACAGTATGATGATCATCAAATACTCACACATGAACAGACTTAGTGAGTCTTTAAAAACTTTGAAATACTTTTCAAATTTAGAAAGACGTAAATGCAAATATTTATGAAAACAAAACCTACGCTAGAATTGAAACGGCTCTATGGATTTTCAAATGTGTAATCCGACCCTCTTTACTATTTGCTTTCCATGTTTGGGGAGGTTCCCCAAAAATAACATTTCATTAACTTTAAGTAATTCAAAATAAATTTCTACGCAGTGCATTAAAAGACTCAATGATACACATTGAATAATCAAATTCAAAATGAACTTTTATTGAACGCTTAAAGAATTGGATCTCAAAAGGATAATTAAATTTTTGTTCATCTCTTCATCCTATTCCATCACTACAATATTTAATGTTGGCAAAACTTCAAGACCTTTTCCTAGATTTAAGACTCGCCTTAGTAAAACGTGCTACATCCTCCATAATTTGCATTGATTTCAGATTAATTACTACAAACTGTCTCCTTTTACATTTACATTATAGAGAATAGTAACTTTTTTGTTGTGTTTATATATAGTGTTACATTTACTTGCTGTTAATTGGAGGACCTCCCTTGGAAGAACCTCGAAAAGTCAAATTTTTGTTATTTGTGTAAACATCTTGTTAAAAAACCTTTGTAAGGTAATAATTGCGAATCAAGAACAATATTTTTTTTAAATGAAGGTGAAACCGAACGTAATGTTTTAAAGTATTAATTTCAGAAATCGAAACTAGTTCATCAAAAACTATATTCTTGTTTCAAATTATTTCAATATATTTCCTGTTTAAAAATGTATCGCTTACATAGATAGTTCGAAATTTTTATATTCAAGTTGGTAAACAACTTGAGCTTACAAAAGGCAAAACTAAAAAATATTACTTTATAAATCGAAAGTACCAATTTATTGTTGACTAAGTTATACTGCGATTTTCGTAACTATGTCCCTGACAGAAGTCAGCTGTTCTCGGTTTCATCCAATCGGGAGGTTGAACGTCACCATAGTGACGTCACTGTCGCGAAATATAAGCTCCTGATTGGATGGTAGCGAAACAGCTGCTATCTGTCAGAGACAAAGTTACGAAAATCGCAGTATATTGATATTCCAATGATCACATCGTCCACATATTTATTAATTTTATTATTTTGTCCGTCACCTGTATTTCCCTAGTTCCTCCTGTCGGGTGCTTTCAGGATATATAACTACTCGAAGCACACTTGGGGGGTGTTAAAGTGATAGAACCGGTCGTTTTCTAGCTCATTTCCCATGGGGCCGGTGGGGGCGGCGGGGTTCATCAAAAATTATATTCTCGTTTCAAATTATTTCAATATATTTCGTGTCTAAAAATGTATCGCTTACATAGATAGTTCGAAATTTTTATATTCAAGTTGATAAACAACTTGAGCTTACAAAAGGCAAAAATGATAAATGTTACTTTAAAAATCGAAAGTACCAATTTATTGTTGACTAAGTTATTGATATTCCAGTGATCATATCGTCCATATATTTATTAATTTTATTATTTTGTCCGTCAGTTGTATTTTCCTAGTTCCTCCTGCCGGGTGCTTTCAGGATATATACGCAAACTACTCGAAGCACATTTGGGGGGTGTTAAAGTGATAGAACCGCTCGTTTTCTAGCGCATTTCCCATGGGGTGCGGGGCGTAGAGCCAGTGGGGGGGCAGAGGGGGGGCCGCCGCAAAAAACTCATGAAATCCGAGGTAATCCAAAGTAATCGCGCAGCCGCTGTGTGCGCGTCGCCCGCAGCCGGGCCGGCCGGGCGGCGCTGACACGGGTCGATTAGCCAGCCGGGAACAAGAGTGGAAAGTTGTGTAGTTCGCCAACTTCGAAGCGCCGCGCCGCGCGGGTAACTCATGGCCGAAGCAAGCTGACACTTCCGCGATGCCATTACTGGGGCCGAGTGGGGGCGGGCGGCGCGGGCCACGGCGGCGGCGGCGGCGGCGGCGGCGGCGGCGGTGCGGTGGTACGGTGGTGCGGGAGTAGCGGTGGCGGCGGCGTGCGTAATGGTGGTGGCGACGAGAGTGATGGAGTTGACACAAGGGATAGATAGATAGATAGATAGATATTATTTCTGCAGGTACGTTTACAACTTGGTGGCAGAACACTACTATTTACATATAAAATTAATATTACGACAATAGTAATAATAATGCTAATATGATAACAATAAAGACAAAAATAACAATAGAAGCATGAACTCTACATTTTATGGCTGTCCTGCTCAGATATTCTAACTAATAATTACAAGACCTTTTAAATACACTGCACTGCCTTTTAAACACACTGATGGCAGCGTGGGGGAAGTAGATTGTGAGGTTCTGGTTCTGGTTGTGACTGTGGCTGTGGCGTTATTGGTGGCGCTGGTTGTGACTGTGGTTGATTCTGCCGTTGTGTCGGTAGTTGTGGTTGGCTGTGGATGTAGAGCTGGTTGTTGCGATGGCGAGGACAGCATTTCTGGTGCTGGCGGTGACAATGGAAGTGGCGAAGTTGGCGGTGCTGATGGCGTCAACTGAGACGGCGGTGATAGGACACTTGCGGGCGTTAGGACTGGAGGAAGGGGATGCAGACGAAGAAGTGACTGTCTGGGCGAGTTGAGGGCAGACTATGTAAGTCAAGGATATTGGTGTTTTGAAGTGGATAATGACGTGTCGTTCAGATCAACAGGAAAGTATGAGAATCTAAGAGAATAAACATGAGTATTGACAATTGGCGGAGCAAAACTGATGAAAAAGAAATATCTGCTTAGTCGTTAAAAAAATTCATCGTTAATTTCATTACATTTAAACGATGAAATAAAATTTTTAAAATCTCAAAAGGTAAGAAAAATCATTCAACATTTTTTTTACGATAGACAATGATACTATTTCAAAATAATGATGTGTTTATCATTAGTTCTATAATCTACCAGGCATTTTTCGCAATTGACTCTCTGAAACTTAATTTTTTAAAACTTATTTAAGTATTAAAAAAATCATAATATCAAAAAAAAGAAACTGAAATTGTATGATAATTCTTATGTTGATTTTTACAAATAGAATATTTTAATCGTGAAGTTATGAGAGGAGACAAAATGTAAATGCAAGTTACGTGTTTCTCGCACAAACTGGGCAATGAAAAACACTGCGATACAACGAGTAGAGAGAGGCAGGGTGAACGCCAGTCCGAAACGACGAGGAAAAATGCTGGAGAGTAAGCCGAGATGGAAAGGGTGATTTTGAGAGAGAACTGGTGGAAACACTCTGACCAAGAAAATGTTTATGGTACCGGCGGTGAAAGGAAGGCGCCGAACAGCGAGTCGTATAACTGAGGTCAGGATCCCGGTGATTGTGCGAGAGGCCGAGTACACGCTGGGGCAGTGAGACCGAAAGATTCGCGTGTACGACGACGGCGTTGAGAACGAAGCCAACGACGACAACGAGCACAAGACTGATATGGACGACGAGAGTGACGAGGATGGTGAGAACGACGAAAACTATGGGAGAGTGGTGGACAAGGGCGACATGGACGACGAGGGTGAGTAGGACGACGACGGAGACACGGAGGAAGAGGGCGACTAGGGTGACGAGAGCGACGTGGGCGACGAGGACGACGAGGGTGGTGAGGGCGACGATGTCGGGGAGAAGGGCGATGTGGATGAAGAGGACGACTAAGACTACGAGTGTGACTAAGACTACGAGGGCAACTAAGACTACGAGGGCGACTAAGACTACGAAGGCGACTAAGACTACGAAGGCGACTAAGGCTACGAGGGCGACTAAGACTACGAGGGCGACTAAGACTACGAAGGCGATGTGAACGAAGGAAGGCGACGAGGACCAAGGTGATGTGGACGACCAGGTGGACGAGGATCTCGAGGACGACTAGGACGACGAGTGCGACTATAACGACGAAGGAGATGTGCACGAAGAGGGCAACTAGGACGACATGAGCGACGAGGGCGACGTGGACGAAGGTGACGACGAGAACGAGATAGATGAGAATCACTAGAACGACAAGGCTGACGACAGTGACGACTGCGGCGAGGGCGGCGCGAACGGCGAGGACAAAGACGACGACCAGGCTGGCGAGGACGACAAAACCGACAAGGATGACGAGGACTACAAAGACGGCGAGGACGACGAGGGCGCAGGCGGCGCGCGGCGCCCACGCCACCAAAACGGCCTCGCGGGCGGCGAAAAGTGCACCGCGCGTCAGCAGCAGCAGCAGCTGGTCCGCCCGCCCGCCCACCGCCCACTGCCCATCGCCCGCGCGGGGCGATAATGGAAACATTAGCCGAGTGCGCGGGCCGGGGGCGGGGGCGGCCTGCAGCCAAGTGCGGAGTGCGCGCGCTATCTCCTCCGCCGAGTGAAAAAGCGTGTCCCCCACGCGCAGTGGGCCGGGCGGGGCAGATACAAACAAAAGGCGCTGCAAAGTGTATGGCCTGTAAAAACAAAAAAATATAAAAAACTAGAGAAAAGTTATAAATGTACTGAATAAAATGTGCACAACCGGAAATAAGCACGATATTGGTTGCGTAGGCTTCCGCGGCCGGTGTCTACATTGCCCAGCCTATCCGGGACAAGCCGCGTCTCTCTCGTGGTGGCTGGCGTTTCAGCCAACATGTTGTGGCCTTCCTCGGAGCGTACAATAAGCATGATATTGATTTTGCTCTGTCAAGAAGAACTCTATCTAAAAGACAGAGTATTGATAGTATTTGTACGACAATACTGAACTGAACGACACGTCATAGTCCACTTCAAAACACCAATATCCTTGACGTATATAGTCCACCCTCCACTCGCCCAGACAGTCACTTGTTTGTCTGCATCCCCTTCCTCCGCTCGTAATACTGTTTTGTTTTGTACATTTTCGATGCCATTAGTGAGTGATTTTGACAACTCTAAAAAATTTTGTATACTTTCTTTTGTTCTGTTTTTTTTATATTTATGATGGCGTGATGTGATAGTGTACCTTGTATATTCGTGAGAGTTGTGAGGTGGAAGTGGTGGGCGAGATGTTGGTTTTTGTCGGTGTATGTGATGGGTTTCGTATCAGACGATTGCCTGTTTGGTAAATGAATAAATGAATATATTCGTTTTTTTTTAATATTTCAGATAGCTTTTATTTATTTTTATTCTCAAGAAGAAAGGAAATAGTCTTAGAAAATTGTTCAAAACAACAATTTTACAGAGAACAGGGGTGTGCTTCAAATGAATTCATCGGTTTTGCAGTGTCTCTTACGTGCAGCATTCCAAGGAATTTCGATTTTTCATCTGCATTTCGTTGTATTTATAGCGTTACTAGAAAAAAAGTACAAAAAGCACGATTTTATTTCTCATTGTTGCATTCAGCAAAACATTTTCCAACTTGCCTTTTATCACAATATTTTTTTTAGCTTTTGAATACTATTATTTCATTTCAGTTTTATTTTTTCCATTTCGGCCCATTGGGTGAGGTGGAAGTGCGCATCCACTTCTCCGCGGTTCGCAGCCCGCCCGTGCCCTAAATGAGCAATCAGCTAATAAAGGGGAGCCCGCCCTGCACAAACAACCTCGTGCGCGTGAAACGCTATTGGCTCAAATGCTTTCGCGCACTGCGTCACGCAGACACTTGGACGCAAAGCGGACTGCGCGTGATTGACAAAAATGACTGAACGCATGCGGTCGACGGGGATGTCGTCATCCCAAACAGGACGATTTGAAATACGAATAATTAATTGATTACTGATTACGGATGCTTTAATTACTAAAGTCATTAGTTCCGTGAGTGTAGCGCATGTTTTTTTTATTTCGGGAGATAGTGGTGATCCTTGCCAAATGGATGGCAAGGTCTTGCGCCGACAGACATCGTCTTATGGTCATTTGTGGTCAAAGAAGGTACCGCCCCAACCGGAACAAACTAAGCCTCCGCTTGATCTCGTAACTGTAACTGTAGATTTGAATGACTGAAGGATTTATTATTTGCAATAAATCCTTTATCTCTATTATTTAACATCCATACCTCAACGCACTTCATAATTGGTCATAATAGCGAAGTCTTGTAATAAATTTAAAGAAATGTAAATGAAAAATATTAAAGATTAGAATAGACTCGAGAGAATAAAGAGATTTAAAAATATATGATTCAAATAATTATACTGGAATTTGGTTTATGAAAACAGCATACGCAATGTCTTTGAATTAGGAATTTTGTCAAGATGAGGGTTTCTAAGTTTTCTGGATAAAAATATTACATTCGTATAACTTTCTCGAACACTAAGAAGTTTTGAGCTAACATAAAATGAAGTTACATATGATTTCAATTAATAACCCTACTCAATGCGTAAAGTCTCCGTCGGAGAAAAGCGAGGAAAACGCGGGATATGTAAATTGCGGACCAGAAAGAAAATAAGAGTTAAACGCATATGTAAATTGCGGACCGACCCAAAAGGCATACGCAAATTAAGGACCGACTAACTACACTTCCAGGTAAAAGTAGAAGGTGACCAGTGATGTAGTGTAGTGGGAGCCGCAGTGGCAGCCAGCGCTGGCTTGCACTTTTAGGGGGCAAAAAATTTCACAATAAATAATAATAATAATAATAATAATAATAATAATAATAAATATTAATATGTTGTAAAAGTGAGAACCATTTCACTTCAAATTTTTTGCGCAACTACTGGCAACACAGACTACTGACTTGCAGTAATTCCCTCAATTTTATTTTGTGCTTGGACTGTTTGTGACTTACATTCATTCCAGAATGACTTCTATCATATACAGAATAGTGTTCAATATTGTATAATAAGACTAATGCCACTTCCGGACCTCTTGAAGAATCCCCATCTGACAAGATAAGGGAAAAGCACAAGGAAGTGCTGGACAGCAGCTCGGGGGCAGCCTCTCTCTTAACGCGCCTACCTATACTTCCTTTTCCTCAGTCCTGTCCCTTCCCTGATATGAGATGAGTTGGTCCGGATTTTTCATAAAGAATTACAAAGTAAGTTTCACGATATAAGATGCAGGGATTATGTGGTCCGCAATTTACATACGGCCGGAAAACGATGGTAGAAAAACCTCCGCCGTTGAGCGGTCCGCTGCGAAAGCCAGGGGTCTTTTAATTCCCATGTAACGTGGTGGAGACCATTACAGTGGCGCGCTCTCCTCTATAACCTTCTTGCAGGAACTAAAATGACAACTTCTACCAATGTTACGTGGCTGCTGCTTGTGTACGCGAGACGCAAGCAGGCGCGCAATGATACAAAAGATAGCGTCGAGGTTCGCGTTTTCTTCAGCGGTTTCTTATTTGTGTGTATTACGAATAATTGAACATTTAGTAGACGACTTTCGTATTTCTCACAAATTAGACACTTTTATGTGCGGTAGATGGCGATCCTAACCCGGAGACACTAATGCCTCCTATAGTAGCACCCTCGAGCTCTGTCTCCGGTTGAGATGCAGAGTCGCAAGGCCCCGGCGAAAGCTGTCCTCGAGGGCGACCGCCGCGAGCGACGGGTAATGGGCGAGCATCCGGGTGCGAATTCCACTGTGCGTACGCGCGCATTCAACATGGCGGCGTGCGCACGGCGCCCGCGGGCGGCGTCCGTCCGTCCGTCCGCGTATCCGCACGCGCGAGGCGAGCCCAGGCGAGGCGCGCCGCTTCACATAGCCTAATGGTCATAATTACCAGCGATATATTGGTTTGTAATAGCGTTAGTTCCGGCAGGTCTCGAACTCATAACCCGGGAACGAGCCCCATCAATTCGATCTCGTTACCCTAATGCCCATAACACGCTTCGTTAGGGTGCGCTTTCTGCGAGAATCGCCTCGGCGCACAGGTGACGCGTGCGGCCGGCCGCCCATGGGCGACGAGGAAAGGGCGGATTCGCCCCGCGCTACTGCCGAGGCTTTTCCTTCGATTCTTCAACCAGGTTTTCATTCCATCGGAAAGACAGTATTTTGTCGGCCCCGTGGCCGAGATCGCTAAAGCAGTAGTGTCCTAGTAAATCTCGGACCGAGGAGTTGCGGGTTCGAGTCCCGCCTCGGGCATGGTTGTGTGTGTTCGTCCTTTCACCCTTTATCATCACCATATCGTTTCATCCGCATACCCTAAGGTTGAATCCAATAGTGGTCGCTAATGACCTATACTTCGATTTTTCTTTCTTGGCGCACGGGGTTGTGTAATCAAAATGGAATATCTCACGGTATTTCGCGTCGTTCTCCGTTATGCCGCCAGGAATTGCATGATCGTCAGCACTGCTCGATACAGTGGCGATCATGCGACTCCTAGCGGCACAACCGAGAAAGACGTGAAATACCGTGAGATATTCCATTTTATTGACACATTTTTTTCATGCAATAATATGAACAACATGAGTAACAAGAAACAGCCGGATTTACTTTTCCTCCGAAGGAAGAAATATGTAGGATTTTTCCTCTCAAAAATCCACTACTTTGATCGGGTTTTAACCCGCAAAATTGGATAGAAATGCCCGATACACTACAGTTATGGCAACGAAGCCACACACGACAGACAGCACCTGCTCAGCTTCTCTGTTCAAACATCGGCGGTTCCGCATCCCGCCTCGGTCAAGAACGTTCGTTCCCTGTCTTTGGCGTGTGGTTTTGTAGAGAAGATATTGAATTCTGATGATCCCCAACACCCGAGGAGCCCGTAAGAGCGTTGGTGTCAAGGGGTCATCCATAACTTACGTAACGTTAAAGGGGGAGGGAGAAGGTCTGAGGCAACGTTACGCTGCGTTACATAGAGATAGGGAAGTGCGTTACAAGGGTATTGAAAATACTCGACATTGGCGTTACGTAATTTATGGATGGGCCCCCAGTGCATGATTCAAGACACACTATTACTGCACTACAATGCGGAAGGTACTAACACACGCTACGATATAGAAGGTAAAAAGCGTCGATTAAAAAAATAAGGTTTAAATATAGCTACAAGACGTTGCTAATATGAATTTTTCACTTAAGTGTGGTACACTACTCAAGGATCACTGTTTTTGAAGAAGGAATTTAATTTACAATAAATTCTTTGGAAGGTTTAGAAGCAAGGTATTAAATAAAGATATAACTAAATGATTAAAGATATTTCCAAGAAAATTATTTGAAAAATAATATATCTCACCATTTTTTTATTCATAGTGAATAGTAAAAAGCAGAGCGGATCTGGTATGTAAGATGACAACAAACATATTCTCAAGTACATAGTGGATATGTGTGGGTGGTAATAAATATAACAAAAAATATAGAAAAGAAAGAGTCAAGCAGTGAACTGTTAATATAATCGCAAAAATACAAAGCAATAAAAAATTACGTGTATTGATTTATGTTAAAATAACGACAAACCATATCCGTAATTATTTTTATTTAAGAATTCTGAGAGCGCTGAGACAGACTTTTCTTTGCTTCTGGACTGTAAATATACAGTGTGTCTCAGAATAAATTTTAAAATTTTCACAAGCATGCAGAAGGATTGAAAATGATCACGTTTTTCAATGATATCAATTGTATAACGACTATACAACATCAAGTGATGTCGCTGCGGTGCCTCTGATTGGGAGATCCTAGGGTTTGAGTCCCGACGGTGACAGGAATTTGGATACCAGCTAGACAGCTAGGTAGAATTCCGCCACTGTTCTAGCGGCCGGCCCCTCTGATCGGAGGTTTTCCGAGGTTTCTCCTATCAAAACGAAGCGAATGCCGGAATAGTACCCTATCAAAAATGACACGAACCACGAGCGAGATTTTCTTCCTCTTCCTTGTTCTTCTTCACCCCTTACTTACACACACTTATTCTGACATACACTACCACACATGCCGGGAGACCGGTCGGGAGCTTAGAGTTCGTCCCGGTTGGGGCGGTGCCCCGCTGGTGGGAGATACCTGGTTGAGGGAAAACCCCGTAAGTCGAGGTACATCGGCGCCGGATCTCTCCATCCCGTGGGGAAGATCATCATCACCACCTCCTCCTCCTCCTCCTCCCCTCCTGATAAAACAGGTACTACTCTTACGGGATTAAGCTTAGATATTGGCGCGGCCGGAATCACTAATCAATCAGTCAATCTTATGCAGTTTCAATTGCTTTTGACATAGTCAATTGTTAAATTGGTGTACTGTCGTTTATTATTTAAGAATTTGAATTTACGTCGATCCCCGGTAGCCGAGATCGTTAAGTTAGTAGTGTCGTAGTGATTTCTGACCGAAGGATTGCGGGTTTGAGTCCCGCCTCGGGCATGGTTGTATTTGTGTGAGGCTTTTCTCCCCCATCATCACCGTATCATGTCATCTTCACAGTTACCACACCGTAAAACCCAATAGTGATCGATAATGACCTAGATGTTGATGCGACCTTAAATACCAAAAAAAATGAATTTACGTTTTTATACTATGTGCGTGTTGTCAGAACAGACATGAAAGGAAATCGCTGACGTAAAAGCCGCTAAAAATCCTCCTGTGTCGGCGGCCTCCCACGGACCGCGCCGCGCCTGGCCTGCGCCGCGGGGCACCTGGGCGCGCATTACCAGCGCTGAATGAGTTATGGCTCATTTCCACGCGTCCACTCCATAATCACGGACCTTCGATATTAGGATTTACAATTTTAATAACCCACCGACCATTATGCCACCCAAAACGTTGAAAAAGAAATTAGCTCCAGTTCTGTACTATTTGGGCTCTAATACTAATGTGTTTATTCTGGGCTAAAAAGCTCTCGCTATTGCACTCAAACCGTTGATGCTTAGGCTACAGAAAATATTGCAGATAGAGAAGAATAGTAATTAACGAAACGAGTGTATAAAGAGTGGGGTAATTGCATGAGTGGTATGTTGAAGAAAACGAGCGACGTTAGGAGCGAGTTTTCTTATATACCACGAGTGCAATTATCCTCCTTTATGCACGTGTTACGTTCAACGTTTTTTACTTTCCATTCAAGAATAATTTATTTTTTTTAAAACTCAAATACATACGTTACGTGCATGTGTATGACACTTCATACACATACATCGATGAATACGTTTGATGACGTATTGCTTCTAAACAATGCCAATTCTAGTGGGCCATGCTTTGTTTACGTACGATCAGTATAGTGACTTATATTGAAAATGGAAGACATTGAAAGTATTCCTGAAGAGATATTGCAAGAAGCGGACGAAGTGATGAACAATTTTCTTCCGAATAAAAGTAAAGAAGTACATGAAAGGGAATACAACTTATACAAGTTGTGGAAAGCAAAAAAAAGGTCACTTCCGACTCGGAAAAAGTGTTGATGGCTTATTTTTTAGAACGGGTAGATACAATTGACGTTTATGTTTTTTATTTGTAATATGCTAAGATAATTTTTTGTCATGAAATATATTTAATTTACTTTTGTCAAATATTTTATGATACAATAGTCAGCTAGCGTCAAACCCTCCGGCTTAGGGCCATACTTATCAATGTTGAAGAAGATGTTGCGTGTCAAAGAAAACATAGACATTTCAAATTACAAAAATTTAATTGATTTTGTAAAATCAAAAAATAAAGGACTTGTGCCGAAAAAATCAAATATATTCAGCAAAGACGAAATTAATAGATTTCTCACGGAGGCACCAGATAAGAAATACCTTTTTATGAGGGCAAGTGTAGTAAATGAAAGTATGATGTCCTTAAAATGTTACTAATAGCGTACAATCGACTAAAAATAAAATTTTGTTAATGTATTTAGGTTGTTGCGATATTTGGTGTCTGTGGTGCCTGCAGACGTGATGAATTATACAACTTGTGTGTGGACGACGTTAAAGAAGAAGGAAGTGTACTGCTTGCAAATTTAGAAAAAAACCAAAACAAATATTGTGAGAAAATTCACAATCATTAATAAAACAGGTTCTGTTAATTATGTTGAAAAATGTCAACAGTATTTTTCAGTTCGCCCCAAACAAGTAAAACATAGAAAATTATTTGTATTTTATAATAATGGACGGTGCAGCGTTCAACCAGTAGGTATAAATATTTTTGGAAGAATCCCAAAGGAGATAGCTTTATTCTTAAACATTCTCGATGCAAATTTATTTACTGGGCATTGTTTTAGAAGAACATCTGCTACTTTTCTGGCTGATAGTGGAGCTGACATTTTAACAGTGAAACGACACGGTGGATGGCGTTCTTCTTCTGCAGCAGAAAGTTACATTGAAGATTCCATACAAAATAAAATAAAAATTGCAAAGCGTATAGGTGAAAGATCAGATTTGTCATTAACTACGATGCCCACAGCTTCAACATCACACACAGCTTTACCTGGGACAAGTCACTTTGGTGAAGTACATATTTCTGAAAATTATGAAGCGTTGTCTGGATCAGGATCATCGGTGCCATATGTGGGTTGGGTGATTTTTAAGAATTTAACAAATTGTATCATAAATATCAATATGACTAAGGAGTAATTTTTTATAATTTTGTTTTATTCGCTCACGTATAGGTTGTTGACATTTTTGTTTATTACACGGCCGGCTGCAAATAGCTTGGCCACGTGTGTTTATAGTATCATAATTAAACGATTTTGATCTTTTTGTGAGTTCTGATTGGTGGTTGTAGAATCTTAATTGCACGGTTAATTCCACGCATGCCATTAACATGGAGATAATTAACAATTTTTCATGCAATAAATGAGCATAATTAGTTAACTAAACGAAAAAACTATACAAAATATGTAAAAATAAAACTAGGGTGTTTACTTCTTATTATATATAAAAGATTGCTTGTTTGGTTTTTATACAAACTTAGTTTTATTTAATATTAATGAAATTTCGTAAACACTGTCCCATCTCCTTTTTCATACCTCTTGTACATAATTTGAGTGGGAACCCAATCAGTTATTTGCTGATATCCCCAAAACGGTGAGGAAATATCTAAAATGAATCAAACTTCAATGAAAAGTTTATGTGAGTAATAATGCCTGAAATTATTAACAATAAAGAAGGAGAAGTTTTGTTTACGAGATTCCAAGTTATTTCCAGAACGGATGGCAAGTATTAGTGGACATTCGGTCAGAGTTGCGCCTTTCGTTATGTGTAAAACCAAGGTACGAAATTGCATTTCCTGCAAAACTTGATATACCGTGTACGATTGTTTAGGAAATCATCCTTTATCAGCAAAATATTTTTCAAATAAACGTTAAATAGGAACAGCTCATAAACAATTAAATTCTTAACAGCTACCATCATTCGAAGGGAATCATTAAAGTTAAAAAAATATAAAACGTATATTGTAACGACACGATAACCTTTTAGTATCTTCACACGTCTGAAAAAGTGAGATATTTTTTTTATATTTTAAGGTTTATTCAAAGAGATTTCCAATCGATCTGTTAAAAGTAGCGAAAAATATAAAGAAGTTCAACACACTCAAAAAAGCGAAATGCTTACTATTCTGCCTACAAAATGATACACACTGCTTTTTTGCAATTCCTGTTAAAGCCCCAGAAGTATTGTATTAACATGCAACAGCATCATCACGATGGTAAATTTCGCCATCCGGTGAACCACGAGGGAAGAAACTGGGGCCGAGGTCGTTAAACCACAGCGTCCATCGGAAGCGGCCGTTTAACTTTCGGGGGCAAACATTTGTCCATCTCCGCCGGCGAGTCGCCCTGCGCCAGTAATGGTTTCGTAGCGCCGGCGGTCTCGCTCTCCCGGATGTCCACTCGGAATACATAAAACGCGGGCGGAGGGGTCCCCCGGCGCGACGGGCCACCCACTGGAGGACAAGCGGGGCAGAAGAGAACAGGGCGGGGTGGGATGGAGCTGGCGAGAGCGTGAACGGAGCGGGTGGAGCTGGCCGGAGCGGGGGCGGAGCGGGGGCGGAGCGGGGGCGGAGCGGGGGCGGAGCGGGGGCGGAGCGGGGGCGGAGCGGGGGCGGAGCGGGGGCGGAGCGGGGGCGGAGCGGGGGCGGAGCGGGGGCGGAGCGGGGGCGGAGCGGGGGCGGAGCGGGGGCGGAGCGGGGCGGAGCGGGGGCGGAGCGGGGGCGGAGCGGGGGCGGAGCGGGGGCGGAGCGGGGGCGGAGCGGGGGCGAGTGTGATGGGACATGGCGGGGAGTGATAGGATGGGTCGATGTAGTGTAGAGCAAAGAGCAAGGTAGTGCGGAGCCGACGTTTGAGGTGGAATGGGGTGGGGTGGTGCGAGGCGGGGAGAGGTCGGCAGGGTGAATGCGATCGGGTCGGGTGGGGTCGTGTGGCGGGGCGGCCATGTCTCGATGGAGAGGGGTTGGGAGGGGTGGGATGGGGTGGTGAGATGAGGTTGGGTGAGAGGGAGGTCCCGAGACGGCCCATTACTGGGAGGGGGCGTTGGCGGACAGGGCAGGAGACACGACAGCTGTCCGCAGTGACGTGGTTGGGGAGGAGGCGGCGCAGCACAACAAATTCGTAGTTTAAGAGGAGTAGGTGAGCAGGCGGGACGGAGTGGACGAGGAAAGTGGGGAATGAAGTGCGGAAAGGGAGGTGAGTGGGGCTGTGAAGCGGAGCGGGGTGGGCTGAACCATTCAGTTCGTAGGTTGGAGCGGGAGGACCTACGGCAGCACGAGGAAACAGTACGTCAGGAGCCAGGGAGGGGCGGCTATGAGGCAAGACGTGAGGCCAGGGCGCGCGGCGGGGCGTGGGCGGGGACGGAGCGGTGTGCTGAGAGAGTCGTGGCGGGGCGGGGCGGGGCGGGGCGGGCGATGTGGGACAAACGAGGCGAGCGGCGCGGCGCGGCGCAGCGCAGCGGGTGGGCGAGCAGCGAAGCCAGTGTCAACACGTGCCTCATTACCCCGGTCGGGTGCTCCGCAAACTCGGAGATGCCCACGACTCTACTCGCCGGACTCCGCCCTCCCGCCCCGCCCCCGGCCCCCCGGCAGTGCGCCCTCCAGCGCCCTCTGGGGCTCCCTTGCGCCCAGCGGCCCGCGCCGCCTACGCCAGCCCTCGCATGACGCTGTTCAGCTGTCTCAGTCTCGGCGCAAGGAAGAATGTTCGCGGAAATGTATTTCTAGAAGAATACATTTATAAACTTATATTTTGCAGACTCATTTGAATTCACACAAATTTCACTAAGAGGCCTCATTGGGATGTTTTAAAACTCTGTTCTATCCTTATTGCATCGTCATGGTATTCCTGTAAATTGTTACTGTGGGAGGATGAATTCGAGAGATAGAGAGCAGTGGACTTTTCTTGCTTTTCGAGACGTTTGTTCTCCTCCCCCCAACACCTTCAATAGTTCAACTTACATGGATCGAAGGACCAGCTTTTAAACAGGTTGCATCTGTGCATTGAATTACTGCTATTACGGTTGGGAAAATAAGTTTGCAAATGACACAAGAAAAACATATATTAAATTTAAGCACTAAATACTACAATGTTTGACAAACGGTTACATATATACATCCTTTATTGCTCGAGTCGGGGAACACAAGCTCGAGGAAATTGTGTTTGGAACAGTTGCTGCCCAACGCCTTCTAAACATCTTCACGTAACGCGTGGCGCCGCCGGCGTTGCCAAGTTGCGCCCGCCTCAGGGAAAGCGGACGGAAAGGTTGCGCTGTAAAAACAATCTTATATTGGCGCTCGTCAGAAGCACCGTTGCAACACATTCACTAGCACTGTGGTACTGTCAACATTATCAAGTTCTGTCCGCCTTAGGAAACGCGAAGCAGGAAAGCTTGCAGTGCAGAACCGAATTTGTATTGGCTTTCGTCAGAAACACCGTTACAACACACTCACTAACACTGTGGTACTGTCAGCATTATTAAGTTCTGCCCGCCTTAGGAAACGCGGAGCAGGAAAGCTTGCAGTGTATAAACTGCTCATTTTAGTTACCAAAACACTACACTTGAGAAAATAAAGCAAGCAGCACGCGTCGAAGACAACGGCTGTCAACACGCCATTACGATCCTTTTTGCTGCAAGACTCAGATCAGACTGACTGTGGCGTCGGGTGACGCAGGAAGGAAAGAGGGGTCGCAGCCAATGAACGTGCGTCATTGGTAATTGTGAATTGCTAAATAAGTTTTAAGCGTTTGAGTTTAATAGATTTGGTTAGCATTTCAAAGTAGATTTTGAAATTGTTGAATTTTGAAATTATAAATTTGTTTGAACTGATGCGTTTTTCATTTGCTTTTATAACAGTGATTACGAATTCGCGGAAGCGATGTGGCGGCTTATTGTTGTCTTCGATTTTATGCCGGAATTAAGAATGGATGTACTGCACAATTATTTTACGGACGTGCCTTTTAAATTTTGTGGAGTTGTATTTGCTCCACTGTCCCCCCAGAAATATTGTAATTAATTATTTATTTATTAATTTATGTAGTGTGCTCCGACAGTTACATTACGTATCAGCAAAGATTGCTGTGCTAGAAAGTGTAATGGTTAATGTTGTGCATGAAAAATGTACCAAAAATATAGTTAAGAATCAATTTTTAATGCACCAAATAATTTAAGTAAAGCTTTACTTACATCGATGAAAATTGCATTAATTGTTGCACCCAATTCCATTATGCTGCCAAAAATTGCGTTTCTTCTAAATTAACTAATATCTTAAAACGGTAAAATTGAATCTTAAACATTGTATAAAGATAAGTTTTAATACGTTTTCTTCCTGAACAATACTATTCTTTGGAGTTACTTTTGTTTGAAAATAAGATTGTTCCGAGTGTGGGAAGATCTTCTAAATTCCAAACAAACGTTTATAAAAGGATATGGTTAAAATTTGTTTAATTTTTCCGATTACTTTTAAAAATGCAGTGTCTTTTAAATTTTTAATTTTTATATTCATTATTTGATGGTTTTTGTACATAGATGATTTCATTGAACTACACATATGTAATGATAGATAAAGTGATAAAACTTAATAACTTAACACTAATACAGAGGTTGAGGAAACCATAATGGCATCTCATAAGTTCTATTCTAAATCTGAGTACAACTTACAAAACATGTGAAATGAATATTTATTTTTGATACGAGTAGGATGAGTGACTTTTTACAGAGGTTGAATGAAGTTAAAGTTTGGATATGGTGAATATTAGAGAAGAGTTTATGGAAAAGGTAAGTAATGTAGAGAATGATGGGATCGACATTCAATTCATTCTGTAATTGGTGATTTTACATGAAGCAGGATGCATTAGTGATGGTGCGAAGGAATTTATTCTGTACTATTTGGATTTTATTGATGTTTGTTTTTGTAGCATTAATTTATACTGGGCAGGCGTAGACAAGAGTCGGTCTGATTATTGTTTTGTATAATATTATTGCTGTTTTGAATGGGAAAAATGCTGTATATGTACTGGCCGAGTGAGCTTAGGAAAATGAGTGGACTGTATTGGAATTTGTTCTTTGTACATTCTTGTCTGCACCCGTTCGGTCGTTCAGTTCAATGGCATGGATTTTAGTGGTGGTGCTACCAAATGCCAATAAAATAGATGCGCTTTGCACAAACAAATTTAACCTTGATCACTCATAACTTACATGGATGTATTGATACAGTTAATTTAACACTTGATTTAGTTTATAATAAAGATTAATTATTACAGTATGTTGCGATATTACACGACTCCAAGGCGACTCGACAATGCGTGCTTGCCTTGTTCCACTCAGAATTGCAATACACAAGTAATATGTTTAATTAGTAACTGTTTGTTCATTGTGAGACTTCAAAATAGTAAGAGATCTTACGTAATTAATTTACGTGCAAACTACACGGAGACTGAGGGTGGGACACACACGACTTGCCCGCAAGAAATCCTTTCAGAAAGTGAATTTGCTCTTGGCGGTAGTTCGTCGCCAATTCTGAAGCGCACAGAACTTAAAGAGTGGGTGGGCATTTACCTTATCACCATTTAGTATTTGCATTGGTGGCCGAGCTCTCTGAAGAGTTTGTCAGTTAGGGACGGTTGTCTCTGCCGTGTGTCGACTAGCAACGCTTCCAACGAAGTCGCACGCTCGCCTACGCGCGGGCCGCGAGAGAAGCTGTGTTGGCAAACTGGGCTGACATATTATTATTATTATTATTTATTAGCTTTCTCAATAATGCTGGACATGACATAATACGTCGGAATTAGGATTCAAGACGTATTATATAACCGTCAGAACACAAATGAAATCAAATTTACGTATAAGAGCAATACAAGAGCACAGGTCCACTTAAATTTGAATAATATAGGAACACAAGTCAAATTAAATATACAAACATAAAGAACATGTCAGGGTAAATTTAAATATATTATATTAAAGAGATAACACATTCATATAAACTTATTATTATTACTATTATTATTATTATTATTATTATTATTATTATTATTATTTACGGATTTATAAAGTTTCTCCAGCGATGGAATAACTAACATACATTTATATGTAGCGTGGGCATTGCAATTTTTAATTGCTCTCGTTTCGAATGTACTGTCGCGCCACTGCAGGCCCGCATGTGAAACGCTATCTCGTTAAGTTCGTTTCCAGTTCCTTTCTTAACGCGCTTCTCGTGCCCAGCGAAGTGCTTTTTCGTGCCGCAGGAATAGGATTTTACGAGCTTTATTAGAGGAGCATGTTTCTCCTGAAGCTTTGCATACCATCACTTTTTTTTAACAACACCTCGCCACTGAACTTTCTAAAAATGGCTACTCGGAACAATGATTGTCATAGTATCCAAAACTAAAACTACTCTTAAAATATGAGAGAAAAAATTAATAAAAATAAATTTGCTTTTTTTATGAAGCTAGATTTGATTAGACAAAAAAGTGGCTGCTATATTTGAATGAATTGTATGTATGAATGTATGTTTGTGTAAATAGTATATACTTATTATTTCCTTTAATACCTCATTTTCATATTGCCTCCACACTCGTCATCTTTATTTTTCATTCATCTTTCTCTTTGGTCTGTTATTTTAATGTATTTACCTCCCTATTTACGTCTCGCATTTTTCTAACTTTTCTGTACTGACATTTTAATTTATAAATTACTTGTATGAGTTAACATATCTTTACCAACTAATTATTTTGAAGAGAAACTGAAATACCATAATGTATTTTCTTCAGTGCAAACTCAATTTGTTCTAATTGAATATATCGTTCGTGGGTTGCAATAATAGCACAACTCAAAAAATCTGATGAGAGAAATATGCTTGAAGTTTTCACCTTGTGTTGAAACGCATTTTTGCATTCCCACTTATGCCACTTGGTGAAATACTGTACGGTAAGATGTGCTGCTGTTTTATCTGAAAGGTAGACCAATCTTCAATTTTGGAGGATGCAGATACTCAAAATTCGTAATTTTTATTTGTGCCCCTATTGTTCGGAGTTACATAACATAATGGCACTGTCATCCCATTTTTAACTAATTTCTTTGAATAAATATAGGCGTGCATAAAATAAAATATCAGGATATTAGTTCATTCGGTATGTTGCTCTCAACACTGTAATTACTCTTTAATGTCTAAAAGTTCAGATTCTAATTAACTGTTAATTTATGCAAGTAAAAAGAAAACTTTAAAAACAATTTCATTTCCCAATTTGTCCTGCTTTATCTTAATACAAATATTTCCACATCCCAGTGAACAATTTTGATGCTACAAATCTATGTTCTTATAAAATATTTCATGAAACAGGTTTAACACCTGGAATTTACGTAAACTACCGCATAAATCATGTTTGATATATCCTTCCAATTCTTACCGGATGCCCTCTTTAGCTTATGGAAACAAACTCAAGAACGTCTCTTAGAATGGCAGAATGTTAGACTGCGCACACATACCGTTCGATCCCACAGCAAAGCAGGAATTAAATATAAATTTATTCTAATGCTTGGCAAGGCAGAATCAGTTCGTTCGGCTAGCGTACAGCTCCGAACAGGTAAGATGTCGCTCCACCGGAAGTACGTACGAGCATCCCCCGCTCGCTTAAATGTATAACCCAGTACTGACCCTCAAAAATCCTGGTACTTTCTATAAAATTCGTGGTAGCAATGACAATTGATTTAAATTCTGAAATTGTTCAGATTATATTTCTATTATACTTCGATTTATTTACCATAGGGACATCACGTAGTGATGTATAATCTCCAGATTGGATGACACCGTAACAGCTGATGATCTGTCAAAGGACACTAAATAAATCGAAGTACCTAAAGGTTGTAAAGCACACTGGAATTTCTTTTAACTTTACTCAATATCGATTCATTTTATATCGATAAATTAAATGGAAGACTGAACCTATTCTTTTCTACTACAACTTCTGCTAGGAAAAGTCCATCATATATCACTTTTAATGGTTTTAAGGCAGTGTTTTCACCAATATCATGGTTATTTGTATTATTGGTGTTAGTTTTAAAGTATTGAAAAAAACATATTATACGAATTTTAAGATGTACAACGTCAAATACCATAGACTTAAAATCGTATAAATAATTATAAATATATAAAATAAAAAAATCCAATAAAATAATTTAAACGTACCAGGATGTATTCATCCTGGTACATGGTATCTTCATTAAAATTCTGGTAAAAATACCAGGATGCAGGATCCTCGCGAGATCGCTAAGAGGTAGTGGAGCGGCGATCATGGGTCGCGGGCTCGAGTCCCGCCTCAGACATGGGTGAATTTGTTTATGTCGATATGTGTGTGTCGTCCTCTCACCCCTCATTATCGTCAGCATTCCATCATTCTTACCCCCAGGGCTAGCAACCCTGGGGAATAAAAATGGGATCCAGCTAAAAGCTGATCCCCCCGTAATGATGTTTCATGCCCAGCAACCGAGATGTTTCTAAGCCCCTGTGAAGCCAGTAAGCAGGTATGCGTGGTCTGAGGCATATTGAGCCGCTATATTGTAGCGGTACGCTATTTTTAATATTTTTTAAATTTCACAAATAACTGTCGATGCGAGGCGTCCACCTCCCGCCGCCGCCAGCCGGGTCGGCGCGCCCCCTCCGCTAATGGAAGGGATGACAGCACGCGCCCCTCTAAAGTTTATGGCCATCGTCCGCGAGTCGACCCTCATCCCGTCACGCACCCGGGCGCCGAAGAAGAGATTAGAGACGTGTGCCGATCCCGCCGTTCCGGGTATCATGCGCACTGAGTACCCAGGCCGTCCTTCGCAGCTTTCTCCGGGGGTCCCAACGGACATTCCGCGTACCCTTTACTGACCTACTTCCGAAGTCAGACGGAGAGCGTTTTCCAGACAGAGATAGGGCTACGGAAAATTCCTAGAATCACCGGACCTGATTGGCCGAGGACAAAATTACGGCGTAGTAGCACTTAGCCAATCAGGGGCAAAATTCCGTGGGGTGGGAGCGATTTTGGGGCACTTTTGAATTTTCGGGGTGGCGGAACGAGGACACCTCCACGCTAGCGGCGTAGGGGAGAAGATCACTTCTTCTTGTTCGATTGAGCTGGGGGGGCGAGCGCCGCGGAGCGAGTAACAGCTCCGGCGCCGCGTTCGAACACTACGTTTACTCGACTTGTCTTGGGTGGCGAGCGCCGCGGAGTAAGTGATAGCTCCGGCGCCGCGTTCGAGGGAGAATTATTATTTTGGGACTTAGTTCGTGGACTCTGAGCTCTGCCGTGGGCAGTGACCGGTGACTAGTTTTCTCCGAGATTCGTGATCGTGAAAACTCCAGAGAACTTTCCGTAAGAACTGCTGATTTGTGTGAACGGAATTCGCGATCATTCACGATCCGGGCCAGCTGACCGTCGCCGCTGCCGCCGTCACCGCCGCAGCCGCTGTCGCCGCCGCCGCTCCTTTGGTGGCTATTGTGGAAGGACGTTTCTCGGCCTGGCAGGGCCATCTCAGCCGCCGACCCAGACGGAGAGAAGCCGACGCCGCCGCGACCCCCGCCGCCGCCGCCGAGGGCCGCCTACACGCCGCCCCATTCAGGCATAAACTTCGGTCAACGACCGCCAAAGAACTATTGTGCATTGCTGTGCCGCGCTTAGGCACTTGTTTCCTCATTATTGTCAGCCAGAAGGCGAATGGCCTAGAGTTTGTTGGGGCCTGTAAAGGAATTTGATTGTAATTCTCGTTCTTTATTTTTTTTTAGATTTAAGTTTTATCTCATTTATTTTTGTTTCTAACTGAGCTCATCAGGTAGGGCCTTTCTTAACTCTTTGAATCACTGTAACTTCCCCGGCCTATTATTAGGCGGGAATAAACCTTTTTATTTGCTTTACCAACCACTGAATTGTTTCTGTAGTTAGCAAACGCCTTACGACTCCTTCCATCCGAGTTAGATTCTAAGCAGGTGACAAGTTGGCCGACTGAGCTAGGCCCGGGCCGCCCTCGTTGACTTCGGCGCACACCCACGCCGCCGGAGCTCGACGCTGTGGTTGACAATCGACGCCACCGCGTGGCTCGATAACGAACCTTGGATGTGACAATATATACGCGAGAAAAAATGTAAGATTGTAAATAAGTAATATTTACATGCTTTCCCCCCGAGAAAAGTTTTCCATCATAACCCAATTTTAAATCAAATAATTGTGTGTAATGGTAGATTTGAAAATGTATGTCCTTTTTGTAACTATTATTGATATTAATAGGAAAAACAATAAATTTGCACTCAATAACGAATTGAATCATGAGAGAATACACTGAATTAGATAATACTAGATTACGGAATAATCTGAATTTCGTTCCAAAATTTTCTTTATAGTATATTAGTTCTTTACCATGTTTCTATTGAGCTGAAACAAGATATATTATGGTATGTTTTAATACCTCGCGAGGCTTTCGGATACTTTAAGCCTGCGCGGGTCTTTGAACTCTTTATACTCGCTACCAAGTTAACAAAAACACTATTATTTATTACACACAAATGTGCTGAAGTAATCACAACAATATTATTTTTTATTTATTGTTATGTAATATTACGTATAAAAACTTGAACCCGGTCTATTTTCAGGAAACATTCCTTTTTCCATTTGAAATTCAATTTTTGGATGAAAGGAGTTCATTAATTCATGAACTTTTAGAAACAGCCTTATCACAAACATATACCATCAATATACATGTTGTAGCATGGAATGTCCTTTAGAAGAAATTTTCTAAAACAGCTTTTTACAAATTCGACTTATGAGAGTTAAAAAATACGAAAAAATGTTAAATACAGGGCTTACTAAATGAGTAAAAAACCAACAAGCTTTAACACGAATCTCTCTAACTGCTAGCTATATAATCCGAGCCCGTCGTACTTCAAACCACCCTAACGTGAAACACACTGACACAAACTACTATTTCCCATATCTAGTTGATTCTGTATAATGTAGTACAAACCTGTTTCGAAAGATAATTAATTAAATAAAGATTATCTTTTGATTCCGCCTTCCCTGTCCGGTGAGCCGGTTTGCAAGAGTCATTTGGACCAAACACAATTCTCTAGATACATAAAATACTATTTAAAAATCAAAGCTACATTTTGTAAAAGTTTTTTTTTAAACTCGCTGAATCATTTAACACTGCTACCTAACAAATGTTCTCTGCAAAAGTGGAAATTATTTCGTATCTAATCGTGAGCAAGAACTGAAAAAAACTGTTGTTTTCCTGGAATTTTGCTTCAGAGCGTAAGAGTTAAAAGTTTGTTCTAACTAGACCGAGAACTGTGCCTCCACATGCGGGGCATAACTGTTGCATGAGCCCTATTCTGACGCGAGCTCAAGCCTGTGATCCACTATTATCCGATGTTATCCTATTTTTCTAGTGGAAATAAAACGGCTTAACGAAAACGTAACTGGCAACGCGGGCGCCGTTCCTGCAAAGCTACACTCGCGTGCTGCGCAAATCCGCACGGGCTCTGACATCTGCCTCTCACGTGCTGCACTGAGCCTCGGGGTGCCAGGGGCAGCTCACGAGCAAAAAGCTACCTGCAATGCGCTTTTGCATGAAGGAATGACTAAAAGCTCTTTGTTTTTATTAGCGGTGGTATTTAAAATTGATGTTTTTTGCTTTTTCCAGCAAATCAGGTTCATGCAACAAAAATTTACTCGACTAATGTGGTCACAATGTAACGGATTTTGCGTTTTACGCTTTTAATAATATTTTAGCTGGATACTCACAATACATCACATTTATGGGAAACATTCCTTTTTTTGAGCCAATGAAGAAGAATGTTTCTTTCAGCACTGACATATTTTGTTCAAACCTATCACAGAGAGGTTTCAACATAACGCCAATCTGCTTTAACCACTACACGCGACCTTGACCGTAACACGATTACGAGCACACCGTGAGGCACAGAACTACTATCCTTTTCTTTGCTCGTTGAGAAATATAATCCTAATCGTGACAACGCCAGTCTGCCTTTTCTTTAGCGAGAGTATTGAGAAAAGATTGATAAACAATTCGTGAAGTGACACACCTGACAGCAGATAGGCGCTTGGACGTAAATGCGTGGTCTTTTCACCCCGTGTGTTTTTCTGCTTTCTTCTTCGGTCTAAACATGTACATCATGCAATATGAGTGGTTACTGACATTTAGGTTGCATACTCAAAACACATAATTTTGCTGCTACCAAATAAGTGAACATTTCCAAAAAAAAGAGGAAAAAGTCTATAATTATTAATATCATTCTCATTATTCTCAAAAATCACGGAGGAAGAGAGTAACGTTTTGGATAAAATGAAAAACCGGTGGTCTGTTTAAATAATAAAGCAATTTCAATTTTCAAGGCTTTTCAATTATATTTCATATACAGAATTAGAGTACTTTCCTCTTTAAAATATCTACATTTTAATTTATATGTATATAAAATAAGAATTGACAAGTTCACTTAAATCGCTACTTACCGAAAGGTTGGAACATTATACTGCTTTTGACGCCTACGTCAATTTTATTACTTATTTGCTCTCGGATAAAGAATTCGTGATGTAAATGCTACACAACAAAATTTACCATAGGTTTTCAAAGAAATTTCATGACAGAAAGTATTTTTAAAATAAACTAGTGGTACTGCAGCAGCATATACTTACCGCTTTATTTCTAACTTTACAATTTCCGAAAATTCAAAGAGTTTAACAAAAAGACCCGTTTTATTTTTAAACCTCCATGCTTCGTCCAAAGGATATTATTAAATGAAAAATATGGAGATAATTTCTAAGTAAATACACACTTCAATTACATATTCAGAAATATACCAAACAATTCAATCACAGTAAATTGTGATTGTATTTTCCAGAATTTGTAAGCCTTCCTTATTTCATTAATTTAGGAGAAGAATAACGATATAGATCTATATTTTTGGGATTTTCTATTTTTCACATATTGCATAAATAGTATTTTTGGTTGTCAATTTTCTACAGCTCTTTCTATTCTGACGTGTTATTCCAGAGCTTGAGCCAATATGTCCAGTAGTATTCAGTAGTATACGTTTCCGATCGCAATAACCCCGACACCACTTGTTCCAGCGCCTGCTGAAACAGCGGCGCAGCGCGGGCCGCATTCCGTGGAAGGTGAGCCGATAACTGGCGCGCGCGATGGAGGACACGCTCATTTCCGGCGGCGGCAATCGGGGACGGCTCATCGCGCGGGCCGTCACTCACCGCCCATCGCGCGCAGGTCGTTGGCGCCAGCCGAACGGCGTCGCGCCGGAAACTGCGCGCTGTTCCACATCATTTAGCGCGCATCACGTCCCGATCATCCGATTCGTTCACGAGGGAACGGGTCATCGTTAACTCCGACTCACAAAGAGAACCGCTCGACGACAGAGTCCCAGCACTAATTTCCAATCGGTGCGAGTGAAAACGATTGAATAGTCGGGTAATACACCCAACTATGGAATTCTTTTTATCGCAACAAGATTGCACTAATAAACGTACAAGCCATATATTTTAACAATAAGCGCAGTACAAACGACGAGAAAAACGGTTTGAATTTTATATTCGCAGC
Source organism: Acheta domesticus (assembly GCA_031308135.1). Lineage (NCBI taxonomy): Eukaryota > Metazoa > Arthropoda > Insecta > Orthoptera > Gryllidae > Acheta > Acheta domesticus. Next base: position 57,618,016 of record JAHLJT010002406.1, read on the forward strand.
TCCGTGCTAGAGAAAAAACCGCACGAGGAGTTGCGACGGGGGTAGTAAAAATAAACGCGGACGCAAGCGGAATTCATGGCGGGCTCTCGTTCTCCGGCGGACATTTGCAGAGGATAGTCGCGTGGCGTTGGGCGCGTCCGCATTGTCCGCGCCCGCTCTCCCGCGCGGCACGTCGCATTCCCGGAGAGAACTTCAATTACGCCCCGCGAGCTGCACAAGAACGCGTCAAATCGCTTTGGAGAGGTTTTGAAAAACCCTCGCGCCGCCCACGCCGCCTTTTGATATTCATGACGAGGCGACGCTCGCCGCCGACGGCGGGGGAGGGGCTGGGTGGGCGGAAGCGGGGACAGAGGCGGTAAGAACGGAGGTAGTGGAGAAGGGCAGGACAAAATGGAGAGGTAGAGGAAGGTGGGCAGTGAGAGCAGAGGTGGAAGGCGAGGGGGAGGAGGTGCAGGAGAGCATAGCAACAGTAAAGGGGGGTGAGAGCCGACGTAGGTCGGGTGGGGATGAGAGGGCGGCAGCGGGAGTAGAGTCGGTAAGAATGGCGTTAGAGGAGGAGGCGCGGACGACATGGGGAAATGGAGAGGTAGGGCAGGATGGATGGGTGGTAGTGGGAACAGAGACGGTAGGAACGGTGGTAGAGGAGAAGGTGAGGGCTGTAGAAAGAAGGCAGCGGAGGGTAGGGGGAGTGACTGCGGAAACAAAGGCTGGAGTGACGGTGGGATAGGATGCGGAGAAGGAGGAGACGAAGGCGGCAGTAGGAAGAAGGGAGGTGGAGGAGGCTGGATGGGCGGCAGTGGGAACAGAAGAGGTAGGAAGGGTGGTGGAAGAGGCGAGAGCGCCAGAAAGAACCCCCTTCTTTCTGGCGTGGTGAAAAAGGATGACAGTGGGAGCAAAGGCTGGGGAGGTGGTGGGGTTAAAGATGGATGAGGAGACGAGGGCGTCAGCAGTAAGAGGACGGAGGTAGGGGAGGCTGAGAGGCTGGGACGAGAATAGACGGCGACGGAGAATGAGGTAGCGCGGATAGTAGCAGGAGGAGGGGAGGTGGGGAAGGGTGACAGTGGGAACGAGTGCTGGAGAGGCGGTGGTATTGAAACCGGGCGTCAGCATGGACGGAAGCTGCGGTGGCGGGGAAATGGGAATGAGCTGAGGAGATGGGGAGGGCGGCGGGAATGAAGCAGGTGGGAAAATGGGCGGTGGAGGTGGAAAGAAATTTGAGAGAGGTTGCGAAGCCGGCGATGGGAACGGAGGCGGAGGAGACAGCGAGGACGATTGACACGGCCGAGGATGTGGGTGTGGAAGGCGGCAAACCAGATTCCAAGTGAAGGTGGAAGTGGTCATATAGATGAAACTGAGAGCAATGTCGGAGCAATAGATAGGGAACCTACAAGTGCAAAGGTCTCGTGGTTGCTGAACAATGGTCTTTCAAAGGTGAATGGAATGTGGATGATTGGGAGGAACTTTAAATATTGGTACAAAACGCAGAAAAAGTATTGGAACGATGAGGCGGGGAAAAGTTGATAAATGGAGAACAATACGGAGAGACACACCTACACACATCAAGAGAAAACGAATTGGGAGGTGTTAGGAATAATTGCTAAATAATACTGATTTGTATCCTTAATTTTTTGAAAGTAATAAAAAAATTAACTGGACCAACACGAATAACACAAATAACGAGACGAAAGAATAGGAGCTTAGAAAAACAGGTTGATTATAGATAATATGTCGTAAAAATTCAAATAAAAAGAACAATTTGGAAAAATGGTAAGACAAATAGAAACTGTGTTGTAGATAAAAAGAAGAAAACACAAGAAGAGAGCCCTACCAAGTGAAGGACTGAGCGTCCAAAGTGTGACGATGATTGCGGAAGATGTAGACAGCGGGGAAGATGTGGAAGAGCGGAGCGCGCGTGCAATGCACAGCTCGGGACCAGCAATGGACCCTCGGGACCCGGCGCGGGGCAGCGCGGGGGCGGCGCGGGGGCGTATACAAGGCGCAGTTAGGAGGCAGCGACAATGTCCGGGCGCCTGCAGTGGCGATTGTGAAATAGCGCGTGGCCGAGGCAGCGCCGCGTGGCTGTGAGGAAGAGAGTGCAAGGCGCCGAGTGGCCAGGGGTGAGAGTGGGGAGGGGTGGGGTGGCGTCGGCTGTTGAGAACGCGCGAGGGGCGGGGCGGACGCAGCTGGCCGGCGGGGCGCGGGGACGGCGGCGGCGTATGGAGCTGTAATGTCAACGTAGGGTGGCGGATGAGAGTGGCTCGCCGCAAGGAGGAAGTGGGTGACCGGGGAGGGAGAGATAGAATTTTGGGAGGGAGAGCGTAGACAGTGAGACACTGGAGTGGGAATTTTTTAGTTTAGTTTTTTAGTTTAATGCCTTATTTTACGTGGCGAGACTCGGGCCATCAGGCCCGCTCTTCCGTCTGACCACGCAAATTTCTACTACGCTCCTTTCACCTAGCGGAGAAAGAAGGTATTATCTCGGGCGACGAAACAG